>CAKOAT010580709.1:0-21583 GCA_932364175.1 Eruca vesicaria subsp. sativa
CTCGAGTTTTATAAAACGATCTTTGAATTTTATAAAACGATCTTCGAGTTTTTATAAAACGATCTCTCGAGTTTTATAAAACGATCTCTCGAGTTTTATAAAACGATCTTCGAGTTCTTATAAAACGATCTCTCGAGTTTTATAAAACGATCTCTCGAGTTTTATAAAACGATCTCTCGAGTTTTATAAAACGATCTCTTGAGTTTTATAAAACGATCTCTCGAGTTTTATAAAACGATCTTCGAGTTTTATAAAATGATCTCTCGAGTTTTATAAAACGATCTTCGAGTTTTATAAAATGATCTCTCGAGTTTTATAAAACGATCTCTTGAGTTTTATAAAACGATCTTCGAGTTTTATAAAACGATCTTCGAGTTTTATAAAACGATTCTCGAGTTTTATAAAATGATTCTCGAGATTCATAAAACTGTTGCGTTTACGCGTTTGCGGGGAATTTTGGCTATTGATTCCGGCATACCGATTTTGACCGCAACAAGCTTGTGATCGGTTAAGCTCACTGGTTCCTTCATGCGAATCACTTCTTTCATCTCAGACTTGAGGCCATTGAAGAACACTTTGATCATTTTTTCCCATCCACTCTAGTGACTTGATTTCTCAAAGCCTCAAACTCATTAACGTAGTCTATAATATCACATTCTTGCCTCAAACAGAACAGTTTCGTAGCAGGATCATTATCAATCCGTCCACCAAATCTGTCTAACATCCTTCTTGTGAACTTTTCCCAATTCAAGAACGGATCACTGAGCATCTCCCCATTGAACCACTGTAACACCGGACCTTCCAGACTCAGTGATACCAAATACATATTGTCCTCCGCATTATAGTTTCCAATCCTGAAAAACCTCTCAACACGCGCAATCCAATCGAACGGTAACAGTCCAGAGAACACATGCATTTCTGATTTACGCAGCATCTTATTATGATTCGCAATAGCATTCTGTATTCCCCGATAACCTAATTGAGATTACTCCAGTTCAGAGAGATTTATCGATACCTGTTCTCGCAATGTTTGTGATGAAGAGGAAATATCCTTTCCAAGCCGTTGGTGAAACAAGCCGCTCTCGTCGATTCGAGTGAGAATCTCCGTAATCACACTCCTTTGCTTCTCCAGTGATTCGAATTTGGAGTTTGACCCCGTTCCAATCGCTTCGGTTTGCTTTTCTATCGAGGTAAATCGCTCTGCCGTGGCTCGTTCATTTCGCGATAGTGAATCATCTCGGACCTTCAGCCAGTTCAGATCATCTTGAAGTCGTTGTAGATTCACCGGTGGTTGTGAATCAGAAAACACCTCATGTTCACTTCCAGTCATCTTCTACGTAGCTCCGATCGATTTTTCCCGCACCAATGATAGAATATAGATCTATGTAAACCGAGAAACACTTGTAATCTTTATTGAATCAATGAATCAGTTACAACTTTGATAGTGAATTAAGCTAAGCTCTCATGACAAACTAGCTCAACACACTCGTCTCATAGCGACGGTGAAGTACATACTCATAACGTCTATAACAAACAACATCAAAGCATAACCAACTCTAACGACTACAACTCTTATTTATAACTCTTTAAGATGTAACTGAAAATCCTCTATTTTAAGTAGAAATTTCTATCCTTCCTTGATCCTCCACGTCATCACTCTCTTCACTCACCACTTCCTTTCCTTTCCTCCTACGGTAGTAACTCCTTTTGAACCTATCAATTGTATTGAGAGAATACCTGAGATTTGAAGAAAGTACATTTATGGCCTAAAGCTATTGGCTTTCTAGACAAAGCCCATGTGTTCTCAGCCAGCTATGAAGGAAGAATTTTTAGTAATAACATTTTACCTGCTACTGAAGACACATACACTATAGACTACAGATGAAACATAGATCAAAACACACATAAAACAGAACAAGAAAAATAGACCAAATATGAAACATAGACCAAAGACAAGCGTTTCACACTAATTACCCAACAAGAAACTGATATCAAGTTTTGCAAACTTACCGAGAGTCTCAAGAAGTGGTTGCCTATCGAGAGCTAAAAGACTGCGAGGCAAAGGGCGTCCATACGAAGACAAAAGTCCCTGACATAATTAACAGCACAATCAACTTCAATACATAGCTAAAGTACAGAGTAAAAATACATAGCTAAAACAAAGAGAGTTTAAATGAACCTTAAGTCATAATCAAAACAAAAGTTAAATACTGAATATGAATTAGCTAAAAGAAATTTAAGAGCACTAATTAAGAAACATGAAATTGATAGCAGAAGGATGAGGTGAGAAAGTTACATATTTGGGAAGTGATCTTGAAGTTGAAGAGATCGTGAGCGAGAGCTGAAAGACACACAGATGAGACGCCGTGACTTACCGAGAGATTCGTTGTCCGTGGTGGATTTCGATCGATCGTCTAACGGAGAAGACCAGAGAATCTGAAGGAGACGCCGTGAGGACGAACAGAGTCGTCAATCGTCGATCATCTCCAGCAGAGTCGATTGCAGAGCAGACGAGAGAACGAGAAAGAGAGAGAATTGATAGAAAAGAAAAACAAAGAGAAAAGAAAGAAAAAAAACAACTCTTTGATTCCTGCTGACACGTGGTTTAAACATCCCTTCTGGATTGGTCCCTAAAAATCCCACTTAAGGATCAGTATCTGGTTTTATAATTATTTTTGATTTAAATTAATTATCTATTTTCTCTAAAAGCCCTGTTAATAAACTGAGATAAACATGGTCTTATTTCTTCATCCTCATTGATGTTAGGATAGAATATCTGCAAAAATAAAATTAAATATAAAATTTTGAACCGGGTATTTTAAAATCAAACCGGATATTAAACATATTCTAAAATACTAAGTATTAGTTAAGCCGAGATTTTCATACCTTGGTCTAAAACATGATCTTGGGTCGTTTGAATGGATATTTAGTTGGGATGTGAATAGAGACGGCGAAGACATCGTTTTTGAACGGGCAGTTGGCCGGTCCGATGAGGTTTGCTTCCCAAAGGAAAAGATTTTCAGGCGAAGTTATTCTTGAACTGACAAGCTTCATAAGGATTTAATCTTGCATTTTAGATTCTTTCAAGAGCCTCTTCTCTCCAAACTGAGAAGCCGATGATCTTATAGACTTAGGTTTGTTAGATGCTGCGGAATAACTATCACAGATTCACAAAAAAAAAAATGTTTATGCTATGTTAAGGTGGAATAACTATCACAGATTCACAAAAAAAGTTTAAAGAGCTGGACGCAAAGTGACTAATCATATGTAGGATTTATGTAGGAAAGTATGAGAAATTCTTGGGTTTATCCCCAACCAATAGGATTTCGTTATTTCATATTCAGTATCTTCTAAAACAGAAAACAAAATATTATCAAGTTATATTATGTTTTTAAAATTAAAAGATAAAAATAAATAAAATAAAAGTAGTTGCAAACAAAAACTTTTTTTAACATTTTTAATACCGTAAAATAAATACCAAACCCTAAACTCTAAATCCTAAACACTTGGATAAATCATAAAGCGATGGATTAATTATAAATCCTGATGAATTAATCATAAATCTCAGGGTTTATGATTTATCCAAGGGTTTAGAATTTATCCAATGGTTTAGAGTTTATAATTTATGATTTAGGGTTTAGTATTTTGCTGACGGAATTAAAATATTTTTTTTTAAAGATAAGGATTTCTGATTTATCCAGGGATTTAAGGTTTACCAAAAAAATTTAAGGTTTAGGATTTAGGGTTTAGTGTTTTGATAATATTATTAAAAAATAATTTTTAAAGGAGTTTTTTTACAACTAGTATTTTTTATCTTTAATTTTAAACACATAATATAACTCGACAATATTTGTGTTTCATTTTTTTAAAAAGTACTAAATATAAAATAACATAATTCTATTGGTTGGTGAACCTAGATGTTTATCTTAAGGGGTGAACCAAAAAATTACTCAGAAAGTATAATTGCATAAGGAACTCACAAATTTTGGAAATTTTGAAAGCCAAAAATCAAACTATAATAATAAATTAATTTACAGCATACTGTTATTCATGTACAAGCAATTAATTTTTGTCAGTTATACACTAAATAATTTCTAGCTTTTTGAAAGTAATTAGTCTCTTCTAATATCTTGAAGATTGTAATACAATCCTAGAACCGAAAAACTACAGTTAAAACAAAATGAATGTTTATGTGTTCCACATATATAAAAATGGATCCTAAAATACACAACAAATAAAAATTTAATTAAAAATATTATCGAAAACCTAAAATTACAACAACAAAAAAATACTCATCAAAATAACATTTTTTTATCATTCCCTTATTTTTATGTCACCATCATCTTATCAATTCAAAATATAAAATTAATTTAGAGTAGTTTTTATCTCCAAAAAATTAGAAAGAATATTCATATTTTGAAGACTAATTGCGTGTAGTGTGGACCAAAACTTACTCTTATTAAAAATCCAAAAGAAAAAACTCAACCCAAGGGACTCTGAACATCCAGCCTAATTGCCACTTTGTACCCAAAAAAAACCCATAAATTCCAGCCCCAAAAGTTAAGAGAATTACAATATTGATTTAGCTTGGAAAAATGCACAATTTCAATAACAAAATTGTGTGGGTCATTTTCAATATTCGAATGACCCAACCGAGTTCGTCTTCTTCCTTAGGCTTAGGCTTTTTCGTGGAATAAGCATATATTGGTCTTATGCTATCGACAGATAGAGCCGACTCTTGACGTGTGCTGGAGGAGTAAAAGCACCGGATCCATCTTATTTTGTGAAAAATTCCTTATAAATTAGGGCCCTGTTTGAGAATTTTCCTTATAAATTGGGGCCCTTTTTCTTGGGAAAGCACCTTTAGAATATTACACATATGCATAAATTTAGTCATCCATATATATATTCTGTACAGGGTCCAATTGATGAGCCGGATATGAGTGGTTTACACAGACCTTGACTTAGCTTTTTATACTATTCAAAGTAAACGTTACCCACTATTTACTTCACAATTGTCCTATGCATAATGCATTGAGTCTTAAGGCCTTGATTGGTATAGCAGATGATAAAGCATTAGCAGTATGCTGTAGAATCAGTATGTTACAAAAGCTGTATGCTTTCATTTAAGTTTTTAATAAAGTGATTGGCAGAGCATTAACAGTATACGATTTTAAAATTGTCATAATAGTTAGTAAAATAATATATATAATATAGATTAATAATATATAATTTTATTAAAATAATGAATTTTCATTATATAAATTATATTTAAAATTTTAAAATTTATTTTAAAAATATTAAATGATTTTTGGATATAAACATATTACTCATATATAAAATTATAATTATAATTTAAATAATTATTATTAAATTATAATTATTATTATATAAATAAATTATATTATATATATGAATTATAATTAATTTATATATAAATTATTATAATTTATTTATTGGTAGAGCACTAAATTATCCATATATAAAATTATAGTTATAATTTAGTTAATTAATTATTAAATTATAATTATTATTAAATAAATAAAGAAATAATTTATATTATATATATAATTATAATTATGAAATATTCTTCTTTTAAGAAAAAATAATTATAATTTTATTTTTAATTATAATTATGAAATTATGAAATTATAATTATGAAATATAATAATAATTATGAAATTATTAAATATTCTTCTTTTAACAAAAAATAATTATAATTTTATTTTTAAAAATATAAATTTATATTTAATTATAAAAATATTGTTTATAATATTAAACAAAAATAAATTAATTATATATAAAAATTATTAAGTTTTATATTTTCTATATGCAAATGCTCTCCCAAAAGCTCTATATGAGAGCATTGAACAAAGAGCATTTAGAGAACATTTGCATTTGGTAAATGCTTTTCTAAATGCTTCTTTGCCAAATGTTGATTGGGTAATAGAGAGCATAATGCTTATGCTAATGCTCTACCAATCAACCCCTTAAACGGTCTTTACTGACAAAGACTTCTCGTTGAACTCTTATATAACCATGGTGGTATCTTGCATAGAACATACACTCGCAAATAGCTTTAGAATTTGTTTTTCCCCTGATTTGCTCTTTATCATATTTGCAATGGAAGGGAAGCGTTTCTTAGGCAATTACTTGATATGGGTGATATTACTGTGGGGGCAGCTACAAGGATGCAATACCTGCATTGTAAAAGAAAGAAAAGCTTTGTTGGAACTCAAGAGATACCTAATCTCGAAGAGTTCTGAATCCTTCTACAAAGAAGATACTGAAGTCGATTTTGTTCTCCCTACTTGGACAAATGACACAAAGAGCGATTGCTGCGGGTGGAAGGGCGTTGAGTGCAATCATACAAGCGGGCGGGTTATCCGGATTTCCATTGGTCCGATGTTCTTAAGAAATTCCTTAAATCTTTCTTTGCTGCATCCCTTTGATGAGATTCGAAGTCTGAACTTATCTCATTGCGGTATCACTGGCGTCTTTGATGATGTTGAAGGTATTAGGATTTTCACAATGTTGTGTGGTCTCTATTTGGAAACTTACAATAATGATACCCTTTTAATCTATGTTTATGCCATGTGCGCACAATTACACATCTGATGAGTAGTCATGCTTTCGATAGTTTGTTAAGGAGATTTAATTTTGCTTGCAGGTTATAAAAGCTTAAGAAAACTGAGTAACCTGGAGATTCTGGATATATCTTCCAATGGACTCGAAAGCAGCATCTTTCCTTTTCTGAGTGCCGTTACATCACTTACAACTCTTAATCTTCGCTCTAACTACATTAGAGGCCCTTTTCCTGTTAATGGTATGTTTGGTTAGGTCGTTTTCTTTGTCTTTTAAATTACAGTTGTTAGTTATCATTCTAATATTTCTCAATGGACTCCCTTTCAGAACTAAAAAACTTGACAAACTTGAAGGTGCTGGATCTGAGTCGAAGTTATTTTAACGATTCCATTCCAGGTAACATTCACGTTAGTTTTTATTTATCTTGAAAATATAACTTCCTATAGATTTAACTCGGTACATAATTGTTGATTTTCTATCTCAGTGATCTCACATATTCTTAAAACATTATTTCAGATCTAAGGAATTTTACTAACTTGGAAGTCTTGGGTCTTGCTAATAGCTTTGTTGATGTACCTAGACAAATAGAAGGTGACTATTGTTTTCCACACATCTACAATAATTATGAGAAGGGTCTCGTGACTTGTACAACTAAGATTATCGTTCTCACTATCTTGATGTTTACCGAACTATCATTTTGCAGTAGTTTGTGGAATGAAAAATCTACGGGTGCTTGATCTCAGAAGAAATAATGTTGTAGGCAAGCTTCCTCTTTGTTTGGGAAGCTTGAACAAGCTAAGGGTTCTTGACCTCTCATCCAATCAATTAATTGGAAGTCTACCATCTACTTTCAGTAGCCTGGAGTCCCTACAGTATCTATCATTGTTAGATAACAACTTCACAGGGTTATTCTCACTCAAACCACTCACCAACCTCACAAAGCTCAAGGTCCTCAAACTTTCATCAAGATCTGATATGGTACAAGTAGATACAAAGAGAAAATGGCAGCCAAAATTTCAATTGAGTGTTGCCGTACTACGATCTTGTAGCTTGGAGAAAATTCCTTCATTCCTTATATTCCAGAAGAACTTGCGTCTAGTTGATCTCTCCAGCAACAAATTATCTGGCCACATTCCTACCTGGCTACTGGCGAATAATTCAGAACTTAAAGTCTTACAGCTGCAGAATAATTTTTTCACAACCTTTCAAATGCCCTCAATAGTGCATACTTTGCAGGTTTTGGATTTTTCAGCAAATGAAATTGGCGGGATGTTCCCTAATAATATTGGCCATGCGCTTCCGGAGATGGTGGAGATGAATGGCTCTTTTAATGGGTTCCAAGGGGAGTTTCCGCCGTCTATGGGTGAGATGAAGAACATTTCATTCTTGGACATGTCTTACAATAACTTCTCTGGTAAGCTGCCAAGAAGCTTTCTTACAAGTTGTTTTTCACTAAAATATCTGATGCTCTCTCACAACAAGTTTAGCGGGGGCCAACTTCTTCCGAAAGGAACAAGCTTCACTTCCTTGCTCGTGTTGAGAATAGATAACAACTTATATAAAGAGGAGATTGGAGTTGGTTTGCGTAGGTCCACCAGATTGGAATTCCTTGACATGTCAAACAATTTACTCAAAGGTGCTATTCCAAGTTGGATATTTAAGTTATCTAATTTGGAATTATTATTTCTATCAAACAATTTCTTAGAAGGTACTATACCACTTTCCTTGGCGGACCACCAATCTCTTTATCTTCTGGACCTCTCTGGAAACTTATTATCTGGAGCCTTACCGTCACATATGGACCTGAGATACTTATTCCTCAACAGCAACAACTTCACAGGGTCAGTTCCTTCATTGTTGGAAAGTATCCAAATACTTGATCTTGGGAACAATAAACTCTCGGGGAGTATCCCGCAGTTTGTCAATTCCCACGACTTACGCATTCTTTTGTTGAGGGGAAACAATCTGACAAAAAATATTCCAAGGGAGCTGTGTGATTTGAGCACTATTCAAGTTTTAGATGTTTCAAATAACAAGCTCAATGGCTCCATACCTTCGTGCCTCTTTAATTTATCATTTGGAGTGCGAGAAGATATGTCGCGTGACTTTCGTTACGGGCTAGATTTTTCTCTGAAGCGCTTGAAGTTGGAATTTTACAGATTCACATTTGTGGTAGAGGAGCTTGCGTTACAAGAATATATCACTAAGGAAATTGGAATTGATTTTTTAGTGAAGAAAAGGTATGACTCTTATCTCTCTGGGGGAAGTAATTTCAGAAAAGGAATGATTGATTTTATGTATGGGATGGATCTGTCTAATAATGAAATAAGTGGTGACATCCCAGCAGAGCTTGGAGATCTCCCTAAAGTAAACGCCATGAATCTATCTCACAATTTCTTGTCGAGTTCTATACCTTCCAGCTTCTCCAATCTGAAGGCCATTGAGAGCCTTGATCTTTCTTACAACATGTTGCACGGAAGCATTCCTTACCAGATCAGCAGCCTTACATTTCTTGCAGTGTTCGACGTGTCTCACAACAATCTATCAGGCATCATTCCCCAAGGAAGGCAATTTAACACCTTCAACGAGAGAAGCTACTTAGGCAATCCTCTTCTTTGTGGACCACCGACCCATATAAGTTGCGAGGCTAAGAAGATCCCAGAGGAAGCAAATAATGGAGGAGAAGAAGAAGGAGATGAAGATTTTCTTGACATGCTGGTTTTCTATTATAGCACCGCTTCAACTTATGTGACCGCATTGATGGGCATTTTTTTACTTATGTGCTTTGATTGTCCTTGGCATCGAGCATGGCTCTGCAGTGTCGATGTTTTCATCGCTTTTGTAAAAAGATTGTTGCCTTAAAATCCTTTTATCTTTTAGTGTTTGGATATTTATATCCAAGGAAAAGCTTAAATCATATTTGTTTCTGCAAGTATTTGTTCTCTGGATTCCTACCCAAAATCTTGAATAAAAATATTTTATGTACTACACATATAGCATATGATTGTACTTATTGAATTAATTTATTTCGTTACGTATATATATATATATATATATATATATATATATGTTTTGCGTATGTCTCTATAATATTATTTGAGAAGTCAGTTTCCTACGTGTCGCTCTCACGTTAACTCTTACGATGGTTGATTACATAGATACCCTTAATGAATTGTTAGATTTTAAGTTTATTATTAATTTTTTTTATTTAGTTTCTTTTTTACTTTTTCCAAATAACATATACAATTAAAAGAAAATATTTCTAAAATTTTAAAACAGATTTGAAAACGAAAATATATGTATATAATATGACTTTATTAAAAAAGAAAGTTCACAAAATAGTAATATACACCATTAATATATATTTTTAAATAACATAAAATATATTTTCAAAATAATAAAAATATATATGTTCATGAACATCCAAAATTTATCAGTTACACTTTATTTTCTAATATTTTTTGGAAATCAACATATAATTTGATAAATATTATGAAAATGCTTGTATATTTAAATGATAAATAAAATTAATTTGATTTGAATTAACTAAAATAAGAAATAAATAAATATTATGAAAATACATGTATATTTAAGCGATAAATATAACTAATTTGATTGGACTTAACTAAAATAAAAAGTAATTATACTTCAATTTTAACTCAATATACTCACAACACGAATGACTCGACTAATCTAATTTATATCTCTATAATATTATTTGAGAAGTCACTTTCTTATGTGTCGTGCTCATGTTAACTTTCACGATGGTTGATTACTATGATACCCCTAATGAATTAAAAATATATTTTAATATTATTATTTCCTTTTCAAAATTTTCCAAATAACAAGATAAAATAAAAAGGTAACATTTATAAAGTTTACAAAACTATTTAAAACGAAAATATAAGTATATAGAAATATGGTTTCATAGAAAATGAAAGTTCACAAAATAGTAATATTTAATTTAAATATATTTTAAATAACATAAAATATACTTTTGAAGTAATAAAATACTTCATATCTATATCTTCTTAGATGAAAAACAATATTTTTATATAATGTGATTCCATAAAAAAATTCACACAACTAATCTTGATATTAGAAAAATAAATATTTTTTTTCCTTTAAAAAAATAATTTTAAACAATAATATATATATATATATATATTCAAAGTAATTATTTTTTGGTATATAACTATCTATTTTATTAGATGATTACATAAAATAATTAAGTAACATAAACTGATATATGTTTAATTGATTTTTTTTTATAATTTGTATTTTTGAAATATATATTTTTGATTTTTTTAGTATATTTATTTGACTATAATATCTCACAATACAACAAAACATATAAATTCTATTTTACTTATATAATATCATTTCTCTAAAAGAATAACATTTTACTGCATATTTTAACAGATATTAAAAACAAAACTAAAAATAAATTTTAATAATAAAATTTTTTTGATTGAATAACTACAATTATTTTAAAATATCATAACACTATATAATTTAACGAAGTAGATATAATATATTTTAATTTTTAAAATTATATGTTTTCTTAATAACTCTTTTGATTTTTAATTTTCTGTTTTTATGTTTGTGGAACTTAATATAACCATAATCAAAATACTTAAGTAAATATTGTAAATATTGTTATGTGTTCATAAGCTTCCAAAATATATTAGTTACTTATGTATGTAATTTAGAATCAGACAGTTTAGTTTTTATTTTTTCTTTCTAAGTACAAAAAATCTTAAGTTATACATAATCTTACTAGATATACTTATATTTCTAAGATAACAACCGACATAAATGCAAATATGACAATTAATCAAAAATTTAATATATTTAGGATAAAAAGATTATAATTGAATTCAAAGAAACAAATAGAATCTAATATATCCAAATGATAACTAAATCAACCGTAAAAACAATAAAACTGAAAAAATAAACATATCTAAAACTATATGTATAATTAAATTAATATAATATTATTAATATAAATTATACCTACAAATTATAAACTAATTTAAAGTAAATATCAATAAATTATTATAATATCTTTATTTTATAAATATTTATGTCCGTGCATGAGCACGGGAAAATCACCTAGTTTTACATATAAATCTTAAGCTACACATACATCATATACGATTGCGTGTGTTTATTTGACTTACTTATTTGTGGTGTATATACGATTACAAGTCTTTTTAATCATCGATTTAAGAGTTGATTGTTTTTTTCAAAAACTGCAAATCATGATTTTCGTTAAAACCACAAAATCATGTTTTCTGAAAACGAAACGTATCTATACTATTATATGCGAAGTGATTTTTCGCAACGGAGCTCTCACGTTAAAAGTTGGAGCGGTTAATATCGTTTATACCCTTAATAAATAAAATATATAAATCAACCAAAAATAAAAACGAATTTAACACTTATTTGATTAGATAAATAATTTAAATTAATAATAATTATAAGAGTTATCCATAATCTATATATATATATATATATATATATTTAAAAATAAAATAAAAAGATAATTCCTATATATATTGTGTTGTTATCTGAAAAATATATTTTAATAAAAAACAGAAAAACATAAACAAATATTCAAAACAGAAAAAACATAAACAAATATTCATAAAGTAAAATTTTTAGTTGTATATAATTGAAAAGAGAAAATCTATACTATTATTTGCGAAGTGTTTTTTCGCAACGGAACTCTCACGTAAAAGTTAGAGCGGTTAATATTGTTTATACCCTTAATGAATAAAATATATAAATCAACCAAAATAAAAACGAATTTAACACTTATTTGATTAGATAAATAATTTAAATTAATAATAAGGATAAGAATTATCAATAATGTATATATATATATATATATATATATATATATATATATATATATATATATATTTAAAAACAAAATAAAAAGACAACTCCTATATATATTGTGTTGTTATCCAAAAAATATATTTTAATAAAAAACATAAACAAATATTCATAAAGTAAAATTTTTAGTTGTATATAATTGAAAAGAGAAAATTGAAAATTAATAATATGTAATTATATTCAAATTAAAAGAATATAATAATAGAATATAATGATATATATATTTGTGAAATTATTTCTTGCCTCTGAACTCACACGTTAAATTAAATTTATTTTATATTTTATATAGTTAAACCTTAAACATGAATTAATCATAATAAAATAAAATATCATTCAAAAAGAAAGAAAATATGTGTTTGACAAAAATAAATTCAAATAGATTGTATTATTATCCAAACTAATATTATTCTTTCTGTAAGATCAATTTTTGAATGAATATTTATCTATTCAATTTTCCAAATTGAAAGATAGATTTCTATATTTTTATCAATTAAGAAGAAATAAAATAGACTTCAGATTTTTCAAAGTTAAAGGAAAAAATAGATTTTTTTAATCTGTGAATAACTTTATCATGTAAAAAAATTTAATGTTTTAGTTCGAAGTTTTTGAATGCAAATAATCATTTATTTTGATGATATTTTAAATTGACTTAAAGATAATTAAGCCCGCATGTGCGGGCTAAACACCTAGTTCTCATTAAAACCATAAAATATTTTTCTCACTAAAACCGTAAAATCAATTTTCTTCTGCCAAAACTATAAAATTATGGTTTCTAACTAAAACCGCAAAATCTAATTTTCTCGTTGAAACAAAAAAAAATCATATTTTTTTATCGAAACCGCAAAATCATATTTTTCGCGAAAAAGTGAAATTGCAAAATAATGAAAATTTCAACCTATTTTATAAATTAAAAATTTAGAATATTTACATCTTTTACAATAAATTCAAGTATTTACACTAAATGGGGTTTGGATTCCATAGGCAGCCCAATTAATCATCTTAATTAATCATGATCCTATTTGGATATGGTCTTATTTGAACATGGTCCTATTTGTGTATAGACTAAAACTGTCCAACAAAAAACGTCCATCTGGACACACCCAAATGAGCCCAGCCCACCCATTAACATCCCGAAATTCAAGTCAGAAAATAATTTACATCTAATAAACAAGCATGGTCCAAGTGAAAAAAATGTCAACATTCAACAATCATGGTTCAAGTAAGAGAAAGTTCGACATTCAACAAACAACACAACCTTTGAGGATCTGTATGTTTAAGTACTTAGATTCCGAATGGGAAAAAGGGAATAAAATTGGATCAAGAAAATAAATGAAACATCATGTCCATTCTTGTTATTCAGATTCATATTTGTTATTTAACTAATTAATCTATTATTATCATTTCAAAAATGTGTACAAGACTCACAAAGTGGAGGAATCTCGTGTTTTTATTGGTAAAAGGTATTTCTTTATTTTTGGTTTGCCATCTACAATTTTTAACTGCTTGTGTATGATCTATCAAATTCTTACATTGCATCATTATTACATGAATGAGAGTGAAAGGAAAAAAATTGGGAGAATGAGTCGTGGGCAAGTTATTAATTTTGAGTGTGGTCATAGTGAAGTTATAATTTGCAAAGAAGATCACTTCAATTTTTTGACCCAATGCAAAATTCTCATAAATGTCATTTCAGTCTTTTGAGAAACACAAATATTAAAAAGAAAATAAAATAATAAAAAAGTATCTTACTTTATTTGACTAAACTTTTAGGTCAGCTCCAATGGTAGGTTGTGGACAGAATTTTTAATAACTAAAGAAAATGAAAAACAAATAAAATTGGAGAGAAAGTTAAGAACTGATTCCAATGAAAAACTTTTAGAACTGGTTCTAAACTCCAAACATATGTCAATTAATCAAAACTTTCAAATGATTTTGCAGAATTAAAACATTCAAATTATTGTAATAGTACTATTTTTTGTTTGTTTTAGAAATTGCTAGAGGTTGTAACCACTGGAACTGGTCTTATGTCCTAAATCATCTTTTCCCTCTTGTGTTCCTGGTTCTTCACTGTCAATGGCACCAAAATATTCTATTGAACAAGACTCTGTGAGATAACAAACTAAGTCTCATATTGGAGAATTAGACAAAGAGTGTTTAATATATAAAGAGATGTTCAACTCTAATAGTACGAGACCTTTTGAGAAGAAAACCAAAAGTAAATTCATGAGGGCTTAACTATTGGGCCCAACTTAGACAATATCGTACTAATCGGATAATTAAGAGTTGAACATTATCATTACAAACCCAACAATTGGTATCAGAGTAGTTGACGAGAAGTCTGCAAGAAGACCAAAATGCCCTTTGAAAGATGTGGAGGTATCCTTCGAGTTAGGAATGGGAGGTATGTGAGGCAGAAATCAAGTCAAAAGATCCTGGAAGTCAGTTGTGGGACACGAGATGAATGTGATCCTTAGTTCGAGAGGGGAGAATATAAGATAACAAACTAAGTCCCACATTTGAAAATTAGAGAAAAAAGTGTCTAATATATAAAGAGATGTTCAACTCTAATAATACGAGGCCTTTTGAGAAGGAAACAAAAAATAAATCGATGAGGACTTGCCTATTCGACCCAAAGTGGACAATATCGTGCTAATCGGATAATTAAGAGTTGGACATTAGCTTTAAAAACCCAATAGACTTTTTATGAACTTAATGGCGCTGATTCCCGAAGCTTGACAGAGCTGAATCCGGATCCGAGCTTGACGGAGCTCATGCCGTGTAATGACAGTGACAAATACCAATGCTTGCGGTAAATAATCCACAACCTCCATTGGAGCCTGTTGGACCCAAATATGGCCTGTCGGCTGAAGTTAGCAAACCAGTTGAACCAAGTCCAATAATGGGCCGCACATGGGTTATCATCTCGAAGAAGAATATAGCTCACCTAAGGACGGAAGCTGCTCCCAAAGAGGTCACGAGAAAGAGGTCACGCAGAAGAGGTCCGGATTCTTTCGTAGGAACCTAATAAAACAGCCTAGGAAACGAAGATAGAGACGTACGATTCGGTCAAAAGGAAGCTGTTGCAAATCCCTCAGTTTACGGAGAGAATCTCGGAGGCTAATCAGAAGAAGTTACACGTGACCTGAGGCTATTTAAAGGAGGAAGGAACGAAGAGAAAGGGATTCACGTCTTTCACACATTTTTCACATACATTATCATTCATAGATCATTCAAGTGACTTCTTTGTATCGATCTCAATCATCTTTGTATTCATTTCTTTACTAAAAACATCAAGACAATCTCAATTCATTCTCTAAGTTCTTAAGGGATTCAGCCCACGATTGTCTTCTCCCCAATCTTAACCTAACCTAAATTAAGAAGTGAGTTTTATCCCTCACATTTTGGCGCCGTCTGTGGGGACGAGATAATTGAATCCTTCACTTCATAACTTGAGAATGGATCCATCCAACCAGACAACGACCCCATCCATCCCGGATCCCGTGATCCAGATCGACGGCTCACCGAATAGGAGGGACCCGGACCCTCAGGATCCGGAACCTCGATCCGCCGATCACCAATCCGAGCAACAGCCTCCGGCTAATGCTCAACCGAACCGAACTGGGATAACTAACCCAAGGTCTTCCAGTGGAAACAACACCGGGGTTACGCTCCCTGAGAACCCCCAACGTCAACACGCTCCGCATCATTCGGAAGCTCAGCTATCCGAAATGCGCCGAATGATGGTGCAGTTGGTAGAAAGAGCTCAAGAAAATGAGCGTACGTTGCAACAGCTAACTGCCCGGCAACAACGGTTCGAAGAGGTGACTAGATCTCTAACCGAGACAACTCATCTGTCGCAACGTCAAGGCTCAGGAATTGCCTTCCGAGATCGACTCACCGAACCCACGTTCCCTCGCGGACGCCTGGATTTTTCTCCCAACAACGTTGCTCATAATGGGCAAGAGCCTGTTCTCCGGACACCCCTCACTGGGACAGCCCCGGTTTTTAGTCCACCTATAACTAGTGCTATGGGAAGTAACATAGCGACGACCAGCTCAGCACCCAACAGGGTTCATGAACACAGCACACGATTGCCGCCTCCGCCACCTATTTTTAGGTCTGGAGAAGGAATGTCTCCTCCTCCTAGAGGTAGAGCACCAACTTCAGCCTACCAAAATGGAAGCGCGACCTCTAGCCGAGACAACCCGAGGACGGAAGCTGATCCTACAGCTCACCCCCCCCAGGTCGCGTCCCTCAAGGTGGCTCTAGAGCTAACGAACGATCTAGCCCACCTAACGCTTGGGATAACGATTACACGCGGCTCCATCAAGAATCCTCTCATCAGATTCCTCGCGAAGACCCAACTGTCCTTCCCCTAGAAGGACCCGAGGCTATCCGCCGATACATGGAGCAAACTCACGCAGCCCTCCAGAAGCTGAACGCTCAAGTGCATAAAGCAACGAGCTCAGCTCCCGAAATCGAGAGCTTGATTGAGGAAACCCGTGGAACCCCATTCACAGATAAAATCGCTAGCTCTTACATAAGAGATACCCGAAAAATTAGGATTCCCGAATATGACGGGACCTCAGACCCCAAGGCTCATTTGAGAGCCTTCCGCTTAGCTATAGTGAAAGCTCATTTCACAAGAGAAGAATGCGAGGCAGGTTACTGCAGAACCTTTGCTGAGAACCTGGTCGGAACAGCTCTCGAATGGTTTTCGAGCCTCGAGCCAAACTCAATCGATAACTTCGATCAGCTCACTAACGCCTTCATGAAACAATACTCGACCCATATCCTTAATTAAGCCTCCGAGGCGGACATCTGGAAGATCAGGCAAAGAATGGGAGATTCGCTACGAATCTACATCGAGAAATTCAGAGCAGTTAGAACTAAGCTCTCAAACCCCAACGATCAAGTATCCATCGAAGCTCTTAGAAGAGGCCTCTGGTATAGATCAGAATTCTGGTCCGAGCTAACACTGAACCCTCCTCCAACTATCGATGATGCTCTTCACAAAGCCTCGAGATATATTACCTTAGAGGAAGAAAAAGCAGCACTGGATAAAATCCACAAGAAATCCCAGAATCACCCGAAAGGTGAAACCTCGGAAGCAAAAGGACCCGCCAGAAAAGGGAGCTCTCGGAACCATCAGACCCAGGGAGAACACTCGTATGCTGTCGAGGAAGCCCAACAGGAAAAACCTGTTGCCGCGACAAACAAAACTCCCTGGACGAAAGGCTACAATGAGAACAAACACTGCTCTTATCACGATCGAAAAGGGCACTCAACCGAGGAGTGCTGGGACCTCCAACGACAGTTGGCAGCTAAATTCGTAGCTGGGGAACTGAAGGATGTTGAACTAAAAAAGCCACCTCCTTACCAGAAAAGAGGTCCCAGAGACACCTCTCCGAAACGCGAAAGATCACCTGAGAAGGAAACAGATTCGCCACCGCCAGCTACCAAGAAAAGAGTTGACATGATTCTTGGGAAATTTCCCCAAGGGAAGAGTCTACAAATCGAGACCCTCCTAAGCAAACCTCCGCCTCAGTCGAGCCCTAGCTCAAGAGTGGATTATATCCTCGGAGGCTCCGATATATGTCAAGACTCAGTTAACTCAATCAAGAGCCATGTGCGGAAGGCTGTTTCTAGAGCTCAATCTAAGCCTCCCAACCCCGAAACCAACACTAAGATCTCTTTCTGGGAGAGCGAGACGTCAGACCTCGACAGACCTCACGATGACGCCTTAATCGTCACCCTGAACATAGCAGGTTACGAGGTGCCTAAACTGATGGTCGATACCGGAAGCTCGGTCGATCTCATCTTCTATAACGCCATGAAAGGGATGGAAATAGATGACTACGAAATTATCGGTCAGAAAGCTAACCTTGTAGGTTTCTCTGGGGAAACAGTTACCTCCTTAGGAACCATCAAGCTCCCAGTCATAGCTGGGGGAATCATGAAAATGACCAATTTCGTGGTCATCGACAGGCCCTCTCCATTTCATGCGATCCTAGAAAGACCCTGGATCCATAAGATGAAGGCAGTAGCTTCCACTTATCACCAATGCGTGAAATTTCCAACACCGGACGGAATAACCACCGTACGAGGTAGCCAGAAGATCTCCAGGATCTGTTACTTGGGAGGATTCGGAATCCTCAAGGAATCACCTCAATAGCAATTACAGATCCAGGAAGGTCAAGAGATGCAACAAAATATTCGAGGTCCCCCTAGGAACCTAACCGAACGAGTTAGCATCGATGACTCTGATCCCGAGAAACAAGTGAACATCGGATCAGAGCTACCCCTCGAAACGAAAAATGAATTAATCGACTTCCTGAAAAGCAACGTAAAAACATTTGCATGGACCACCAGCGACATGAGAGGTATAGACCCAAACGTCACCACTCACAAGCTCAATGTAGACCCTACTTTCAAACCGATAAAAAAAAAACGCCGTAAGCTAGGCCTCGAAAAAGCCCAAGCTGTCAACGACGAAGTAGATCGACTCACAAAAACAGGGTCCATCCGTGAAGTACACTACCCCGATTGGCTAGCTAACCCCGTAGTAGTGAAAAAGAAAAATGGGAAATGGAGAATCTGGGTAGACTTCACCGACCTAAACAAGGCTTGCCCTAAAGACAGCTTCCCGTTACCTCACATTGATCGCCTCGTTGAGGCAACAGCTGGCCACC
The DNA here is from genome assembly GCA_932364175.1 of Eruca vesicaria subsp. sativa. Lineage (NCBI taxonomy): Eukaryota > Viridiplantae > Streptophyta > Magnoliopsida > Brassicales > Brassicaceae > Eruca > Eruca vesicaria. Next base: position 19,182 of record CAKOAT010580709.1, read on the forward strand.
AGCTCTTGTCCTTTATGGATGCCTTTTCGGGATATAATCAAATCATGATGAATCCTGAAGATCAGGAAAAAACCGCATTTATAACCGAGCGCGGGACCTACTGCTACAAGGTAATGCCATTCGGACTAAAAAACGCGGGAGCTACCTACCAGAGGCTTGTGAACAAAATGTTCGCTGGACAGCTCGGAAAAACTATGGAGGTGTACATTGACGATATGCTGGTTAAATCCTCAGCTGGGGAAAACCACATCTCCCACCTAAAAGAATGCTTCGATATCCTCAACAAATACGATATGAAACTAAACCCCGCAAAATGCACCTTTGGAGTGCCCTCGGGCGAATTCCTCGGCTACCTCGTAACCGAGAGAGGTATTGAAGCCAACCCGAAACAGATAGCGACCTTCCTGGAAATGCCGTCACCTAAGACAACTATGGAGGTACAAAGACTGACTGGACGAATCGCCGCTTTGAACCGATTTATATCCAAGTCCACCGATAAATGCCTCCCATTTTACAAACTTCTAAAAATAATAAGAAGTTCCTATGGGACGAGAAATGCGAGGAAGCCTTCAAACAACTAAAAGCTTACCTCTCCGAGCCTCCGATCCTATCCAAACCAGTAACAGGAGAACCCCTGTACCTATACCTCGCCGTGTCAACTGCGGCGGTTAGCGGCGTACTGGTACGAGAGGAGCAAAACGAGCAAAGACCTGTCTATTACACGAGCAAAAGCTTAATAGACGCCGAAACCAGATATCCTACCATGGAAAAGTTAGCTCTGGCAGTCGTGACAGCCGCCAGAAAACTACGACCTTACTTCCAATCACACTCGATTGTGGTAATGACCTCACAGCCAATACGCACGATCCTGCATAGCCCTAGCCAATCAGGACGATTGGCTAAATGGGCCATAGAGCTCAGTGAATACGACATCGAATATAGACCCCGAGCTGCCATAAAAGCTCAGGTCCTCGCCGATTTCATCATTGAGCTATCATCTGAACAGCTAGATCCGAGAGCCGAAGCTCCGGAATGGAGCCTGTATGTCGACGGAGCCTCATCAAAACAAGGCTCTGGAATTGGCCTAAGGCTGACTTCGTCAGCCGGAGAAACCATCGAGCAATCCTACAGGCTCGACTTCAATGCTTCAAACAACGAAGCCGAATACGAAGCACTAATCGCAGGGCTAAGACTCGCCCTAAGCCTCGGAATCCGAGAGCTGAACGCCTACAGCGACTCACAGCTGGTAGCTAGCCAGTTCCACGGCGAGTACGAAACAAGGGACGAAAGAATGGGGGCATACCTCGAAGTCGTACAAAGCCTCACTAAACAGTTCAGTAAATTCGAGCTAACAAGAATCCCACGGGGAGAGAATTCCTCAGCAGACGCGTTAGCTGCATTGGCATCCACATCAGATCCCCTAGTAAAACGAATCATACCCGTAGAAGGAATCAAAAAACCAAGCATCGACATAGCTACCAAAGCTGAGATCGATAGCAAACCGAAAGAGCAAATAGAAGGTAGCTGCTCCGAATCAGCAGCAACCCAAGTCCTAACCACATTCTGGTTCCCAAAAACAAAATCCCGCAAATTTAGAAAGCACACCTCCGGGGGCATAGTTCAGCCTTCAAGCTCATTTGTCCTAAGAGTAAACACTCGCAGAACAAGATATTCCCCCGAACCCGAAACTCCAACCGGAGACACAATCCCAGCCCCGGAAATAAATAACACACCTGGAGATGTTCCTCCAGACCTAGGTTCCGACGAACCTAACAGAAGGAACATCCCCAGGGGTACGACCTCCGGACACAACAACACCCGAGAACCTGATCCCGCGCTGGGACCTCCCTCCTCCCTTCACGACAAAATCATAGGAAGAGAGGACTAGAGAATTCCAATCATGCAGTATATTTCGGAGGGCAAGGTCCCCCCCCATAAATGGGAAGCTCGAAAACTTAAAGTAATAAGCGCAAGATACTGCATAATGGAATCCATCATTTATAAACGAAGCATATCGGGACCTTACCTAAGATGCGTCCACGGTCTCGACGCCATCAAACTCATGAAAGAAATGCACGATGGCTCCTGCGGAAACCACTCCGGTGGCAGAGCTTTAGCTATCCGAATCAAAAGGCAAGGCTATTTCTGGCCTACCATTATCGCTGATTGCGAGACCTACTCGTCCTCATGCGACAGGTGCCATAGGCACGCACCTTTTATACATCAGCCATCAGAGAAATTGTCCTCGATATCCGCCCCATACCCATTCATGAGATGGTCCATGGATATCGTAGGACCACTAGTCGTATCTGGAACAGGAAGGCAGAAGCTACGCTTCCTACTAGTCCTAACAGACTACTTCACGAAATGGATAGAAGCTGAGGCTTTCCAACAGGTAACTA
>CAKOAT010580709.1:21906-102154 GCA_932364175.1 Eruca vesicaria subsp. sativa
CCATGTGATACGTCCAGGCGTTTACAGGCTCATGAAGGTACGAACCGGGGTACCCGAAATCCGATCATGGAATGCCATGAATCTCAAGAGATACTACCATTAGGTACCTAAAATTTATTGAACTACGTCTGGCTTGATCCCTTGACTGGGTACGTAGGCAACTCCGTTATGAGTGCAGCCCCAATCTCACCTCAACATAATCATCTTCACACTCAAAGGGGGCACGTGTTCAGAACACCCAGCTCAAGCTATTAACTCCATGACTATGTACTCTATCGAAGTTATAATGAAAACATCCACATTCAAGCATCTCATGTTTTTACAATCTAAAAACAGGTCCCGGCAAACCCGGACCTAAGGTCTTAAAACCCTACTATCTAAATTCAGGTCACGCTGAACCTGAACCTAAGGTCTTAAAATCCTACTATCTAAAAACAGGTCCCGGCAAACCCGGACCTAAGGTCTTAAAATCCTACTATCTAAAAACAGGTCCCGGCAAACCCGGACCTAAGGTCTTAAAATCCTACTATCTAAAGCCAGGTCACGCTGAACCTAAACCTAAGGTCTTAAAATCCTACTATCTGAAAACCAGGCCACACTGAACCTAAACCTAAGGTCTTAAAATCCTACTACCTAAAACCAGGTCACGCTGAACCTGAACCTAAGGTCTTGAAATCCTACTACCTAAAACCAGGTCACGCTGAACCTGACCCTAAGGTCTTGAAATCCTACTATCTAAAACCAGGTCACGTCGAACCTGAACCTGATGTCTTAAAATCCTACTATCTGAATCCATGTCACACTGAACCTGGATCCTACTGTCTGAAAACAGATCGCAACAGATCCGGACCTAAATTCGGATCACCACGAGTCCGGACATGAAGTCTAAAAACCTTCAAATGAGATCAGGTCCCAACCAATCTGAGTCTAGAAACTCAGAAACTCTAACGAAGTTTCTAAGACTTGAAAATATTCAAAAGAATTCAGATTCATGATAAGTCGTTCCTAATGGCCACAAAGGTTACTTAAAAAGACTTGGATCCTTAAGAAATTTTTAAATCCAGTCAAGGAACTCAAAATCTGATGAGTTAAACGACCAAACATAACTTGAAACCAAAGAATTAAACCAAGGAACGAGACAAGGTTTAAAAGCCTCCTCAGGCCATTAACGGTTCAAAAGGAATCCTAACATCATAAAGGTTTAAAAGCCTCCTCAGGCTAAAAGTTTCAAAAGCATAAGTAAAGGCCCGTAGGGCAAACGTCTTAGAAACAAGAAAATAATCTGGATGGAGACCAGGTCTTCATTCTTCTTGATCACCACCTCCAGAAACCTTCGAAGCATCACGATCCCTTTCGATTGCCTCGTCACCCGGGATGTCCTCATCCGCCTCCTTGCCATCACCCCCCGGGATCACATCAACTGGGACTAAGTCAGGGCCCATCAAACCTAAATTAGAAACATGTTAACCTCGAAAGTACCTGAGCTCGCTGAGAGTTGAGGGAGAGGAAGTTTGCTGACCGAGAAATCAGAGACCCGAGCTTTCTCATAAGCAGCGATAGCCTCCGGCATCAAAGACACCAAGCGATTATACTCCTCTTCAGCGCTCTGGATCTCATTTGATAACAAATCCTTCAAGAGCTCCGTATTAGCTTGAAGCTCCTGAGCATAGATCTGGAGATCGACCTCATCCTTCTTCCTGGAGAACTTCTCTTTAACAGAGATCAGGATTTTGTAGGCATCGATGACTTCCTTCTTTCCCCTCCTAACAGCAAATTTAACTTCAGCCTCTTTGTTCTTCTGGCTAACTTGAGACGACGCGATCAAATCTTGGACGTGTTGTTCTGCAATCTTTCGAGCACTCTCTAGCTCCGAAATCTTCCTGCTCTTCACCCTAACATCGATTTCCAGGCTCTCGATCTTCCCTTGTTGAGTATCAGACTTCAAGCCAAGCCTCCCAACTTCGGATTGGAGTCTCGAGACCTGAGCTCTGGCTTGATCACGCTTGACCTTGGTGGCCTTAACCATCTCGGTGACCTGAGCTAACTCTTCAGCATTAGGCGTGTTACTCACCGTCTCCTCGAACTTCAGTTGAGCCTTGTTAACAGCTCCAGCCAACTACAAAAAAGACAAATAACTAAATAGAAATCCACCTAAGGAAATACGATAAAAGAAGGCTAGAACCCTTACCTGACCCATGTAATGAGCAATCTCAATAAACTCGTCTCTGTTAGTCAGATTGCTAACCGGGGGGAGAGAACATCCAGTCTGCTTCATGTGCCTCATCAGAGTCGCTAAGCCCCAAGGATCGTCAAGGATCGACCCATGCTTCGAGTGAGCGAAATTCCATCCAACGGTACCTCCCCTCGAGGAAGAAGAGGAAGACATGGACGGTCTATCACCCTGATCATCACGTAATCTCTTACTCCTAAGGGGGTTCCATCTCAGGAGGATCCTTAGTCACCTGAAGGTCAACTTCCGTGACCTGAACTGCAGAGCGGGGAATTGTCTCCTGAGCCCCCTCGGTATCCATAAGATCATCATCTTTACCTGGAGCTGAAGCTCCATCATCAAGGACCTCCTTCACAGAGCTAAGGAAGGAACCTCCCTGATTTTTCTCGATTCCTCGCGAGGTACTGGCTGCTTTCGTGGGTCTACCCCTAGATCGGAATGATGGTTGGAGAGGCATCTTGGCTGATTTGGTCTTGTCGGTTTCAGAAGTACTAGCTTCCGTCGAAATCGATACCACCAAATTACCTTCGGAAACTGTATTACCAAATTCACTTTAGCATTCAACTATCCTAAAATAAACTCGTATACGTCAAAGACATAAAAACAAATATATTACCTTCTAAGTCTGTAACCGGAACAGGATCTAAGAAGGAAGCGTGATATCGGTCTGGAAACCTGGCTGATCTGGTTCGAGAAGTAGTGTACGACGCCCAAGTACAAGGAGTCTGCTGCAATTTTCAGAAAAGAGCTCTGGTAAGCTTGTTCGGGAGCTCAGCAGGATCTTCGATATCTGCAAATATAAACGAACATCCGTTAGACTATAACCGATGAGAAATCGACAAACACATTCCTAACAGATCCTAACCGGACGCATCAGACCAAGAAGCCCTAAGGGCACGACCCGCCGGGACCGTCAAAGGATCGATTTTGACGTAAAAATACTTCCTTTTCCAGTCGTCGTCGCTACTGGAAAATTTGAAAATACCCAACCTGGGACGACAAGCAAGGTAATAGGTCCCACTACCACCATCCTTGGAAGCACTCTCCTTTATCGAAAACAGGCTCATTAAGGAGCTTAACCCAGTAGCAACACCCTCTTCTTTGGATCTAGTGATAAAACCGTTTATCACTCGAATGACTGAGGGGCAGAGTTGGGAAAGGGCTAGTCGATAATGATCTAGGAGGTCTAACAGGAGGTCAGGAAGGGGAAACCTGAGATGGCACAAAACCAACCCTCCAGAGCCATCTCGGGAGTCTCCTCGGGTTTACAAGCTCTAGCCAACTCTTTCTGACCTTGGGCTTGAACCATGAGATTCACAACCTCTTGGCTCCTCAGAACAGAAGACAGATGAGACCCGGAAGGTACGCTCCCACTAGAGCCTCCGGTCCTTTTTTCCGTTTGGAAACTCTTTGGGCTATCGAATCCTTAGCCCTGTTCTTCCTCTCAGTCCTCCTCATGGATTCACCGACTTCTTGTTTCACCTTCATAAGCTGAGCACCAGAAGCAGAGATTCCCGTTTCTCCAGAACCTTCCTTTGGTCGGGTCATAGCGAAAACGATGAAGGAAAGTGAAAAGAGATAAAAAAATGGAAAAAGAAAGATCAAGCTAGATAGATCGAAACCTCTGGAGACAACAGTTTCGAGAGAAGTAACTCGAAGGCTTAACAAAAAAAGAAATAAAAAACTGCAAAAGAAGAAGTAAAATAAAAAGAAAGAACCAGAAGAAGTTACCTGGGGAAACTGAATCGAGACGTGGAGAGAGTGGGGAAGTTGGAATTAATGTGAACAGCTTTATATCTCGTCGAAGCCTCGAAAATCGGAGAATAATCATTTTGAAATTCTTTTAATCTGAGTCGTTAATTTCGTTAGATATAATTATATCCGTCGGATCAAGTAAAAGATATCCTCGAGAGAAGATCGCGAGTAATCATTATCCTAACGAAAATTAAAGATTCGGCGGCTAGGTTTAGCTCCCGAGAAAAGCATCTTATCTCGAAAGCTGGGGGCAACTGTTGGGCCCAAATATGGCCCGTCGGCTGAAGTTAGCAAACCAGTTGAACCAAGTCCAATAATGGGCCGCACATGGGTTATCATCTCGAAGAAGAATATAGCTCACCTAAGGATGGAAGTTGCTCCCAAAGAGGTCACGAGAAAGAGGTCACGAGAAAGAGGTCCGGATTCTTTCGTAGGAACCTAATAAAACAGCCTAGGAAACGAAGATAGAGACGTACGATTCGGTCAAAAGGAAGCTGTTGCAAATCCCTCAGTTTACGGAGAGAATCTCGGAGGCTAATCAGGAGAAGTTACACGTGACCTGAGGCTATTTAAAGGAGGAAGGAACGAAGAGAAAGGGATTCACGTCTTTCACACATTTTTCACATACATTATCATTCATAGATCATTCAAGTGACTTCTTTGTATCGATCTCAATCATCTTTGTATTCATTTCTTTACTAAAAACATCAATACAATCTCAATTCATTCTCTAAGTTCTTAAGGGATTCAGCCCACGATTGTCTTCTCCCCAATCTTAACCTAACCTAAATTAAGAAGTGAGTTTTATCCCTCACAGAGCCTTGTCCACGATACTCCGCTCGTCATCTTTTTTCTCACATCGGTGCACGGAAACTCGAATCCGTTGTCGTTTACAAGCTTGGATATGTCGACTGCTTTATTGTTATTACTATTTAGGTCCTTCATATTTTTATTATCTGCAATTTCGCCCTGCAACTTCCAGATTTTCAAAAAAAAAAAATTCAACCTAGCTTTAAACTTCCAAAGTTGACTATGAGCCCTATATATATATATCCTTGTTCAAAAACGCAGCCGAGTAGCCGCGTTTGAGGCTGCTACAACGCAAATCGCAAGCCAACCGCCGCGATTATGACCAACTCGGCATAATTAATCGGCACATTAAAAACCGGCCGAATAAACACATTATGCGTTCAAAAATCGGATTAATAACTGATTTTAAAACTTTTAACTAATTTAAGGCCCAAACAAAAACTTGGACCAAGGGTAGCTAAGAACCTGTTTGATACTAGAGAGGAAGGAGGTCATACCTTTTTAATATCTTATTTTTATTTAATATAATCATTTTTCAATTAGCTGTGCATTTAGGTGATATTTATTATATATGCAATAAATATCACCTAAATGCACAGCTAATTGAAAAATCTATACTATTAAAGCAGAATTCCTGATAGGATTCTGTCCTTAATTTTCAAGGATAATTACAATATAATGCCATTAGCTATTTCTAAAAAATGTAATTACCTTAAGGAAATATTCTAACTATATATCCTACTTAATTGCAAAATATCCTTCCATGATTTATTAGTATTAATTAATCAACATAATATTTTGTCATATACTCACGAATTAAAAACATTTTTATCAAAATATTAATGTATCATGCACAAGAAAATTTTAAATTAAAGTTTTAATATATTTAGGTTGGTTTAACTTAACGTATAATTATATTTTTATATTATTCTAAAATTATGAAATACATGATTTAAAAATATTTGTATTTGTAGTTTATATACATCATCTTTATACAATTGAATATACTTGATATATCGTTCAGATGACTATTATATTTAGTATGTTTATGATTTTCAGAACTACATAAAATATTTTAATATAAATATGAAATATATTCAAAATTATCAATTGCCAAATAACAAAGCTATTTTAATTTTTAACATTCATATTATTTTGAATATTTGATAAGCTGAAATTATGGAAACATAACAGAAATTAACAGTTTTTAGAATATATTTTGTATTCTTAATTTCCACTATATAATTTACAATCTAGAAAACCACATTTATAAATCTTAGTAGGTCAAAATTTACACATTCATAGTGAAAATAAGTTAAATATTTCGAAATTTATATCTTAATATTTGGAAACAAAACTTTAATTCAATTTATTATAAAATTTAGACATAGCTAAAAATTGTATATTTTGGCATCAAATGATATCAATCTTAATATTTAATTTCTGATAATATTGACATCCGTAAAATATTCTAAATTTCAGAGTTTTATACGATTGAAAGCTATAAAAATATCCAGCTTTAATTCTAAAAACCTGCACCAACCCTACTTTTATAAATATCAGGTTGTGGTTCATATTTTTATGTGTAATTTTTACGGATTACTTTATCAAATATACAAAATTTATTAAGTATGAGATAGGTTGAGTAAACATATAAATTCATAAAGTATCATAAGAATACTAAACAAATTTAAACTGATATGATATACATAATTAATTTTTTTTTACTTTTAAAATCGTAAAAACATAAATTAAAGCTTATGCAATACGTTTAAAAAAAATTATAGTTTCATTCTCATATAATTATATTGATGTAATTTTTTAATAAAAAAAAAAAAACTAAACTTTATATATGAATGGATGTTATTCTGCAAAATATAAATGATTATAATTAAAGTACTTCATTAAAAATAAAATATTATAAGTACATCTTGTATTAGATGTTTGTTACTAACATAAAAATAAATTAAACTCAAAAACTAAATATAAATTATATACAAAACTTAAAAACATATATGTATAAAATTATAATTTTTGTTAAATATTTTTGCGCATTAAGAAAATTATCACGCGCTTTTAAAGCGCGGGTCAAAATCTAGTGATTATATTAAATAAAAATAAGATATTAAAAATCACTAAATTCATGAAGAAAAATGGTAATTTAAAAAAAAAACGAAAACAGTATATCTTATATAATAAAGTAAGGTTATCTGCTTCCACAAGCCTCCACATCACTATGGAGATAGGAGGTTTGTCGCCACGTCAGCCTTCCCATAAACCTTCTCTTTCTACTTTACTTTCCTCTATCAACGGATATGGGCTATTATTCGTTTCATTTGGGCCTTAGAAACATCATGCGAAAGCCCACCAAATTGATAGGGTTCTTCTTCCGTCGTTCTCGATGCTACAACCATATCATCTTCTTCACTCATTACATTCCAGCCATTGACGCTGCAAATCAGAGAATAGCAAGAAAAACATAGTATCTTTGGTTCTAACATCCGATTCCGATGATAGCCCCGATCTGAAAGCCGGCCGCTGCTCTAACATCGTCTCTTGAGATTTTGGGAGGCCAGAAATATCAACAGAGGCAACGAACGTAAGAGCCTTTCTTTTTCGATATAACCTGAGAACGATTGCCTTTTTCCGATTCTGATTAATTTTTTTCGAATGCCTTTGAAACAGTCAACGCTAATGCAAGCAACTTTATTGGTGCGGCTCGCCAGCTCAGATTCAGAGAGCATCTCAGTGAGGGCTCTGTCTACACGCTAAACCCCAACTACCGATTATCTGATTTGGCCCTATCCATACGTTTCACTGATGGTACTTCTTTGAGAAACTAACAACAATCGGTAAGACACTTGAGCTCTATCCATGCACGGTTACTTGAGCTAGCAAATTGCGGGAAACAGCTCTCTGGTATGTATATTTAGTGTTGAAGTTGGTTTCTGTGATAACATGAGCTAACTACATCCCATGTAATAATTTACCAGACATAATGGGAGAGCTCAGTGAAACTAAGAGCACAATAACCGACGGTATACCAGGTATTTTAGGGTGTCTGGTATCCATTTGTTATATTATTTAATCTCATTATATCATTCAAGATTTAAATTCTTCAATAATTCATTTATTTCAAGAACAATTATCACCAGAAATTGATCTGCCAAATAAGTTGTTATGCGCAGGAATGTCAACGTTTGTGTTAGTTTGTTTGACGGTTTAGCTCTTACATTCCATACCAAATTCGATGGCTATGGTAAAGAGCCAAGAGTTGTTCTTATCATCGGCGTGAATCCTAAGATAATTGGGAGTTAGAGAGTATTTGTTTTCATCTGTTATTGCATTGGAACATAGGTTCGCCAGTCAATGTTGCCAGCTGTCTGTTTTGTACATCTCTTAGCTAAATCTTATTTCTTTCTTTACAGGAAAGTTATATCTCAATGGAACTTCAGCCACGCATATTTACTTTGACTTTGAAACAGCTGCAAGGAAATATGAGCTTTCCAGGCGAGTCCTCTTATTCTACTTAGTAAACCCTTATTGGTTAAAGTTAAATATATTGATTTTGTGTGTCTATTTTGTTCACTTCTTTCCCGTGCTCATCTCTTAACAGATTGTCAGGTGGGGAAGCACGCCAGTCATCGTCTTTGTCGAAGGTGGTCCATTCTCAGAATATTGAACCCCTAACTGTTTCAGAACTTAACCATTTTATCGTCACGGCTGAGCCGCAGGTAAGGTATCATATATATCTTCATATACAGTATCCTCTGCGAGTATGCTTCAAGACTCAATTGTTTTCCTAACCCTGTCAGATCATTGAACTTCGCTGAAGCTGTCGTGCCCGTATCAGATGCGACAGTCAGTAGCAGTAGCAAGGTTTCAGAGCAGGCAACTACAAATGATGGATCACTTTCTGGAAGTTTATAAACAACGAGAACAGAAGGTGATGTCGAGGATAATGCACCCAAGAAAGCACGCCTGGAATGAGTCCCTGTTCAAACTGCGCAATCACATCTTTTTGTTACGAATTAATGTTTTAGCATATTTAAACTTCGTTCCAGGTTGATCCCTTTTTATGAAAGACTTTTGCAACTTCGTTTACATGTACTCTTTTTTTTTATATGAAATAAATAGTTACGTGGTTATTTAATTTCTTGTGCCAATGCATATCTTCTCAGCAGAAGTAGATGGCTTTACAAATTAAACGCTTTTGATTTCTTCTTGAATAAGAATTACTTGGCTTGCTAAACTTATCGTGCTATTGAAGTCTCTTTATCAACATTGTTCGTTCTCGACTTTCTTTCCTCTTATTGTGAGTGCCAAAACTCATACAAAAGAAAAAAGAAAAAAAAAGAAGCATTTGTTGGTAGTCTTTCTACCTTACGTCTACTGTTTATATTATACAAGCTTTAATATTATTAACACAATATATTATATTATCCATAATTTACTGGAAACCTTGCATCACAAACAATTTATTAACAGACTGAGAACAATTAAAACATTATTCTGCTGCCAACCAGTTTACATGTTGTGTACATATAATCAAAGTTCAAAGAATATGGTATTAAACATAAAATATACACACCGACGAAAATAATTATTGACACAAGCAAAAAAACCCACACACGCAATACTCAGATTCAGATTAAGCTTATCAAAACGATGTTGAAAGTCCATATAGGTAATGAGTCCTCTCCATCTTTGATGCTCCTAAGAAGTCAGAGTGCCAGTTACTTATAAAAGTAAAAAAATAATATAAATGAAACGAACCTATCAGTCACTTTGTTTCATCCCACTATCTGAATACCTCAGAATTAATATGAAACTTACCACCTTCACCCTTTAGTAAGCAGTACCATTTACAGAGTGTTTATAGGCCTCCCACAAGACATCTAAAAGCCAGTATTCAATGCGAAGCAATTGACGTAAGACGGCCATTACAAAACAACCCTTTGCATTCATTCACTACATAGACTTGATTCAAGCTCATCATCTATGGTTTCCCTACCCTCTACGTTTCCAGAAGACATGGTGAAGCCACCAGTTGAGTTGACAGGCAAATAGTATCAGGGACTGTCCGGAAAAGACAGAGTGGTCCAGCACTATCAGAAGCATCATCATCATCTGCAATAAAAAGAAGCTACAAAGAAAAAAGTTAGTCCTAATGACCGTATATTATGTTAACATATTCACAAAAAAACTCTACTTCAAGTTGTCTTTCAATCTCTGTTCCTCAGTATCTAATGAACGACGCCATATAATATAACTTTATCAACCAACCACCCCACATGACTCAGAACTGATGAGTTTTCACTCTTAACTAATCGGCCATGGAGCTATATCCCAATCAAGTCCAATCAGTCTTGTGCTACCAACCGATACATCACTGGTCAAGTTAGAACCGAACCATTTATCTATCATCTATGGATCAAGACGTCCATACTCAACTATGATCAGATCATACATGGCCTTCCTTGAAGAAGCACATGTATGCTCAGTACTTATGGTCTACGATACATAGTAGAAGCCATACACTTGTCATTACTCTTAGCCAATTCGGAGGTCATCAACACCAAGGTTGATATCTAGGATAATCACATCAATACTTTTACTCCAAAAACATGAGCATCCATACTAGTGTTCGACCTTCGAACCATTGTCATGAAACATGATCCGACCACTAGTCATGATTAGTCATCGTCTACTTAGCATGCATTGACATAACCGGCCTTCCATTGCTATCATGTGGATCCACGTCCTACATAAAGCATATGGCGCCCTTCTCTTAATCGCTCTATTCCTGATATAAAGACATGACCCCAATGTTTATCCCTCAAACCATTGCTATGGTCAACGAACTCAACAGTAATCATGATTGACCATCATCCTTTATATCCAGCATTGACTCAACTGACAACTCATTGCCATTATGTGAGTCCACGCCCTACACAATGCAAGTGGTGTCCTTTTATCAATCACACCTCATCGGACCCAAACCATACGGACCCGAACCATTCATATCCTTTCGGATCCGAACCATTCATACCCTTTCGATACCGAACTGTTCGTACCCTTTCGGTCCCGAACTATTTGTACCCTTTTGGTCTTGACACATTCACACCCATTGGTTCACGACCCGTTCACACCCCTTGGGTTATGATACGTTCGTACCTCTTGGATCACGGTGTACTCACGTCCCTTGGTGGCATCCCTTGATGGCACCCCTTGGTGACATCCTTTGATGGCACCCTTTGGTGACATCCTTTGATGGTACCCTTTAGTGGCAATCTTTGGTGGAATCCTTTGGTGACATCCTTTGATGGCACCCTTTGGTGACACCCCTTCATGGTACCTTTTGGTGGCATCCCTTGGACCCTTTGTCCTTGCGCCTATTTCGGGTTTAGAATGGCGAGTTTTTCGGGAAAGAGAAGGTCTGGTATGGTCAGTTCGGTCACCAGGTCACGGATCCAGTCTAAGCTCATTTCCGGACGTCCGTGGGTCAATCTGGTACACGGCCCGGTCATGCTGATCGGTACGGCTGAAATGACGAACCTCGGTTAGATTGTTCTGATCGTCCTGCTGGTCTGATTCCACGGACTGATCCATGGTCTGAGGCACATCATTCCCTCCTTCAAAAGAATTTGTCCACAAATCTGGATCATCTACAAGAATAGGAGAAAGATCAGCAACATTAAAGCCTGAAGAAATATCATACTTACCTTTCAAGTCAAGCTGGTAAGCGTTGTCATTGATCTTCCTAAGAATCTGAAATGGACCATCGACTCGGGGCATGAGTTTGGACTTTCTTTCCTCTGGAAATTGTTCCTTCCTTAAGTGAACCCAAACAAGATCACCCTCTTTTAGAACCAACTCCTTCCTCTTCTTGTTGGCATATAGTTTGTAACCCTCGGTCTTAGTCTCAATGTTGGCACGAACTTGCTCATGAAGCTTCTTGATAGTGTCCGCCCTTCTTTTACCATCTGTACTAACTCTTTCACTCAAAGGAAAAGGTAAAAGATCAAGTGGAGACAAATGGTTAAAGCCATAAACAACTTCAAAAGGAGAGAACTTAGTAGTTGAATGCATGGCATGGTTATATGCAAACTCAACACGTGGCAAACATTCTTCCCAAGTCTTAAGATTTTTCTTAACCAAAGATCTAAGCAAAGAAGACAAAGTTCGATTTACCACTTCAGTTTGACCATCAGTTTGCAGATGACAAGTTGTAGAAAACATCAATCTAGTTCCTAACTTAGACCACAAGGTTTTCCAGAAATAACTAAGGAACTTAGCATCACGGTCAGAAACAATGGACTTAGGCATTCCATGCAATCTAACAATTTCCTTAAAGAACAATTCAGCTACTTGCACAGCATCATCAGACTTATGACAAAGAATAAAATGAGCCATTTTCGAAAATCTATCAACTACCACAAAGATAGAATCTCGGTCATTCCTAGTTCTAGGAAAACCAAGGACAAAGTCCATTGAAATATCAACCCAATGATGAGAGGGAATAGGGAGAGCGCTGAATACAAACCGTGATTGGATGCTTTGGTTTTGGATTTCTTTCAAACCACACATCGGCCACAAATCCTCTCAACATCCTTCATCAAGCTAGGCCAATAGAAATGATCATACACGGCCTTGTATGTCTTCTTGACTCCAAAGTGTCCCATAAGACCTCCTTCATGAGATTCCCTGAGAAACAACTCCCTTAAAGAACATTGGGGTACACAAATGGTTATCATAGAAAAGAAAACCAAAATTTTGAAAGTACTTCCCATAAGCCACTTTGGAACACTTGTTAAAAATTTCTTTGAAATCCGGATCAGAAGCATACAAGTCTTTGATGAATTCAAAACCAAGAAATTTTGTTTCAAGGGCTGAAAGAAGAGTATACCTGCGGGACAATGCATCAGCCACAACATTTTCCTTACCTTGCTTGTACTTAATGACATAAGGAAATGTCTCAATGAACTCAACCCAGCGGGCATGCCTCTTGTTCAGCTTTTTTTGACCCTTAAGGTGTTTCAAGGACTGGTGATCTGTGTGGATAACAAACTCCTTAGGCCAAAGATAGTGTTGCCACGTTTGAAGAGCCCTCACCAAGGCATATAGCTCTTGATCATAAGTTGGGTAGTTGAGTGTGGCACAACCAAGCTTCTCAGTGAAGTAAGCAATGGGTTTCCTATCCTGCATCAAGACTGCACCAATACCAACACAAGAAGCATCACATTCAATTTCAAATGTTTTTAGAAAAATCAGGAAGAACAAGCAAAGGAGCATTAGTCAACTTCCCTTTAAGAATTGGGAAGGCTTCTTCTTGAGCTTGTTCCCATTTGAAACCAACATTCTTTTTGATCACTTCAGTCAATGGGGCTGCTATGGTACTGAAGTCTTGAACAAAACGCATATGGAAACCAGCAAGGCCATGGAAGCTTCTCACTTCACTTATGGATGTTGGACTTTGCCACTCTCGGATGGCTTTGATTTTCTCCTCGCCCACTCTGAGTCCATCAGCACCTACAACAAAACCTAAGAAAACCACATGGTCTGTGCCAAAAGAACACTTCCCAAGATTAGCAAACAAATGTTCTTTTCTAAGAACTTCAAGAACAGATTTCAAATGCTTCTTATGTTCTACCATGTTTTTGCTGTAGATGAGAATGTCATCAAAGTAAACTACAACAAAATGACCAATGAATGCTCTCAAGACATGGTTCATCGGGCGCATGAAAGTGCTAGGTGCATTAGTAAGACCAAATGGCATGACTAACCATTCATACAATCCTAACTTGGTTTTAAATGCAGTTTTCCACTCATCACCTTCTCTAATGCGGATTTGGTGATAACCATTTTTCAAGTCTATTTTGTAAAAGACACATGACCCATGCAACTCATCTAGCATGTCATCTAGCCTAGGGATGGGATGCCTATATTTTACCGTAATGTTGTTGATGGCACGGCAGTCCACGCACATGCGCCACGAACCATCCTTTTTGGGTACAAGGAGGACTAGAACGGCACAAGGACTGAGGCTTTCCCTGATGTAACCTTTCTCCACAAGGTAACCAATCTGTTTCTCAAGTTCCTTGGTCTCCACCGGATTGGTTTGATAAGCTGGCTGGTTTGGTAGAGATGCACCCGGAACAAAATCGATTTGATGTTCAAACCCTCGTAAAGGTGGCAAACCCTTTGGATTCTCATCTGGAAAGACATCAGAAAATTCCTGCAAGACATCTAGAAGATCACTCGGAACTTCCGGTGCAAGGTCAGAAGAAGTAGAAGCCAGAAGAGATTCTTTATACATAAGTAAAAGAAATGGCCTTTGAGAGCAAAGAGACTTCTTAACCTGACTTTGTTTGATAAAGAAGTTGGAGTTCCGGAGAGATGACTCAGGATTATCTGGTTTGGACTCTTGTTCACGGTTCTTCTTGAGTTGGAGCTGGTCTTGATTGACTTCCAAGGGCGAGAGAGGTACAAGTGTTATCTTCTTTCCGTTATGGTCAAAGGAATGCCAGTTGGTGTATCCATCGTGTACTGTTCTTTTGTCAAACTGCCATGGGAGTCCTAACAGGATATGACAAGCATCCATGGGAAGAACATTGCACACTACCTCGTCTTCATATCTTCCAATGGTAAGAGGGACAGTGACTTGTTCCTTCACGTACTGTTCACCTGTTTCATTAAGCCATTCCAACTTGAAAGGACGGGTAAGGGGCCGAGTAGTGAGTCCAAGTTTCCTTACAAGAGTGTCACTAGCAACATTAGTACAGCTCCCACCATCAATAAACAAAGAACAAACTTTTTCAGAGATTAAACAACGAGAATGAAAAAGATTCTCCCTTTGTTCTTTTTCATTGGATTTGGGATGGATGCTTAGTGAACGTATAGTGACAAGTAGTGGTCCGTGAGCTGGATAGTCTAGGCTGTCCTCTTCATCAAAGATAGGACCGGAATCAGCATAAAAGATAGGACCGGAATCAGCATAAAAGATCAGACCAAGTTCATCATCGGTTTCGTCAAAGATGGGATCGTCCAAGGGTTTCATGGTAACAAGCAAAGGTCCGTGAGCAGGGTAATCAAAGGTTTTTCCTTCCTCATCAAAGATAGGACCCAGATCCTATTCATCTTCTTGTTCATCCTCGGACTCAACTTCACCATTATCCAAGAGGATCATCACACGCTGGTTAGGACAGTTCTTGGCATAATGTCCCAAACCTTGACATTTGAAGCACCTTATGTCTCTGGCTCCGTTAGAAGTATCCACTGCCTTTCCTTTGTCATCACGGGTAGAAACATCAGTCTTAAAAGCAGTATGTGTTGTGGGAGAAGATTTACCTTTGTCTTGATAGCTGGGCTTAGGAGAAAAGGCGGGTTTAGGAGAGTAAGCCGGTTTGGAAGCAATGACCGGTTTGGAAGCAATGACCGGTTTGGAGTAACTCTTCTTCTTGAGTTGTTGTTCGATCAGAATGGCTTTGTGAAGCATCTGCTCCAAACTCTTATACTCTTGAAGCTCCATGCGGTCCTGGATGTCACGGTTGGGTCCGGTTAGGGATCTAGCCATGGTGGCATCTACTAGCTCATCTGTGTCTGTTTTGATCATCAAGACCTCCATCTCTTGGTAGTAGTCTTCCACGGACTTGGATCCTTGAAGCAAACGTCTCAGGTTTTGGTGAAGGTCACGGTGATAGTGAGTAGGCACAAATCGTTTCCTCATCAGCATGGTAAGCTCATCCCATGTCTCAATTGGTGGTTCACATGTTCTCCTCCTGTGAGTCAACACTTGATCATACCAATTAATAGCATAGCCAGAAAATTTAGTGGCAGAAAGTCTAATTTTTCTAAGTTCTGAAAATTTTTGACAATCAAAGACATGCTCTATTTTTCTTTCCCATTCAAGGAAGGCATCCGGATCATTTTTACCATCAAAAGGTGGTATCTTCAGTTTCAATCCGTGCAAGCTATCATCACTACGGTTGTTTCTAGCAAAAGGATTAACATCACCTTGATCACGAGTTCTAGGACCTCTCCTTGGTTGATAGGCAGATCTGACCTCATCATCATTGGAGAACTCATTGTCTGACCGGTGGCCCCTTCTTCGTTGGTTGGTTCTTGTTCTAGATCTAGGGTGAGACTGACTGGCCTGGATATTATCAAGCCTCTCATGGATCTGGTCTAAACCTGCATTCAACATGTTAGTCAAGGATTCATTCAAGGCTCGGATTTGAAGGTTAGATATTCCAGCACGGGAGTTTCCAGAACGGTCTCGTTCATCATCACTACTCATGGTTCCTGAAATTTCTTAAACACAAAATGTTAGGATAAAAGAAGCCCCACACACTCAGGTGTTTGTTCCTCACCCACACACGTGTTTCTCTCAATTTTATGGTAATCACTCAAGTTATCACCCAATGTTCTAAGCAAAACAGATCTCAAAATCTCAATGGTCAAACTCAAGAAAAACACAAGGGAATTTTAAAGAGAGAAAGATAAGAGATATAGGTTTTGGGAACCCGTTTTAACCAACTCTAAGACCGGATTTCTCCTCGGTCAGCCGGCTTTCCCTTCCACCACCACACCACAATCTTACAAATATTTTTTTTTAATACTTTTCTTTTCTCTTTTGAATCTTTTCTTTTCTTTTTTTAAAAAAAAAAACAATTTCTGAATGGTGGGTAAAGAGTGACCCGGGTTCTAGATAGAGAGTAGAAGAAATAATCAGAAAAAGATGGAAGATGAGAAGATGGATCAATATATAAGATACCAGACGAGTGGCTCTGATACCACTTGAAGGACCCTAAGATCGGAATTGCACTCGACTGGATCTGTTGCGGATATGAACTCCAGAATGGAGAACTGATGGATTGAAGGGTCGCACAAGGGATGCGGAATGGCCCTTGATATTCCCGACTTCAGTGGCGCTTGATAAGACTCACAAGTCCGCCAAGGAAGAGACTCAAACCGGTTGCTTGATATGACTCACAAGACCAACTAGTTGAGAAGTGTTTAACTTGGATATGACTCACCAAGAAAACAAAGAATTTCTAAGAAGAATAAAGAGTGTAAACTCACAAGCTTTAGCAAAAACAATCTGATTTTTATTAATGGGAGAAGAGACTTATTTATAGTATAAGTAGAAGACAAAGGGGCTACTTGACTAGAAGTTTGAATGACATAAATAATTAAAGACATTTTACTAAGAACTTTGAAAGACAATCGAAGACTCCTCAAACTCAGCGATCTGGTCAAAGTGACCCTTCGGCTGGTCTGTGTCCGGATGGGTGAACCGCGGTAAGAAGCAGTACGGCCGTGGGACCCATCATGTCCGTTTCATGAACCAAGCTCGTCCAAGTACGTCCCAAGTTGTCTGAAATGTGAAGAATCTGTGCCTTAGAGAGAATCGGATGATCAAAGTGCATGAACTGATCAAATGGGTCGATCAGTTCATCAGTACGGTCGTCAGTACGTTCGCCAGTACGTGCAGTACGTCCCAGACGGGCGAGAAGAGAGAAATCACGTCGTGGTTCCTGTTCAGCTTGTCCTAAGTCGATTCTGGCTTGACTGTTTGTCTTAGAATGGCGAGTTGTTCGGGAAAGAGAAGGTCTGGTACGGTCAGTTCGGTCACCAGGTCGCGGATCCAGTCTAAGCTCCTTTCCGGACGTCCGTGGGTCAATCCAGTACACGGCCCTGTCATGTCCCCGATCCTGAGTATGATCGTCTGGACGGACCATGGTGCGAGGAGACGCATCAGTTAGGTCACGAGACCTAAAGGCAAGTATACCATGGTCTAGCAACGTGGTTAAGGAGCTGAGACTTAGCCATATAAAGAAGAAAAAGGAGTTAAAGGAGCTACACGAGTAAAGGGGTAGCTCAACGGGTTTTGGGTCAGCTCAACCTAGCTCGGGGAAACTCGGGTGAGCTCAGCCCAGCTCGGTCTAGCTTCACACTCACTGGTCAGCTCACACCAGCTGAACCGTCATGTTCTTATTCCTGGAACTTGACACAAGTCTTAGACATTTAATAGAAACGAGACTGGTTTGGTTCAGATCATGGGAATTGATCGTGAACAAGCTCGATGAAGTAAATGACCAAAATGGATCATGGGAAAACTAAGTCTAGGTCGGGAGTAGACCAAGGGACATAGAAGGATTGAATAAGATGAAGATATCAAGTTGTACGAAGTGTATCACAGCTGGGTGATGCGAGCAAGAAGCTCAACCAGGTGGACAGAGCTTAGTTGGAGCTCAAGTAGAGTGTGCCATCTCCCTGAGCTGGATGGACTAGCTCACTCAGCTGGATCAGCTGGGGATCGGCTGGACTTAGTGTTCAAGTCTTAGGCAATTGGGCCAGGACTGGACAGTGACCAGGCTAGATGGATGACCCATATGTACCAATGGGCCAATGGACTCTTGTGGTTGGGCCATGGGCCTGGGAAATCACTTTGGACTTGTTTTGGACATGTCCAAGAGTGGTTTGAAAGGCCCAGTACGCCTGGCCATGGGCTTGAATGATGTTTTTTTTTAATTTAATTATATTTTAGTAATTATTTTTAAATTTAAATAAAAATATTAATAAAATATTACTTACTATGAAAAAAATAACAAAAAATAATTTATTTTAATAAAATTATTTTAACAGAAAATAATGGTAACTAAACAAATGAACCATATTCCATAATTAATGCAGTTAAAACACATAATTAATAATAAAAATTTCTAAACCAAATAAAAATTTAGTTAATTTCAAAATATTCTGTAAAGAATATTTATTTAAATTAGTAAATAAAACCTTATAAGAACTATAGGTCTATTTTAAAGTATTTGTAATTTTATATTTACAGGAAAATACACATATTATTAAAAAAAATGTTAAGAATGTATATATATATATATATATATATTTATAAAACGGTAATATAAATAGCTGATAAAAATAAAAATAATTAAATGATAAATGAATAAAATTTATGTAATTCATTTATTTTAACATAAAAGTTAGTAGCTGGAGTTTTAAATAAAAAAGGGTTACTATGTCATAAAAATATAATAATGTCAGAATTATAACTAGAAAAATGGGTTAACTTTATCTAAAATTTATAATACAAAATATTAAGTTCAACATTATAGTGTATAAAACATTTTATATCAAGACATAGGGATCTAAAGCAAGGATATTCTAGTGTTTGATATTCTCGACAAAATATATTTTTTATAAGCTTTGGTATAAGCTATAACGTCGGAATTAATAATCTCTATTATAAAATTTATAGAAATTCAACCAAATTTGTTAATTATAATTATTAACTAGATTTTAATTCGAGCTTTCAAAAGACATGATTATTTTTGTAAACAAATTTATTAATCTATTTGTTTGTTCACTAACATGTTTAGTCACGGGTGTTAAATTTTACTTTGGCTCCAGTTTGCTTCTTTTTATTTAGTTTTTGGTTTAGTTCTCGTTCAGTTATAGTTTTCAGTTTCAGGATTCAAAAGATATAAGTATCATTTGGTTATTTATAAATTCAAGTTTGGTTTGGTTCGGATAACAATGTTAAGGACCTGCTAAAGATTCAAATTCAATTTGGTTTTGGTTTGGTTCCCATTTTTCGGATAATTTTGAATAATCCGGGTAAAGTCATACTTTAAAATTTTAAATAAAATATCAAGTAACTTTGATAAAATTAAATATTTTAGATAAAAAATATTTCTGTGATTTTTCTATAGAGAATTAGGATAAGTTAATATAATGGATAAAATTAATAGGTTAATCCGTCTTTCGGCTAATTCGCTCTATAAGTAGTATTTTTTTAGAATATTTGATACTTTTAAAACAAAATATAATTAATATTTTAGATATATAAACTGTATTTTGAATATATGAATTGCCAACCATTTTGTTCTTGATTTGGTTCCTGTTTTTCAGTTTAATATATGTAGGTGCCGTTCTGATATTTGTGAATATTGTTTCGATTTTAATTTCTTTTATGATTCATATCGTTTTTTATTCAGTTTAAGTTTGGTTTCGGTTCTCAGTTTCTATGCCGAGGCCTAAAATTATTTGAACATTCTATCTTGTACTTTTTGGGTAAAACTGGTATTGTAATTGATAAATAACTGATTCGCACTTATTTTTAATGATAAATTTTATAAATAAATATTTAAAATATAAATCAATACCATCAGTAGTGAAATATTTATAATATAAATCAATACCATCAATATTGTAATCGCAATCTACTTATTCTTAGATTTCCTTGATAATATATAATTTATTTTTAATATATTTCTATGTAAAATATATTTTTCTACACTGAAAATATTTAGTAAATAGTGAAAATTTAGAGGGATATTATAAAAGTTGTAATATATTTTTTAAGTTTCTATAATCTCAGTTAAAACAATATTCAACTTTTAGATATCTAAATCTAATTTTCTCGATTTATCTTGTTAATATTTCGAAATGAAAACAAATGCTTAAAGTTCGACACAAAATCTGTTATTGTCAATATTTTCAAAATCTAAATTGTCTCCCATTTATTTTTAAACTAAATTGAATATGTATAAATTATAAGTTTGAAAATCTTTCTTGTTTGTTAATGTAGATGGTTTATAAGAAAAAAATTGGAATTTTTTATTTTATTGAAATACGCAAAAGATAGTATAAAAGCAATATTTCATTCCTGTTTACGTAGTTCACTACTACACTGTAAAAATAAGAATTATAAATTATGATTCATAGTAAATGTCAAAGCCTGATAAAATGAAATTTATATCATATATAAAGTTACATGAATCCGTTTTCGGTTAGGGTGGTGATTAGTTTTTAATTGTGGAAGTGGGTCGGTCTAAGTTTTATTTGGAAAAAAAACATATTTAGGAGAGAAAAAAAAACGATGACCAAATTGGTTTTTTGACCCAAAGATTTGCCGACGTCGACCCACATAAATTTTGGAAAATACTACTCGCTAGTGAACCTAAGACTTCGCGGGTTCAGTTTTCGTGGATCGCCACACGTACGATTTTTAGGTAAGTTGTAAATATCCACGACCGAGAAAACCGGTGACATATAAATATTATAGGTTAATCTATTTTTCCGCCAGGAAATGGGATCATGTTTTGTTGATTATATTAAAAACTAAGATATAGGTATGGTTAATTGTTAATGTTGACACATAATAAAGACTAGTGGATAACAAAAAGTAACCTAATAGAAGAATAGTTGTTGTGCCTCAGTCTTCGTCGAGATGCATCCACCAAAACTGAAATGGATGGAAACTAATAACGGAGTTCGTAGCTGCGATGCAAGTTTTGTTGGTAAAAGGAAGGAAATCAGTAATAACATCAGCGAAGGTAATGTGTTATATTACAAGGCGTTATATCCTTACTCTACAATAATCTCGTTGAGTTTTATGTATTTTGTTTGTAGGTTGCTCTAATTCTTACATTGTCGTCTTATCTGGTTGGTGAATAATGTATGATGCTAGTGTGTGAGATTTCAAGATAGATAATGATATAGAATGGGTTGAGCAGTGGATAGCTCGTGAATTAGAGGCGTTGACGGTTTGAAAGATAGGATTCTTGAATAATGTGACCTGTTGGGAAGAAAAATCTCGGTTGAAATGTGCTATTGGCTTAATGATGACAAAAGCGATATGGTTGGTAAGGGGGCACCATTGAAATTAGCAAGTGACATTAATTATAAATCTTTAGGACTCTTCAGAGGGCAGAAAAATTTGTTTATGTATTCGTTACATTTAGGGAAGTAGTTGGAAGATAAATTATATTCCTAAAGTCTGAACGTGTTATTGCAATGCATTTGAGTTTATCAGACGGAATTGCAAATAAAAACTTATTATTATTATTGCGGCACGTAAAGCAGTTGAAGCCTTTTATGGAGATGTTTTAGGGACAACTAGTTCTGTGTATAAAAAGGACAAAGAACAATAAAAAAAAATGGGAGATCTCTTGAGGTGGGTTGTGGTGTTTTTCCCGGTGTAGCTAAGGCATTTGGATGTAATCCAAAGTATCCTGTCACTTGTGTGACACAAAAGGCAGTTAAACAATGTGAATTTGATCCAAGGTGCGGCACGGTTATTGTTTAACCTTTATCTGTAAAATGTATCCTTCGTCGTACGTATATCCAGATTTTAAAGTAAGTTATGGTGTTTAACGGATTTGTTGGAATTGTAACAATTATTATAAATTGTACCTTTTCAAGACGTGATTACCTATTATACTTGTTAGAAGTAATATCTTCAAACGACCATTTGACATTTAGCAAGCTACTATGTTATTTTAGAAATATAGAAATGTACCTCTTAACCAAAACAAGTCACGATCGTTTACTGAAAAAGTTCATGGTTAGAACCAGTGTCTCTTAACAAAAAGTGGTAACAATGTTAAAAAGAAAATCTTTAAAAAGGGAGTAATTCAAAATATGTACAATTACCTTTTAATTCATTCTTCAAGTTAGGAAATGATAATTATAACCCACACGCATATCAAAACTTTATATCCATTGACATATTACATATATAAGCAGGTGAAGTTGACAAAACAGGTGAGTAACATAGAAGCACAGATTATTGATTGACATACGTATAGTTAACCGCAGTAGATATAAAACACACGCAAAAACTAAGAAAGTAATCAAGCCTCCTTTGCATATGCCATAGTCCACATTCTCGCAATCTTTTCATAGGCTCTTCGGTCTTGCTGGTACAATTTAACGGCAGGATTGCCAGGAATAAATGGTTCAGCAGGGGTTGAGAGGACAGAGCATATGGAAAGTAAAAGCAAATCGATTCTCAAACTTGGTGACCATAGCGCCCCCAATATATCTATACTTATTTCTCCATCCTCATTGATGTTAGGATGGAATATCTGCAAAAGTGAAATAAAATATAAAATTTTAAACCGGGTAGTTTAAAATCAGACCGGATATTAAACATAATCTAAAGTTCGAAGTACTAGTTAAACCGAGATTTTCATACCTTGGTCTGAAACATGATCTTGGGTGGTTTGAATGGATATTTGGTTGGGATGTGAATAGAGACGGCGAAGACACCGTTTTCGAACGGGCAGTTCGCTGGTCCGATGAGGTTTGCTTCCCACCGGAAAAGATTTTCAGGCGAAGTTATTCTTGAGCTGACAAGCTTCATAAGGATTTGATCTTGCATTTTAGATTCTTTCAAGAGCCTCTTCTCCCCAAACTGAGAAACCGATGATCTTATAGACTTAGGTTTATTAGATGCGGCGGCAGGCGATGCATTTCGCCGGAAACTAAAGTTTTGGAATAATTTTGCCATCTTGTGTTTCTCTCTCTGTGTTAGTGTTTCAAGTGTGGTTACTGTCTCTCTTACTTTCAGCATCTATATATATAATACGCAACAGTTGAAAAGGATAATATAATACTGATTGCTGAATATATAAACTACACGCTGGATTCAACATTTATTTTCTTGGTTAAAGCACATTTGAGATTTCAATGGAAAGCTGATAGCCTGATAAGGTGGTCGTTTTTTTAACCATTAGCACACGATTATTTATTTTAAAAAGATAAATTATTTTAATATGCAAGTAAAAATATTAATTCCACAAATATGAATTGTTCTAAATTACATTAAAGTTTCTGAATATATAAACTACACGGTGGATTCAACATTAATTTTATTTATCTAAAAATTAAAATCAATTTATGATATACTATTTTATAAATCTCATTATTGTATTTTTTTAAAAATATAATATATAGGGTTTAAATTATTTTTCCTTGAATTAAATTTTAATTAATTCACATGTATACATATATTATTTTGAATTTAATTTTTATATTAGTTTTTACACTCTATAAGGAAATGTTATAAAAGTAGCTTAAAATATTAGTTAAGCACGACTACGATGATTATAAAATTATTATCTGATACTTCGGCTACAGACATTATTGAGTTTATTCACATATTTGAATTTATTCACATGTATACATATATTNTAGTTTTTACACTCTATAAGGAAATGTTATAAAAGTAGCTTAAAATATTAGTTAAGCACGACTACGATGATTATAAAATTATTATCTGATACTTCGGCTACAGACATTATTGAGTTTATTCACATATTTGAATTTATTCACATGTATACATATATTATTTTGAATTTAATTTTTATATTAGTTTTTACACTCTATAAGGCAATGTTATAAAAGTAGCTTACAATTTAAGTTATGCAAGACTACGATGATTATAAAATTATTATCTTTATATATATAAGTAATCATTTTTATCTTCATTTGATATATTTTTTTTTGAAATATACAGAGATATGCTGGCTTCACAGAAGTGATCCAGACTAGTCACGTGTTGCCACGTGTCGATCTTCTGTCTCTGATGATGCCAATATGTTAATTCTCCAGTGGCCGGAATTCGAACTCAGGTGATGGTACTCACAATTGTAAGCCCTTTACTACTTAAGATAGAAGCCCGATTAAAATATTTGAAGAAGTTAGGAAAAAGCCCCCGACGAGGATCGTACTCGCGGCCTTCAACTTGATATTTAATATACAAACATTTTAGATTATCAAAACCATTAGAGTTTATTAATCTATATTTCTATACTGATTTGATTAGCTAGATCCGCATTATCTTGTCCATTTATTATTTGAGATCTTAGTTTTGATAAAATTATCTTGGCCTTTTTTTTAAAGTTTATTTTTTGGTTATCTATACAAACTTTGTAATCGTTAATTTTTTGACTCGTGTTTAAAAATCGCGGATACCTTTGTAATTGTTTTATTTACAGATGAATCGATAAATTTTTTGCTTTGATGATATAAAATGTTATTATCTAATATAACCTTTTAAAATTATTGCAGATTTTAATTTATTGTTATCATCAATATCTAAGTAAATGTATTGTATGTAATTATGTAATTTTATTTTGGGAAAATACTATCAACAAACTACGCATGTTGCTAGGAAGCAGATCAAACTCGGCCCACCCAACTCGTCTGATCCGCAAAAAAAAATATTTTATCCGCATCCGTTTCACTTAATTTTGAGGGTAATCCACGAGACCCGTGGATAATTATTAAATAATAAACATCATTATTTTTAAAAAATTTTCTAAAAGATAATATTATATAGTATATTTTAATACTTTTTTAAAAAAATATTTTTAAGGAATTTTAATATATTTTGAGAAAATAAACTTAAAAATAAAATTTTATTTTTGCGGATTACCGGTATCCGCAATTAAAATTAGAACAATCCCCACCCGTCCCGCATAAATACACTTGACCCGCACCTGCACCCGCAACTTAGTTTTTTGAAATCGATCAATCCGTTCGTGACGGGTCAAACGGGGGGACTCGCGACTAATATTCCGAGTTCTAACTACACCACTTAAGGCTGATGAATTTATTTTTGAAAGAAACTTCAGGTAAATTTGATCCCTTAATGAAACTCATTGGTATATAGTTTTTAGGTCCAGAAAAAAAAAAAGATCAAATTCTCATTAATGAAAAATTAATTTTATTCACATAAATAAGAGTTAATTGGAAAACATAAAAATTCATTAAACAGAATGTTTGTGTTTTAATAGTATTGATTAACACAACACCTCTTCTGAATTTTTTTTAAAAGTTGTAGTAATGAATGATTGATTTAACAACCACACGAATTAACGAAAAAAAAAATCAATTTTTTGATCGAATGAAGTTCTTGCTGGTTTACATACACAACTTGAATGACGTTTCAGTGATGACATAGCATTGTGCTTCTTTTTCCATCTCAGGCATTGCGGATTTAAGTTACAAAAAGCAAGTGCGAATCACCAACACGTACGTTTCCACCTAAAAGTAAGCAAAAAACAATATCTATCTTTTTTTTTGGTAAAATGTTAAAAATAATAATATCTAGCTTATTAAAACAGAAATATTAGATTGGACCTATCATTTATTTTGTAAATTTTTAAATTAAATATATTTTTATACTTTATAATTAAATATATACATTAAATCACTAATATTCATTTTTTTATATTAATATCCATGTTTCCAAACAATATATTTATTTCTTTACATTACTATCTATGTTTCCAAACAACACTATCATTAATTTTATGTCCAAACAATACAAAATATTAGACCTCACCTTTTCTAATACTTTCACAATTTTCTTTCAAATTATTTAGATGAACTAAAAAAAATCAAATAATATATAAAACAATGAAAATAAACTTATTTTTACAGGTTTAAATATTAAATATCAGTTAATCGGTTAGTCTCGGGTTTTAGTGATTTTTTAAATATAGATATTTTTAAAAATAAAAATTGAATAATCTGATCACCGGTTTAACCGCGATCCGGGTTGAATTTAAAAAAAACCTGCTTTAAATGAAAAAATAATTTTAAATACATAAATTCTTTCAAATTACCAAATATTTTCATCATAAAATATACGTGCTTGCAAAGTCAAGACCAAAGTTAACTTTGAATTTGACCTAACCAATAAAATTAAGGTTAATGCCAAAAATTCTAGAAATTTTTATATCATTTAAAAATTTTGGATAATTATTAACATTAAAAGTAATTAAACTCTCAACTTATTTTTTGAATGCAAATAGTTAATTTTGAATTTGATTTTGATTTTGCACTTCGAACAAATGTATTGAATTAGTGTTTTCAGTGTATGATTACATCTACATAAATACACTATTTTACGTTATTAATACAAAAGACCGTTTTGATATTGTTCTTTAAACATAAATTAGAATTGGAAAAACTCAAAAGTATATAAATCTAAATTATATAGAATACATCCGAAAAAATAAAACCTGTGCATCCGCACGGATCATGATCTAGTTACAGTTAAAATATGTGAGTATATTAAGTTATAAAAAAAGAGGCATTTGCATACAAATTCTAGTAGGACTAGATAATTTGCAAGATGGAAAAAAAGAAGTGGAACCCAGTATCAGCAGGTGCAAAAAGACACTGTTAACTCTATCACTTGTATCTTTCTCTTTCTTTCGTTTTTTAACTAAAACACAATCATATTAATTATTTCCTGATAAAAGGATGTTGACGAAAACATACAGTACCGGAGAAAATTCAGAATCCTAAACAAACGGATTCATCAAGAACCAAGAAGCATAAACACAACAAGAGCTAGACCAAGATCTAAATAAAGAAGATTAAAGCAAAGGAAAGGAGACAAAAGGAGCTATTGCCCAGCCCTGATGAACACGAAGGGATATTGGATCTGATGACATCGATCCATCAACGATTAGTCTTCACCAAAAAAACCATCCTCGAAGCTGCTCCGCGGCTCCAATCGCTGAAATCTACAATAGATCCGACTCTCAAACACACATCCTACAACACCGCACACAAAGCCTAAAATCTACCGGCCAAGAAGAGCTTCAGCATCTAAGAGGGAGATGTCCCGGATAACCGCCATCCCCAAGACAAGCTCGTCAACACCAGAATCTTTACAGCGACGGCGCAACAAGAAATTGTAGTCCCGATTACTAACTAGCAAAACTCCGCAAAGATAATATAATAATTAGCCAGGTAACATAAGTTTTTAATGTTTACATATTTGTTAGTTTAACCGGCTAACATTCGTTAGCAATAGTTATTTTAGCCGGTTAACAAATATATGTTTATGTTTATGTTTATCCATAAATTAGCATGGCTACATGGTCGGATAAAATAAATATTGTATGAATAATAATATTTATTGACTAGTACGTTTTGTAATTATTTTGCTAAATGTTGTTTGATGCCAGCTAATGGGAAAAGGTACATGAGTTATAGAAGTTTAGTTTGGTGACAGGAATAATGAAAAATTCTGCACTGAGTCTCTTCATTGGAATGCAAATTATCCAAACTTAAATAATCAATTATTTTTGTAATATTGCATGTATCTGTTTATGTATTTGTAGCAGGCTAACTCAAATAGAAATTGAGATGAAACTTAATAGCTGATTATATTAAGTTGTGTCCAGATAGTTTAACTGCATTTCTAATATTATGGTCGCATGATGCATAGACAATTTATAGGCTAATATGTAAGTTAGTCGGGTTATTCATAGACTTATCGAGATATTATATTTGTAACTTGCTAACAATTTTATACATCATGTCTAATAAAATATGTATCCATCTATTATATTTGGTGCTTATATAGTTTGCTAAAAAAATATGTAACCGTCTAATAAAGAATATGTAGTCGTTTAATAATACATGTAACTATCGACTGATCCTCTTGGCTAGATCGCATGATTGAAATACGTGGGATTGATTCGCGAAGGTGTTTCTGTAAATCTAAAATGTTTGGGGGTCACACTAAAAAGAATCAGAACGTCAAGGATTTGTCGATCAAAAACAAAGAAAGTCACTATTAGATATATCGACTTTTATCTTTGCATGATCTTGAACTTGATGGAGACAACAAGGATGAACACGGCGGCATGGCTAGACTCCGAGCATGAAAATGTCGGTAGAGCAAGGCGACTAAAGATCCAGTGACGGAGGGGTACGCCATGTGAATCTCGCGACGGTTATGAACTCAACGTAAACAAAAATGAAAGGTGAAGTATCGCCGCGAAAGGGACAAGCGAGGACCTACATTCAGACACGACAGTGGACAGAAGAAGTTGGAGCTCAGGTTCATGGTAAGTCAGAGTCAGTTGCAGACGGCGACAAATGACGCTTGACACGAAAAAGAATTCGGAATTTGAATCCGTTAATATTGAACCAGAAAAAAGGTGAAGTTCCGGCGGAGTAAACAATGCAATTGAGAATGATGAGAGATGATATGGTTTCAGAGAAATTAATTGTGTTTCAATTATAGGGAATTACTCTCTCCTGATAATTACGATTACAAGTGTATAAGAATTTTGTACGAGAATTAGACTTTAGGTTGTATTATAAAAAGAATAGGGGTAGAATGTATTAAAAATAATACACATCAGCAAAAAAGATAATGTTCCATGGATGTCAATTAGGAAGTTATCGGTATATATGAAATGCAATTTCTTTAAAAAAAGTTATAAATAAGGAATATATATAAGGACATTATGGACATACCAGCCCGCTTTGTCTTTGTATGCATAATTACTTAATTAGAATTTAGAAGTAAGTTGGCTATAGAGTTTGTAAACACGAAATGATATCTGTAATATATATCACCAGACCAAATATAGCTGTCGCGTGTGATATAAATTTGAGTTACGGGCTATTACAGTAAGTAGTTACCATTCCACTTAGAATCCTGAGCTGGATAACCCTATATCTATATGTATCTTCTAGATTTAGGCTTGGTATTCATGCTATATTATTATCAAGGATGTATCTTGATCCTTGAAACAATGATGCGCTAATGTGTGCTGAATAATTTTGACGTAGTTTAATCGATGGTAATTTGTATATTATCAAAACTCGAACGAAAGTAACAAAAATAAAATTGGATTCGATTCGAATCTCTCTTATTTTAGATAATTTTGAAAACCCTTCACATAAGTGAGGATGTGCATGTGCGATATGTTTTGTAGCGGAAGAAAGCTATTTAAAAACGTTGAAACGCTATACTAACCATAAACAGACATCCTTGTAGTAGACGTAACCCATGTTTCAAAACCCTGTGGCTTGTGCAATAAGGCAAATTGTAGCAAAACTGTTTGATCAGCTATGCTCACTGGCCACCGTTGACGTGAACCGTCAAGTCTTCGGTCATGTCAATAGGATTTGTAGGGAATTGTCGCAGTAGCGTCGCGTCAGTGATGAGCTGACCACTTGTGACTTATCTCGAGTTCTCGAATATCTTAAAAGTCGAAGTTTACTTTCCCTTACTGGATCGAAAACCTGAATGGGCCATAATTTTAGACTAAATATTAGAATCCAATAAAAGCCCAATCCGATTGGGAAACCTTTTTTTGACAACACGTGCAACTAAAAATAAAACAACAACAAATATCTTCGTTTCAATTAAGCAAAGCCAATATAGTCCCCATCCACACATTATCTCGTGCATATTCAACATTTAACTTCAACTTTTTGTCTTCTGAAATCAAAAATAGCAAATCTTAAAGTCAGTATATGTTAAATATCGAAAGATGCATGTGTGAATATCATCGCCGAGGAAGAGCTCCAGTCACGGTATAAAGCCAATTTTAGTTGGAAGTAGGTGTCTTCTTTATCGTTTTCTATTAGAGATCTCAGGTCCCATATGATATACCAACGTCGATCTATCTAACAAACTTTAAAAAGGTTTCCAAACTTTTATCAATCAAATTAGTATTATTTTTTTCCTTAAACAAGTATTTTTATAAGTTCCCACACATTGAGCAGTCTTCATGTACATAAGTCAAAACTTCTTGTGCTATCACTACAGCCTTGCCTTTCCTCTTTCAAAAAGGCATTGGCCTTAGGCCACCAAAATAAATAAATTTAGGGCCACATTTTTGGACAAATAGTTTTATTTAGTAGGTTAGTTTTTATGTTTAGTAGCACAGCAGTACAGAACTGACTATCAAAAATGTCTGTTTCTTTAGTTTTCACCTAATTTTCATGAGTGTTGGTTTCTTGTGAAGAAATAAAACTTCGCTTAGGAATGCTTTCTTGTAATTATGAATGTTTTTTGGAAGAAATTTAAAAATGTTTCTATGAGAAATTACCACATGTACTTAGATTCTCTGATGTTTTTGTAGACTGGATCGCTTTCTATATACTTAGATTAAAACTAAACAATTATGATTTTATTAAACCTCGTAAGGTTGTGTACTTTTAACTTTTGCGACAGGTGAATTTATCATGTCTCAAAATAACATTAAAGAAATGGAGTGAAACCATATTTGTCAATACATTTAGACTTTTAAAATAAATTTATAGTTGAAATAACTGGCCAAAAGGTCATACTTTATTAGCTATTAGGATCAAATCATGAGTGAGTAGTAGTTGCAACAATTACACTAAGAGATTCTAAGACTAAAACCATAATCTTCTCATTGGTTGTGAATAATTAATGAAAGCCAACAAAAAATAATGAAAAAGAGGTAGGCCAACGACATAACCCAACCCCTCCGAGCTAGTTGAATTATTAAAATAGATAAAACAAAAGAAGCTATAGGCTCCACATTTTTTAAGCTATAGGTTCCACATTTGAAAACAAACTATGTACTATGTTAATCTTCAATATAGTGTATGTTTGTCTTTTTCAGTTTATGGTTTCTAAATATAAACTAACTCGAGTTTAGACAATATAAAAGTTTTCTCCATTTTTTCTATATAGTTTCACTCGATTATATATCTCGTGAAGACAAATAAATAACATATTTGAAAGAAAAAAATTAATTTACCTACATATAAAACGAGAAAACAACCATTAAAATTTTCAACTTTTGAATTAACATAAAAAAATTTTAACTAATGTTTGAGCTAAAAATTTATCAATTTTTAACTATTGGTCATTTTAATTCTTATAGTTTGTTGACTTAATCTTTTAAAAAACCTAAAAAATAATTGTTAAAGTACGTCCAATACAATGGTGTTTTAATATCATTTTGTTTAAGGAAATTATAAATTAACTTCATGTTGTTCACTCGAAAACCTAATTTCTAATTTGATTTCATCTTTGATTTCAGAGGTAGACTCTGCTGAAGACAATCTTTAATTGTCTCTGAAATTGATTTGGGGAAGATGATTACAAATTGATAATTATATATTTGAGTGAGAAAGAAGAAATTTTTTGTGGGTTTTTCTAAACACAATTATTTTAAAACACAATTGTATTAGATATAATTATGTTTAAAGTTGATTATTCATGTTTCTTAAATGATCAAATAAAAAATATAAGAGTTAGATTAATTAATATTTAAAAATTAAAAAAAAAAATTGACTCAAACATGAATTTAAAACTTTTTTGTTTTAATTTGAAAGTTTAAGGTTTTAACTATTGTTTTCTTCGTATAGAAATATAGAAATTAACAATCTTGTCTTTTTAAGCTCCTTTGATGTGTCTCCCTTATCTTATTGCATTTATGGTGGCATTATGTCCTCTTCTCAATTCTTTAAAAGTTTTTCAAATTCCAACTGTTCTAATATTGACTTCTCCAGTTACAAAACCAACAATAATTGCAAGAAAATCAAATTATACTAGACAATGATCGCGCCATTTGTTTCGCCGTCCAAAGCTTCATTTTCTTTTACTGGCAACGTTTTGGGGGAAAAAATGTCAGTATGAATGTATAATATTAGGTTTATTTTTTTTAAAATGTCAAATAGTAATCAAATTTAAATTACTGAAAATGAAAGTATCAATTAGCCTTTGATGCGGATGTTTATTTTGATGGTGTCCAACATTCAAAGATAAAAGGTGTGCACTACACTTCTAAATTTTCATAGAATCTAGGATTTTTGTTTAATTTATAACCAAATAATGCCAAACTCGATTGTGCAGTAGAATATTAGCAAGCATATTAACAAAGATACTAAGGTAGAAATTGCTTACCCCATGATTTTCCATTAAGTTTTCTATGCAGACCTTACTATCATTACAATGGGGGGTAAGGACAAAAGTAGTTGAATTTGGATCGTAATGCGGTCTTTGTTTTCAAAGAAGTAAAAATAAAGTTAAATTGGGAAAGAATTGTTTTGTTGATCATTTAAGTGACAAGAACTCGACACAAGTGATTGGGAAAGAATCACATGTGTTTTGACGTTTTGACGTCATAAATTCAGAAAATATGGAACTAAAATTGTGTGGCTGATTGGATTGATTAGTCATTTCATACTATTGGGGTTAATCAAATTGTTAATCATGTTTAATCTTGCTTTTATACAGTTTCAAATGCCTATTTTATATCAGTAACACCTTATTCATGTTTTGTCCCCCACTTTCCTCCACTCAAGTTTGCGTACATCTATTTTTCTTTTCTTCCTTTGGTTGATTGTTAATTATGTTACTTATCATCGTTCCAATAAGATGAGGCAGTACAAAAAAGCGGTAAAAGGTTAATTGATTTAGTATTAAGTGGTAACAAGATTTGGAGGTAACGTTATATCTTGAGACAAGTCTGCATAGAAATCTCATGGGTTTTATCAAAAAAAAATCTCATGGGTAACAAATAATTCTTCTGATTTACTTGATTGCTTAAAAGAAAGACTGCAACATCATATATAGTACACTTACGAAAATTATCGTGAAAAAGTTATCTTCAAGAGAATAGTCTAGCATCAGAGACATCTAGAAAGTAAAAATATTTATCGTTTACTTTTCAGTTTTATGCCAAGGTATCATCATTAAAAACTTAAAACTTGTAATCAACCAAAAACAACGCAGTGAATAATAAAATTACTGGTTGTAATGGAGATAAGATGTGATGATTAAGAGCATCTGCAAAAAAAATTCTATACTTGCAAATATAGAACTTTTTGCTCTTTAAAAAGGAATTTCAAAACTTTAAATTTGAAATTTTATCTATTACATTTTGATCATACTAATAAAATTTATAATTCATAAATCTTTTCCTGTTTATCGTTTTAATCTTTCAAAATTTTTATATCTCATAAATGTTTTAAATTAGTTTTAATTTTGTATAAATTTAAAATTTACACATAAATTAAAGAAAAAATTTAAAATAAAATTTATAACATTTTAAAGCTAGAATTAGACAACTAGGATATTATAAAAGAACTTACTATTTGCTTGTAATTTAATATTTTAAAATATTTTAAAACAAGAATGTGGTATTTTGCTTGTAGTTAATATTTAACTATGTATTTGTATTAATACTTTTATATTTTAGTGTAAGTTTTTTTTTAATTAATATTGATGTATGCTTTGTATGTGTTTGTTATTTATAAAAGGTTTATGAATTTACATTAACTATGAAATATATAAGGACCATAATGTATAATATAAATAATTTTAAAGTTAAGTTTGAAATTTTGATTTTGGAGAAAACACTTTGAAATTTCAAATATAAAATTTTACAAACTTCAAAATAAATAATATTATTGGAGATGCTCTAATAATCTTATTCAAAATTCAGGATTGAAAATGCTACTAATACATTTCCACAAATGAGGATTATTGTCGTTTTGAATTTATAGTTTTTGTTTCATCAAATTATATGAGCAGATAAATAATTAACAGGAACAATTAGTCTCTAGAAACAGAAAAAGTATATATATATATATAATTTTCTAGACCGTTCATGTCCGTGTTTTACTTTGCTAAAGAGTTCATTCATACCCGTTTACATGTGCAACAATATAATTAAATCTAAAGTCTTCTCAATCAAGATCGGTCTGAAAGGCTCAGTGCCAAACTAAGCCACCAGAAAAACTTCATGATATCCGAAATGAAAACTAGTCAACCGATCTTGAGAACTAGATGGATGAAATTAGTTACTATATAACACGGCTTATAACACTCAAATGTGATAATAGTTGGACCGGCCGCAAATGATATTAAAAGTCAGTATCAGGTTAAGAAAATCATGGATCAAAGGTTCATAATCTGATGATAGTTAGAAAGTTACAGGATTTGAATTTAACTGTAGCATTATGTTCGAGGAGAACGAATTATCTACTAGTTAAATGGTGTTGTGACATGTTTTGATTGGCAGACCTCAAAAGTATCTGAATCTTTAGTACTCCACAAAAGCTCACTATATCTCATTGCCTTGGTACTTGACTCATACAATAATAACATCTCAATGAACAGTGTTAGGATTTGTTGTCCTTGATTTTCATGTTAGAGCAATTTTCATGTTAGAGCATCATTATTGGTAGGACTAATTTTGGGTCCTTAGATTATTTTTATTAATATTGTTATGTTAAGGACTAAACTAAGGACAATCTCAAAATTGTAAATTATTGGTAGGATTTTTTATTGTCTCTTAATAAATTAATCTATCAACCAGAGGGGAACAAGCATTGATCTATCATTCAACAAGTATGAACAAGATTTGGATTCTTACTCATCTCATCGAGCTCAAGTACTTCAAAATCTGCTCCTAGCTGTTTCAGTAACTGCTTCACCTTCTGGCAATAACCACAGTAAGTCTTGCTGCGAAAAAGAAACATTATTCAATAGCTAAGACTACACTTCAAGGATCGAGAGCGACTCCAAAGAGTGGAGTGTATGCCTATATGGCAATCACTAGACAACTAAGCAAACGAAAACTTGAGAGCCTAAGCAACAACTTATTATAGCTTATTCTAAGATTCAAGAAAGCACACTTTGGCTCCCAACTTATTGTATCTTCTGCATCTATATTCTTCCAATGACTTAAGTCTACTAGACACAGAGCCTCCAGAAACAGGACAATATAAACATATAACACTTGAGCTTTTGGTAATCAAAAGCTCAAAAGAA
The DNA here is from genome assembly GCA_932364175.1 of Eruca vesicaria subsp. sativa. NCBI lineage: Eukaryota > Viridiplantae > Streptophyta > Magnoliopsida > Brassicales > Brassicaceae > Eruca > Eruca vesicaria. The sequence continues at coordinate 57,096 of CAKOAT010580709.1, forward strand.
ATAAGAATGAAAGAAGCCAAAGGAAAATAACAGTAACCTGAAGACAACGACAGAGTACAAGGAGACGATCTCTTTGACATTTGCTCTCCTTAACCGGAGGAAGAAGATGGAGCTTCAGGTCTTGACATTGGAAGTTGGTACAGAGTTAACAACCCTGGTACAAAAGTCAATTTCCGAGGCAATACTCTTGATATATAATAGAAAGAATCTTACTCAAATTAGTCCTTCATTAACCAAACCACAAACAACACAGTTTTTAAGTCTTTTGTTTGAAGCAAAGTTAACAACAACAAAAACAAAGGATCTTTCTTTATTTGGTTACTTGACAGCATAAAAACCAACACTCTTTCTTCACTTCCTTTGTCTCTCTCTCTATAAGACGCCTGCTTCAGAGTTTCATCAAAGCTGAGAAGAGTTATTGGCAATAGAACCAGCTTCAGTAAGTAGAGGCACAAGCTTGCCTTGCTTGTTACTCTCCATCACTCCTGCAAACACACAATCAACCACACAGATGGTTAGTCAGTTCTTCAAATGACCTGTAATTCCATTAATGTGCAGAGAGTTTGATGTCTTATTCAGTAAGTCTTGCTGCAAAACAGGACATGAATCAAACCTTGAGACTCAAAAGTAGATGTGAATCAAGTATTTAGATATATAAAGCGAACCCAGAAGGAACAGACTCAAGCTTTTTTTGATCAAACAAGACCTCAGAGACAGAGACATGATACACAAATCTATCAATCAGACACGTAATCACAGATGGAAAGGTAAAAAAGAGAGGAACTTCTTTGTCGACCGTGGAGACAACAGATCGGTCTCGTCTTGCGAACTAACCGTTTGCGGCGAGAAATCGTCGGAAGAGCTTTCTTCAACTGCGTGTGAATCGGGAGAGGAAGATGCTGAAATGGATACCAAATGTCGAGAGAAATCCTGGACGACTTCGACCCGTGCTCAAAAATTACCAGCTGGCACGTAAGGACCAAAAAGAAAAGTCCCCTATTAAGGCACGTCCTTCATTTTCTCCATATTTTTGATTTTCTTTTAAGTCCAAAATACCTAAGGACGAGCCCAAGGACGTGCGATAATCTTGCTCTTACTAGTTCCTCTATTCGTGGAGGCTGCACCAAGATTTTTCTTCTGACTTCTTATTTTTAGGTAGAATAGAGCATACATATAAATCCAACCTAATAACCTAGCGCGTAATAATTTTGCCAAAGCTAGCGAGCGCGTACTGCTTTCAAACTCATATTACACGTCCTTGAACAGAAAATGTAAAAAAACATGTCAGTTTATTTAGAATTTTTATATTAGAAAAAGGAAATAAAAGAAACATATAGAAGAAGACAAATCTAGACCGTCAATATTCTTCTCGACGACACGCTTAAAAGTTTGAAGAGGTCTTCTTCGGTCGCATATTTTCCATACGTAAATAAATTAAGTTTATTTCTGTATTTATTTATAATACAAAATCAACGAGTTTTTTTTTTCTCACTAAAAACTCAATTAGACCTAAAAATTAAAATAAAGGAACTTTATACGAAAGAAATGTAGAATACTTGGCGATGACACATCACTATAAATGACCAAACCCGATAAATGGGTTTTGCTAATTTCAAACCACGCAAACCTAATCTTTGTTGAAATTAATACCTCCAATATTCAAAATAATACTCCCTCCGTTTTATATTAAGTGTCATTGTAGAGAATTTTTTGTGTTACAAAATAAGTGTCGTTTTCGGTTTTCAATGTAAAATTTATTAATTTTATTATATAATTTGTTTTTCTATTGGTTAAAATATGGTTAGGTGTATGGGTAATTGTGTTTTTATATAGGAAATATGTAAAATTAATTATTTCCTTAATCCGTGTGCATAGCTGTAGAGTGACACTTATATTAAAACAGAGGGAGTAATAGTAACCTTTTTGAAACATCACATTAAATTTTCTAGAACACACCTATATATCAGTCTTGCTGGCGAAAATCCATCATTAAATTTTGGTCGGTCAAAGATATCTAATAGATCGCCACATAAATGTTATAAAGCACACCATATCATAAACTCATTCACATTTGATATTATTATTACATGTACACATGGCGCCAATGTCAGTGGACCGTCTCTGTTTCGTATTACCGGCAGAATCCGGCGAGTTAAAGCCCTCCGTAGAGACGCCAACGATGGCTGAGGAGACCAAGGAAGAGGAGAAGAAGACTCGTGACTGTGGTCGGCAAGTTGTGAGTCTTGTTGGAGATTTATTCCGGCGATTACACAGCTCCAAATTGGTTAAAAGCTTGAATCTTTGTATCAGCGAGAGAGATAAAGATTCAAACTTTCTTGAGATCAACGATAAACCCTTCACTGACATGGAAGGTGTTCAGCTTTCCGACAAAATCGGCGCCGAGAACCCGAGAATCTTCGGATACTCCGAGCTCTACATCGGCTCTAATGGTTTCAGCGACGACTTGATCCTCGGAAGCGGCGGTTTCGGCCGTGTTTACAAGGCGGTGCTACCAAGCGACGGAACCACCGTGGCTGTTAAGTGCTTAGCGGAGAAAAAAGGTGAACAGTTCGAGAAAACGTTCGCGGCGGAGCTTGTCGCCGTAGCTCAGCTCCGGCACCGGAATCTAGTGAAACTAAGAGGATGGTGTCTAAACGACGACGAATTGCTTCTGGTTTACGACTACATGCCTAACCGGAGCTTAGACCGGGTGCTTTTCCGTAGACCGGAGATGAACGCTAAATTCAAACCGTTGGATTGGGACCGGAGGGGTAAAATCGTAAAAGGACTGGCCGCGGCGTTGTTCTACCTCCACGAGCAGTTAGAGACGCAGATCATTCACCGCGACGTTAAAACAAGCAACGTCATGTTAGACTCCGAGTTCAACGCTCGCCTCGGCGATTTCGGCTTGGCTCGTTGGCTAGAGCACGAGGTCGAAGAGCCTGAGCTCGATACGAGTTACGACTCGGTTTCCTCGTTTAGAAACCACCAGTTCCGAGTCGCTGACTCAACTCGGATCGGTGGGACAATTGGTTACTTACCGCCGGAGAGTTTCCGAAAAAAAACCGTCGCCACCGCTAAAACCGACGTGTTCAGCTTCGGCGTCGTGTTGCTGGAAGTCGTCTCCGGGAGACGCGCCGTGGACCTCTCATTCTCGGAGGATAAGATCGTTTTGCTCGACTGGGTACGGAGGTTATCCGATGACCGGAAGCTGCTCTCCGCCGGTGACTCTCGGCTGCCTAAAGGCTCTTATGCTGTCTCCGACATGAAGAGGATGATTCATCTTGCTCTTCTCTGCTCCTTACACAGCCCGCATCTTCGTCCCAACATGAAATGGGTGATCGGAGCACTTTCCGGGGAGATCTCCGGCAATTTACCGGCGTTACCTTCCTTCAAAAGCCACCCTCTTTACATTCCTTTATCTTCTTTAAAATCATCCTCAACCTCGGGGACCACGACAACCACAACGACGAACCCGACAACTACTTCCACGACAAGTGTGAACGTGTCTTCTGAATCAACACCGTCGTCAGATTACGTTACTGCCCTTGAGGATTCTATTTACCAGACGGCGGAAACGGGAGAGAATCGGTATTTCAGTAACAACAGCCGTCGGATGATGTCGTCTAAGTCTTTCGTGCTGGACACGCCAAGGGAGATATCGTACAACGACATTGTTTTAGCCACTGATAATTTCTCTGACGCGCGTCGTGTCGCTGAGGTTGATTTCGGTACGGCTTATTACGGTTTACTAAACCAGGATCAGCATATTGTTGTGAAACGTCTCGGTATGACGAAATGTCCCGCGCTAGTAACACGGTTCTCAACTGAGCTACTTAACTTAGGCCGGCTTCGACACCGTAACCTTGTCATGCTCCGTGGATGGTGCACAGAGCACGGCGAAATGCTTGTTGTGTATGATTACTCGGCGAACCGGAAGCTAAGCCATCTTCTTTTCCACAGCCAGATACCGGGAAACACAGTTTTGCGATGGAAAAACCGGTACAACGTGATCAAATCGCTTGCTTGCGCGGTACGGTACCTCCACGAGGAATGGGACGAGCAAGTGGTTCACCGGAACATAACTTCTTCTACAATCTTTCTCGACCGTGACATGAATCCGCGGCTATGCGGATTCGCTTTGGCCGAGTTTTTATCTAGGAATGATCAGGCACATCATGCTGCGAAGAAGAAGGGCTCAGCGCAAGGGATTTTTGGGTATATGGCACCAGAATACATGGAGTCCGGTGAAGCAACGACGGCAGCTGATGTGTACAGCTTTGGCATGGTGATACTCGAGATGGTTACAGGCCAGCCCGCGGTGGACTACACGAGGAAAAAGGAAGACGCTCTTTTGGTGTTAAGAATCCGTGACTTAGTTGGTAACAAGAAGAAACCATTGGAGGAGATTGCGGATGTACATCTAGATGATGAGTACGAGAGGCGAGAGATGGCGAGGGTACTGAGGTTAGGGTTGGTTTGCACGAGAACCGACCCAAAGCTAAGACCTAGCATTAGCCAAGTGGTATGTACATTGGATGGAAGCGAGAGATTTTTTGAAGAGGAAGGTGGAAAGGAAGGTGATGTGAGTCGCAAGCAGATGTATGATTCGTCTATGTTGATGGTTAGACAAATGCAGGCGCTTGGTATTCATTAAGTTATGTTTAGTCATTAGTGGAAGTAAAACTTAGTAATGTTTATGTAATCAAATTTGCAGTACATGCAGTTATGTTGTTCGTACTTTTATATATTGGTGTTTATTGTGTAAAGACGACTTTAAGTTCTGGTAGATAGTGTTTTAAATTGGGGTTTTATAATAAAATTCTTCGACTAAAGATGGATCGTAAAAAAAAACCCTCAACCAAAAGATTTACTGAAATAAACCCTCAATTTTAGTTGCGTTAATGTATGTCACCCTCCGTCACGGAATTTTAGACGGAGGGTGACATATGTTAACAGAACTAAAGTTGAGGGTTTATTTCATTAAATCTTTAGCTGGAGTTTTTTTTTTACAATTCATCTTTAGTTGAGGGATTTTATTACTAAATGCGATTAAATATTTTAAAATCTTTATTATAATTTATTCATTATTTAAAAATCTTACAACTGATTTATAAACATTTAAAATAATTTATATTTTTTAAATATTACTTTATCAATTTTATAATCTATTTATAAAGTTTTCTCATTTAATACTTTTATAAATTATTATTAAGGTTTAATGATGATTTTATAAGATTAAAGATGTGATTATTCGTCATACTACAAAAATATAAAGTAAATAAATAAAACAAGAAATTATTATTGATTAATATGGTAGGAGTATAAGGGCATGTGCAACCATGTTACTCATAGCTCAATAGCCTAAGTAAGTGTTTTATATTATTTTATTATTTTTAATTTTTTTCAGTTTAAAAAAAAAAGAAAAAAAAAAGAAAAATAAGGGCCAATCACGGGTTCCCACGCGGCGATGGGACCCACGCACAGTGACGAACCCAGCAGCGAATTGGTCCTTATTTACGGATTGTAAGAGACAATTATGGCACAAATTCTTATTTTTTTGGTCCCCACATATTATAAAAATAATTTTTTGCTAAGGATTTTTTTGTAAGGACCAGCGTTGCACGTGGTCTAACATATTGGTTCAGAAATCAAAAAGAAGAGAAGTAATCCTACATTATTACTTCTGAAATAAAAAAAGTACGAACCAAATTGAAATTGTGTAAAGAGGAGAAAAAAGCTATTGCCATATTTTAAGTAACAATTGAATTTCTAAACTAATTAAATATCTTCAACACTACCTACAACTTAATATAATTTAGAAATCTTAATTATTTGATATTTGACAATATTAATATAAGAAAATTTTGTATGTTTCTTAAAGCTTTATTGCTTTACTTCGTAATATCAAAAAAAAATATGTATTGTTTCATCCTTAAAAATAGCAGACAAAAGCTTATAAAATCATCGTTAAACCTTATTAATAGTTTATAAAAATATTAAAATATTTACTAAGCTTTATAAATAGGTTAAAATTTGACAAAGTAATATATAAAAAATTATGAATTATTTTAAATGTTTATAAATCAATTTTAAGATTCTTAAATAATAAATAAATGATAATAAATGTTTTAAAATATTTAATCGCATTTAGTAATAAAACCCTTCAACTAAAGATGAAATGTAAAAAAAAACATCTGCAACAAGATAGCATCTCTCATCCCTCAGCTGCCTCGCTAGTCTTTGTCTATATGAACTTCTTCAACAATGGTTTGCAGGTCTCATAATCATGGCTCTCTTATTGAGTTATGCAACTCTGTTTTGGAGCTCTGTTGCAACATAGATTATGATTTTGTTTGTATAAACGACAATATCTTTGAGTCAGATGATACATGTTACTCCCTCTGTTTCATTATAAGTGTCACTCTACAGCTGTGCACACAGATTAAGGAAACAATTAATTTTACATATTTTCTATATAAAAACACAATTACCCATACACCTAACCATATTTTAACCAATAGAAAAACAAATTACATAATAAAATTAATAAATTTTGCATTGAAAACCGAGAACGACACTTATTTTGTAACGCAAAAAAATCTCTACAGTGACACTTAATATAAAACGGAGGGAGTAGTAAAATGTCTTTAGTCCATTGGTTTGACCAAATGATTTTTTTTTTTTGTTTCTTTTTTATTAAGTCCAACTAGGTGGTAATCCGCGTCCTGCGCGGGATGATAAATTCAAAAAAAATATAATTTTTAATCTTTAGATATTAAAAATGTATAATTCATACTCACAAATAATACATGTTATATAATGAAAGATGTAATAAAATTGTGCATGTGTATATAAGATAAGCTTCGACTTTTTGTTAAAATTTGTGTTATTAGTTAAGTGTGTTTGAAGTATAGTTCGTGGAAGCAAATCTATAAATGTAAGCATATACTTGTATAAAATTAATTATGAATTTAAGATAAAACAAAACATAGGCAATATAACTATTTCTTTCATAATATAAATTATGAATATAACATAAAACGAAACATAGATATTAGAATAATAAAATATGAAAAGAGCTGATATAAGGAAAGAATTCAAAAAAAAAAGAAGGAAAATCCATCAATGTTAGTCAGTTTCGTCAATCGACCTTATCATGATAAACAAAATAATGTTAGAAATTATTAAAGGAATATCAGCTCCAAGATTTTTTTTCTAAAATTAGACTTCTTTGATTTCAAATCATAAATGAAATTCATGACACTCATTTTCTTTGCTAGTTTTGAAACTTGTTGGTTGTGATACCGTAACATTAGTTTAGTATGATATATATAGTCATAACCGATAGGGTTTAGGCCCACAAAATTTAAGTCAAACGAATATTTCATCGCAAAAATACAATTGTAAAAATCCTTTTCGTTTAGAATTTATTCTTTTGGAAATATAGTAAATGATACAATCTCAAAAATTCTCAACTTTTCGTTTATATTTATAACTTTTTGTAATATATGCAAAGAAACACAATATAGAAAATGACATTAACTATGATATTTGACCATAACTTTAACTGGATCAAATATTTATGGAGACAATATTAAATATTTTTATTTTATTTTGGAAAGTATTATATGCGAGGAATGAAATATAAGAAATAATATTAGTTTAACGTTAACTTCATTCTACGCAATATTATTTTATATTGTTAACATTTATGTTGATTCCTTAATTAAAAGTCAAAGTGATTAAATTAAAGAATTGTATGAAATTTAATAATGACTTCCTTTTAAAATTCAACAAATTATACATGTTTATAGAATATTGTCCTGACGAAAACCCAATTAAAGTTAATATTATATATGTTTAGACATAATTTTATACAATGTAACCTATCAAAATATCGTAGATGGATGGCCTGTTTATATTTTGAAAACTAAATATAAATATAAATTGTTGTGTATTCGTAAGTTTATTTATAGAAAAGTGACGATCGTGAATATATTCCCTAGTTAATGTGTTGCGAACAATGTGCGGTGTTATATTCTTCGATCGAACACTTTTCAAAAACTAAATTAATGTGACTATAAATCTGGCAGTATTCATATAGAAACGCATTTTAGGGAAGCTTTTAATTTGCCTCTTGACGAAGCAAAATCTGTATTATTAGCAAATTACCGAAATTACGGCACACACAAAAGATGATTCATACAATACAAATAATGTTACATACAATTGTTTATTTCACCATTCAAAATTGCATATATAACTATAAATAAGATATCAAAACCGGATCAGACAAAAATATATTTTAACTCTATAATAATCCACAATGATTATATGGGAAAAAGCAAAAAAAAAAAGGTTTATCTATAGGAAAATTAATACTTACGTAAAAAATATCATTAATGTAGAAATAATATAATTTTAAGCCATACAATAAACCTCTTACATCAAAATACTATGATCCAGCTCAATAAGCCATAATGACTAAAACATCAACAAAGAAATAAAATTTTATAGATTCCTAAAACATGATCATATAAAAAGTACAACCCAACTCAATAATTATGTTTAAAATCATATAATAGAACAAAATATATTCGGAAAGTGGTTGGAATATTTCGAATATTCTTCATATTTATAATTAAATGTTCAATACATAATCAGTTACATTCAATTATCTAAAGGACAATCACATAATATATATCCAATGGCATAATATTGTAAATACTCTAGTAATTTAAGTCTATTTCTATAAAAGAGTTAAGTATGCTTGTGAGGCTGCCACCTAAGCAATGACAATTTTGTTAATCACACATGAAAGTAAGGTTATTTTTTAAAAGTGTTTTTTCTTTGATATATAAGAGATATGTTGGTTAAGATACATAAAGTTATATATGGCATATTAATTAGAGATTTTGTAGGAGTTTTGTGCTAAAAATCGTAGAAAACTTGGTTTGTAAAAATAGAGAAATTTAAACATTTTCTAAAAAGATAATGAATTGAGAAATTTTATAAGAATATAGAAAATATAATATACAAAATGATTGATAGTAATTGGCTGTCACATGTAAATATTTTGAATTTGATATGATGTTTTAGAATACTTGCTCGACGTATGATGCTTTGCAGGACTCGATATTAATGATAGAAAATAATTATATGTTCTATGTAGGTTGATGACGGTGAATATGACTTTTGAAAATATTCTTATAATATCTGAATTAACTAATAATATCTCACAATTTTTGTTATGGCTCTAAGAACTATGTTGACGACAACAACTAAGAAATGTTTAAAAAACTATGTATTTATAAGTATATGCATATAATAGAAATCATGCTTATAATCAGGTGTGGAAGATCACATAGTAAATGTGGTAAAACTATACAAAATAAACATATCAAATTATTTATCATGGTAGTCCAATGACATCTTAAATAAATAATCTAGTTATAAAATGGTTAAAGTCAAAAGAGGCTGAGAATAATTCTCATTATGACACATATGCAAAATGGCATACAAGTAAATAATTTACGTTTGTAAGGTTATTTATTTATTTTTGTTTCTTCTTTAATAATAAGGGATGAGCATAGTATAAGAGCATTTGAAAAAAATACTCTACCATGGTGAAAATAAAAATTGTTTTTATACGTGATGTAGATAAATTTGTATTATAGTTAATTATTATAAAATCGAAAATTTGCCATTACAGTTTATCTCTAGAATTCGGAAAAATAAACATATGATACATGGTGACACCCACATGTTCACTAATTTTCAATATCAATAACTTAAGTACTGTATAAAATGGAAGTTCAGATATCCGTTAGGATTTGTTTGATATCTATTAGGATCATATTTCTTTTGAGATACATGAAAACTGCATCATAAATTACAACATAAACCCACGATAAGTATTCTTTTGACAAAGACAACATATACAATTAGTAACTAACTAATAGCTATGCCAAAAAGAAAACTAACTAATAGCTAAATAAAAATAATAACAATAACAAACTAATAGCTCAAAATGAAAGGTTAGGAAATAACTAATCAAAATCAATTTTCAATTAAATGCAAAAAGTAAAAATTAACCAAATAGTTGTAACTTGCCAAACAGAGTTAATCACTGTACATCTTAGAGATAATTGGCTAAAGTGCCCTATTTGGCACCTATAATTAGAGACTTACCCATGATGTGACAATCATTTTCCTTTGGACCATTTTGCCCTTCTCTACACTCTCTCTCCTCTCTTTGACATTTCTCTTTTTTTTTTCTCTTCAATCCCTAATTATTTTACAAATCTCTATCATTCTATATACAATTAAATTTTAAATTTCATTATTTTTTCATAAGTGGCTTTGAATCCTCAATTTTTTGACCTTTTTTTTTCTCTCTAATCCCTAATTATTTTACAAATCTCTATCATTCTATATACAATTAAATTTTAAATTTCATTATTTTTTTTCATAAGTGGCTTTGAATCCTCAATTTTTTGATGATATCAATTTTCTGGGTTTTAGATTCGACGTCGTGTTAGCGGTTAACAAATATTGTAGACGTTAACAGAAGTGTTAGTTGTTAACAATTATTTTTACGCTTCGCGTTAATAAATGTGTTCGCTGTTAACAAATATTGTAGACGTTAACAGATGTGTTAACTGTTAACAATTATTTTTACGCTTCGCGGTAATAAATGTGTTGGCTGTTAACAAATATTGTAGACGTTAACAGAAGTGTTATATGTTAACAAATGTTTTTACGCTTCGTGTTAATGAGAGGAAAGAGAAAGGGTATTCTCGGCATTTCCTTGCCAAATGGTTGTGTCAGTGTCCTTCATGTCCAATCAATGGTATTTTGCTAATTTGAGCTTCAAATATGGGTAGTTCACTAAATCACTCTACATCTTATCCTAATTTGTTAACGTTGAAATAATATGTCTGAGGTATATACACGTGGAAGTTGTGACAGGTTGACAAGCTGTCATCATCAAACCGGTCTATCTTATTTCAGATTTCGGTTAAGTAATTTCATTCCAATAATTTTGGGATTTTGTCTTTATCCATTTTGTCTTTTGTGGAGTCAGCATGAATCGCTTGTGACCGTTGGTGATTTTCTTTATGTATTAACTGACTGCTTTAGGAGAAGAATAATCAGAAATACATTTCAGTCCTATCCTTCTTCTTTATCACTCTACGCTAAGCTTTTAAGCGACCATCTTTAACCCTAAATTTCATTTCCTTCAAGGTGATTCTTCTCTACAATCATTTTCTAGGTTTGATTTACCTATCTTAAGTTCTCGATGAACTCTAGATTGTCTTTTAATTACTTTGTTCTAACACTACTGTTACATTGGTATCAGAAATCTTCGATTATCGGATCTGCAACGATAGTTGAAACCCGTCTACAGGAGCGATCTCTCACCAAGCAAGTCGACGAGATCCGATCTTTACACGACCTCCTCGCCGCAGAACTCAAAACTCGAGCCTGACTCGCTAGATACGCGTTTTGACCGCCACGAAGCTATGATGTTCAACAACAATGTTCAAGCTCAAACCATTGGAAAAGCTCCCATGGACCCCGGACCTTCCAACCCACCCACTCCCCTCGACCACTCCCCAAACCAACCTTCCGACCCACCTGATCTGACAGGTTATTCCGACCGCCACAACAGAATAACACTGTTGGGAAAAAATACATAAGCACCAGATTCCTCCAGCTTCCGGGCTGGACACTGGCCTCTAGACCCCGGCTCGAAAGGGAACCAGGGCCCGGACCCTGCCTTCAGGTTCCCCGGGCCCGACACCTGTTCCAGAAACCGACCCTTGAGTAAAATGGAAGTTCTCCATACAAAGAAACTCTCCCATATTCGCCAATATGGAAAAGTTTAACCTAATGCAAGCCGACATCTACATCTATATAAGGGGAACCCAAACCCTAGAATAAGGGATCGACACTTAGATATTGAGAGACTAGACCTAGGCGGCTAGGGTTCATACATCAATATTGTAGCCCCCTTATCGAATAATCAATAATACGTCTCCTTCTCTACTTTACCTCGTTCTTCCTCTGATTTCTCCTTATCTTTCACAAACATCCTTGCTTCTCCTCACATTAATACGAACCTTCTTGTGTTCCGTAGTACTAAAACAACCCTACACAAAAATACCATAACAAACACCTCCACCAAACACCGGCTTAGCTTCCCGCCTCTCCAAGATTAAGTTCCCTTATTTCGACGGTTCTAAACTCCGGGACTGGATCTTTAACTGCGAACAGTTCTTCAACATCGACGGTACCGCACCGGAGCTGAAAGTCCGTCTTGCAAGCGATGCACCTCACGGATAAAGCTTCACAGTGGCATCATAACTATATGAGTACAAGATACGGTATTTTCCCATCTTGCATTGAATATATTGTGGCCATATCTAGCTGTTTCAGCGAACTATATGACGATCCTTTGGCTGAGTTAGTTGAGTTGAAACATTGTGTTTGATTTTCGATATGTGTTTGATTTTTGTATGCCTAAGCACATATAAAACCTAAAAATGAAACATCCTAATTTTCTTATGATTATTCATGAGGAATATGACAACAGTAAAAAACGATAGCAAACAGTTATAATACGAAGAATTGTAATAACGAATTTTTCTAAAGTTATATTAAGGGAATAAAAAAAAAAGACATCTATTGATATTAAAATAATAGAAAATAATGAAAATAGAACATTCATATTTTATTAATTTTAAAATTTTCATTTATTTTTTTCTAAAATTTTTGTTTATTTTTCTAAAATTGTCGCTTATTAAATAATTTCATGCTTATAAGGAAAATCACTATTAGATATTTATAAGAAAAATCAAATGTATAGTTATTTAAAGGAAATTATTTATCTTAAACCAATGCCTACTAACTTTGTAATTATTTTCAACCCATATATTTTATTTTAACTTGAAAATAAGGTTCGTTAAAAAAGACTATCTACTCTATTAAAATAGAGTCATTCTTTTTATCTTCTATACAAGTTGTCATTTAAATTTGGACTTTTTCTAGAATGTTATAAATAATATAAGTCGTATAATTGATTGAACTGTATTATTTAAATTAAACCAACAAAATTAATGTAAAAAGACGACCTTAATGTAAACTACCTTCAAAATATGACAGATATCTATGTGTATACCAAAAACACATATTTTCTTCTACAAATATGGAATGTTCTAAAAGAATATATATCATCAAAATGTGTAATATGGAAATCTACTAATTATACTTAAATTAAACCAGTGTTATTTATGGAATATAGTTTTGGGCTTACTTTTATCATTTGAACAAATTATATAGTTTGGTTTTTGCGCTTAGTATTAAGAAAAATATCCAAAAACATTGAATAAAATTTTCAGCTTAAAAGATCAAAAAATCAATTATTATTTTCAGACCCAAAAGGTAGTTAATATTTTTAACTAAACAAAATTATCCATTATTAATCATTTATTTAAGTCATGTACTTTAAAACATGTTAATATATTTTTTTATTTTAAATAACAATCACTTTGTTTTGATAAATTTCAATGGTAACTTTTAAATCATTTATTGTTTTTCTTTCTTAAATAATTTACTGATTAAAAAATGTAAAGCAAAACCAACAACCAAATCTAAAAACTAAAATCCAAAACCAAAAGCTGAAAAACACATATTATATTTTTTTTGCTTTGTTTATTTACAAAATAAACTATTTCAAATTTTTTAAGAAAATTTTTTTTCATCTTTTAAGTTTTAAATTAGATGTTCGATTATTTGAGATTTGTTTGTTTGTAATATTTGTTCAAACTAACTCAGCGGGTTTAAAAATTAAAAACTCAAACCAAAAAATGAAAATGAAAAGTAGAAACTTAAAAACTAAAACCCAAAATCCAAAATCTAAAAATAAAAACTGAAACTAAAAACTAATGAAAAACAATCATCACCACAAATTTTGGTGAACTGATTTTATATCAAAATATTATTTAAATTATGACAAAACCCAATTATATAAATTTTTAATTATAAAAATTTTCCGCGCTTTTAAGCGCGGGTCAAAATCTAGTTACCATTAAAATAAACCTATAGATTTTGTAATTATAATTAAAGCATCCCCTATACATTATTTGTGAAGTTATTTTGCCACATGTCCTCTCTAGAATCAGTTTCACAAAAAAATGGTGACATGTCTAATAGAATTGATGACATGACATAGATTAAATATGACATGGACAATTGCATTTAATGTTAATATAAATTTTTGGAAAACTTTATAGAATATGGTAACAAATCATATATTACATTTAATGTCGATTTATATTTCTGGAAATATTTTTAAAATATGCTAATAACTAATAAATCATCATTAAATAAATATATACCAATATGGGATTAAGAATTTCGAAAATATCATTTAAAACTATACAATTTTATTACAAAAATTTCAAAAATGTATAAATTTTTTGAAAATTATTAAAATTTAACCCTAAAATTATTAATTTCTTATATATTTAAATATTTTATAAATATTGTCTAATTTTAATTTTTGATAATTATATAATTTTCTACAAATTTATTTAATATATTTAATTAAAATAAATAGATAAAAAAGTATCTAAGATTAGAATTTTAAATATATACATGCATATTCTTAAATATAATTTAAAATAAACAAAAATATTTTTATATTACTTTTTATGTTTGATTAAACAAAAAATTGTATTAAAATAGTGATAAGAAAAATAACTCATAAATTATTATTAAGATAATAAATAATATAATAGTAGAAAAATAAAATAATAATATTACAAATATTGAAATATTTTAAGTGTATTTTTTAATTATATATTTTTTATTAATAAATATTGTTTTTCAAAATTTTATGCAGTATTTGTTAAAATTAAAATTTTCTAATCCCTATACCATTAGCTTTATTTATAACATCTATAAATTTTAGAAATATTATTTAGTTTTATATTTTGATAATTATATCTAACAAAATTTTCTCTTAATAGTATAGAATCTGATTTAATATAATTTAGCCAAAAGATAAAATATATATATTATTAACTATTAATTTAAGAAAATTTTTTAAGATAGAACTAAAAAAAACGTTTTAATCACAAATATAGACATTAAAATAAAATGACCAAGATAGACTTAAATGTTTTATCAAAAATAAGTAAATATACACTTATATCCTTTGGGTTAACTAATCGTAAACCTTTTTTTTTAAAGTTGAGGAGTAAGTTTTTGGGGATAGGATTAAAATAAAATGATGCTTTGGTCATTTTAGTTTTAAGATGTATTTTTGTGAAAAAACCTAAAAAAATTTTATTTGAGAGAACTGTCATATATTCAAATAAAACTATTTATTTTCTCTTAATTTTTACAAATAATTAATGTAAAATTAATAATGTAATAAAATAATAAATTAAAAAAATTAAATAAATTTTATTTTTAAATATAAATTTATTTTAAAAACTTTTCTTTCTGCACATGGTGCAGGAAGCCACCTAGTTTTTATTTAATCTTGGAAATAAGATTCTAGACAAAGTAATATTACAGTTAAAATAAAATTATAAAATGTCTTTTTAACAATTTTAGTTGTTTAGTATTTTTTAAACATAAAAAATATTGTTATATATTTATAATTAAAATATTTAATATAATTAAATTTAAAAATAAATATACTAAGATACTAAAACTTATTTTTTTAAAAAAATAATAACAAATATTATTTAATAGTAATTTTTCACTTTTTAAATCTTAAGAAAATATAGTTTCAAGTAATTATTTGATAGAAATATTGACATGTTTTAGAATAATTGTTAATTTTTTTACTTTCCACTGCGCGATATTTACAACATATAGTTTAAATTAATTAACTGTGCATTAATTTAAATAGTTATGTTCTACTATTTTATATATGTAAATAGTAATAGTTTAGAATAATTATTGTAAACTTATATGCATTATAATACCTAAAAATTATGTTAGAACATATACCTAAATTTTAAAATTGATGTAAAAGAGTTTCTCATTCTTTTTATGTTTTCATAAAATAAAACAAAAATAAACAGAACCCGTGCGTTTCACGGATCCATAACCTTTCCTATACTATTTTATATTTGTATAGGAGCTGTTAAAAACAATAATAAATATTATAGGGAAAATTAGCATTAAACAGTCTTTGACATTTTTAAACAGTCTTTGTCATTTTACGTTTAATATTTTTAAAGGATAATTAATAAAAAAAAATTTTATTAATTGAGAGAAGGAAAATAAGTGTTAAATTTAAAAGGATAATTACTAAAAAAACATTTTCTTTGACATTTTTAGGTATAATATTTTTTAATTACTATTTTTTACAATTAACTTTTCTTTATTATTTGAGAGAGAGAAAATCACTTTATTATTTGAGAGAAGAAAAATTAGTGTTAAATATGAAAGGATAATTACTATTTTTTTATCTTTACTTTATTACTTTTAACACATGTCACAATCTTAAATATATACGTGCCATGTGTCACGATCTTGTTAATTAGTAACTTTGAGAACCAAGATTTAATTGAGAGAAGGATAATTAATGTTAAATTTAAAAGGATAATTACTAAATTTTTATTTGTCTTTGACATTTTTAGGTATAATATTTTTAAAAAGGATAATTACTATTTTTTTAGAATTATCTTTTCTTTATTATTTGACAGAAGGAAAATCACTTTATTATTTTAAAGAAGGAAAATCAGTGTTAAATTTAAAAGGATAAATACTATTTTTTACAATTATTATTTTTATTAATTTTTAAGACATGTCATAATCTTAAATATATACTTGCCATGTGTCACAATCTTGTTAATTAGTAACTTTGAAGAACCAAACTTTATATAATAATATCTGTAAAAAGAATGTTAATAAGAGTATTATTTAATAATACGGCTTTACATTTCTGTCTTACATATATTTTTAAAAATATTAAACTCTTCTAATGAACAACGCAATCACAATTAGCTCTGATAGTTTTTCTTATAAACATGATAGTCTTCCCGAAAATATATTTCTAGTTTCTTTGTACAACAATCTAGTGTATCATTTCAGAAAAAAAAACTTAGGACCTAATTTATCTTATGTAAGAATTTTATTATATATAGCTTGGTTCTTCAAACTTACTAATTAACAAGATTGTGACACATGACAAGTATATATTTAAGATTATGACATGTATTAAAAATTAATAAAAATAATAATTGTAAGAAATAGTATTTATCCTTTTAAATTTAACACTGATTTTCCTTCTTTCAAATAATAAAGTGATTTTCCTTCTGTCAAATAATAAAGAAAAGATAATTGTAAAAAAATAGTAATTATCCCTTTTTAAAATATTATACCTAAAAATGTCAAAGAAAAATAAAAATTAGTAATTTTCCTATTAAATTTAACATTGATTTTCCTTCTCTCAATTAAAATCTTGGTTCTCAAAGTTACTAATTAATAAGATCGTGACACATGGCACGTATATATTTAAGATAGTAACATGTGTTATAAAATAATAAAGAAAAGATAAAAAAAATAGTAATTATCCTTTTAAATTTAACACAATTTTTCCTTCTCTCAAATAATAAAGTGATTTTCCTTCTCACAAATAATAAAGAAAATATAATTGTAAAAAATAGTAACTATCCTTTTTAAAATTCTTATACCTAAAAATGTCAAAGAAATTTTGTTTTAGTAATTATCCGTTTAAATTTAACATTGATTCTCCTTCTCTCAATTAATAAAGAAAAGAATTTTTTTATAATTTTTTTTTATTAATTATCCTTTAAAAATATTAAACAGAATATGTCAAAGAATGTTTAAAAATGTCAAAGACTGTTTAATGCTAATCTGCCATATAATAGTTATTATCATTTTTAACAAATCCTATACAAATATAAAATAGTATAGAAAAGAGTATGGATCCGTGAAACGCACAATATATTTCCGGGAAGACTATCATGTTTATAAGAAAAACTGTCAGAGCTAAAACATATGTCACTGGGGGATTTTCAGAAAAATATATATGGCTATTACTAGCTTGAATTTTAGTTTATCTAAATAAGTGATAGGATGTATATATATATCAATTTTCACCGTATAATTGTGATTGCGTTAATCATTAGAAGAGTTTAAAATTTTTAAAATATATATAAGACAGAAATGTAAAGCCGTATAATTAAATAATACTCTTATTAACATCTTTTTTACAGATATTATTATATAAAGCTTGGTTCTTCAAAGTTACTAATTAACAAGATCGTGACACATGGCACGTATATATTTAAGATTGTGACATGTGTTAAAAATAATAAAGAAAAGATAAAAAATAGTAATTATCCTTTTAAATTTAACACAAATTTTCCTTCTCTCAAATAATAAAGTGATTTTCCTTCTCTCAAATAATAAAGAAAAGATAATTGTAAAAAATAGTAATTATCCTTTTTAAAATTATTATACCTAAAAATGTCAAAGAAAAAAATTTAGTAATTATCCATTTAAATTTAACACTGATTTTCCTTCTCTCAATTAATAAAGAAAGTAATTTTTTATAAAAAAAAATTATTAATTATCTTTTAAAATTCTTAAACGTAAAATTTTAAAGCCTGATTAAAAATGTCAAAGACTGTTTAATGCTAATTTGCCCTATAATAGTTATTATCGTTTTTAACAATATCCTATGCAAATATAAAATAGTATAGAAAAGGGTATGGATCCGTGAAACGCACAATATATTTCCGGGAAGACTATCATGTTTATAAGAAAAACTGTCAGAGCTAAAACATGTCACTGGGGGACTTTCAGAAAACTATATTTGGCTATTACTAGCTTGAATTTTAGTTTATCTAAATAAGTGATAGGATATATATATATATATATATATATATATATTTATTTATATTAATTGTCACCGTATAATTGTGATTGCGTTTTTCATTAGAAGAGTTTAATATTTTTAAAAATATATGTAAGACATAAATGTAAAGCCGTATAATTAAATAATACTCTTATTAACATTCTTTTTACAGATATTATTATATAAAGATTGGTTCTTCAACGTTACAAATTAACAAGATTGTGACACATGGCAAGTATATATTTAAGATTATGACATGTATTAAAAAAATTAATAAAAAAGATAATTGTAAAAAAATTAGTATTTATCCTTTTCAATTTAACACTGATTTTCCTTCTTTCAAATAATAAAGTGATTTTCCATCTCTCAAATAATAAAGAAAAGATAATTGTAAAAAAAGTAATTATCCTTTTTAAAAATATTATACGTAAAAATATCAAAGACAAATAAAAAATTAGTAATTATCCTTTTAACATTGATTTTCCTTCTCTCAATTAAAATCTTGGTTCTCAAAGTTACTAATTAACAAGATCGTGACACATGGCACGTATATATTTAAGATTGTGACATGTGTTAAAAAATAATAAGAAAAGATAAAAAATAGTAATTATCCTTTTAAATTTAATACTAATTTTCCTTGTCTCAAATAATAAAGTGATTTTCCTGTCTCAAATAATAAAGAAAAGATAATTGTAAATAAATAGTAATTATCCTTTTAAAAAATATATACCTAAAAATGTCAAAGACAAAAAAGTTAGTAATTATCCATTTAAATTTAACACTGATTTTCCTTCTCTCAATTAATAAAAAAATAATTTTTTTATAAAAAAGTTTTATTAATTATCCTTTAAAAATATTAAACGTAAAATGTCAAAGACTGTTTAATGCTAATTTGCCATATAATAGTTATTATCGCTTTTAACAAATCCTATACAAATATAAAATAGTATAGAAAAGGGTATGAATCCGTGAAACGCACAATATATTTCCGGGAAGACACTATCATGTTTATAAGAAAAACTGTCAGAGCTAAAACATATGTCACTGGGGGATTTTCAGAAAACTATATTTGGCTATTACTAGCTTGAATTTTAGTTTATCTAAATAAGTGATAGGATATATATATATATATATATATATATATATATATATCAATTGTCACCGTATAATTGTGTTTGCGTTGTCCATTAGAAGAGTTTAATATTTTTAAAAATATATGTAAGACAGAAATGTAAAGCCGTAACTATAATGCCGATCTTTAATACGCATACATATGTTAATATCAATAAAAACACACATAAAATAGATTAGACATTCATAGTAAAATTTACATCGTTTGGTCATCAGCTACAACAGTGCTGATGCAAATTTATTGACACCAGAATAACCTCATCAACACTCAAAGATAGATCACACATACACACCTCGCATCAAAAGATAGATAGAAACATAGTAATAGTGTACTTTAACATATTTGATTTAGAGCATGGTTAAGGAGGACAAGGTCCGTAGCAGTGGCAGTGAACCCCAGGCCCGGAAAACTCGAGTTCACATTTTCCAGTGTAGGTTGGATTGATTTTCTTGCATTCAGAGTCACAGTTTAGATCCACTGCAGGAACAGGACACGCACTTTCTGGACCTTCTTCTAAAATACATTGACCCTTTGCTTTTGGTAACCCTGTTTAAACCATTAGTTAACCGTTTGTTAGAATTACAACATTGAAAACAAAGTATACATATGATCTCATTTAATCTATTGAAAATATTATATATAACACTAATTATAGTCATCAAAAATGATTTCGAGGTAAATATCACATAACACGTTGGTATTATTCTCCCTGATCGATATAAGAAACAAAAGAGATAGCAACTGAAAGTACCATTTGAAACCAACAAGACGATCAAAATAGCAGACAGGTAGATGGAGTTGATGAGGTTCTTTGCCATTTTTGCGTTTTATGCTATTCCACGTCGTAAACTTGAGTTTGTTGTAAACTATGTGAAAGCATGGGTACATTTATAGGGCAACTTCGTTGACCGTTTGTGTGTTTGTGATGAAGCACACACAGCTGCACACATATAAGATACTGTTCTATTCAGGGCCGGCCCTGAGCTAAAGCACATAAAGCTTGGGCTTTAGGCGCCAAAATGTCAATATATATTAGGGGCGCCAAAATTTTCCAATTAGTTGTTGTTGTGTAGTGGTTTGTGTTATGTTCATATTTTGGAATAAGTCCGGGTTCGAATCTTATCTCTGCTGATTTATATTTATCAAATTACTTAAAGTCTTTGATTCTTTTATTGACTATCTTACCCTTCCATTTTGATGTATTTTATCAAATGATATTTGCCTATAACCGTAAGAAAAAGACAAATCAACTAAAAATATAATTTGTTTGTTCTAAATCCAGTCTTTCATTTTTTCTTATTTGTTAGAGTTTCAACAATTTCTGATTCTCTTCTTGCGTCGTCGATCTTCACCGTTTTGTTATCTTACTCATGTATGGGTTTTCTCTCTTTCTACTAATTCTTTTTTGTTCACTCAAATATTTTTTTCTTTATCTAAAAGCACAGAATAAATATGAATTTTTTTTGTAAACTTTAAATATGAAATTTTTTGTTGGGTTTAAATATTCTCTTTGGACTCTCTCATGATTTGACAATTGAAAGTTTAGTAAAATTTACAAACTAAACATATTTCACAGTGATAATTATCTTGTGCTGTATTTACCAATTATGTATTACTCTTTTAACTTTAAATAATTGTGAAGTTATATTAATATTCATGCATTGTAGGAAATGTTGCTGGAAACAAAGTAAAAACTCAACTAAGTTGACAAATTGATATAACCCGAAACCAATGGTATTCTCAAGTAACATGTTGAATGCAAAAAAAAAAAGTTTAAAAGTCATTATTTTATCTATTACATCAATCTAAGTTTTTTAATGAAAACTTTGTTATTGTGTAAAACAATTTTAATTTTTTTTTTGTTTTAAAATAGTTTCTTTACAAAAAAAAAAATTGTTAGAAGGGCATCAAATAGCTGTTGAGCTTTAGGCGCCATGGGACTCAGGGCCGGCACTGGCTCTATTAACTGTTTTTTTTTTCTTTATAATATTGTTTGTATACATATTTAATACTAATATTGATTCATTCTAAGTGAAGTCATAATGTCGCCATAATTTGGATCTTTGACATGGCTAATGAGTATTTATACTTATAAATGTTTAAGGCTCAGTTACTTCAGCAGTTAACTGATCTGCAACTGTTATCGGAATAACTTTCAAGCTAATGTAAATACCATACATATACTATTGTGTATAGATCTAGACATCTCAGATCAACTGATCGTATAACTTGATATTTTCGTTAGTGATATAAAGAAAACAAGTTATGAACGATTCATAGATCTCTTTAAAAACTGCTTAGAATCCTTTTTTTTTTAACATGAATATTGCACCAAATATTTCTGTAAATACCCATATAAAAGCCCATGCTAAGTTAAACTTATGAATCCGTCTGAATTTTCTCCATCCTTTCTTGATAAACATAGTTTTTTCCCATTTTTTTCCAATGGATCCTTCTCTTCAGAAAACTTGATAAATACACTTGTGGTTGATCAAACTCGGATCTCACATAGTTTAATTATACATGCTTAACCATTTGTGCTCGTATATAATCATCTATTATGTGTAAAAAGAAACATATACACACACACACACACATATATATATATATATATACACATATCTTACTAAAACATAATCATACTAATTTAATAAAAATTTCTCCTAATATCTGTACATTATATAATAAATATATTTAAATTCTAAGAAAATCTGTGAATAAAAATTCTACACAATTTTCTTAAAATTTATATTTATAGAATAATTAATTAATTTTGGTATTAATAAGAAGAATTAATATTAATTAATTAAGTTATTATTTATTCCAAAAATTAACAATTATTTATTTATATATTATATTCTATTCTTATCTAATTTGTTATATTAAAATAAACTAAAAAGCATTCTATGAAATTTCACTTGATAAATCGTATTAGACCACCCGCAACGGGGGTACGTGGGCCGAGTCCTTACGATTTTGGGATTAAAAATAAATCGTTTTGGGCTCGAAATTAGAAGGATTTGTACGGTTGAGTCCGTCTGTAAGGACCCAAAACATGGAGTCCTTCGTGCACGTGTCCTCGTTTGGTTGGGCCGGTGAGCGATAGGGTTTTCTCGTGTTGGGAATAATTTTCATTTGGTATCGAAGGGGTGAAAAAAAAAATCGGAGCTCGAGAGACGAAGGCGATAGAAGCCACCGTCGATCTTCCTCCTCTGTGCTCTCCTTAACAATAGAAGCCACCGTCGATCTTCCTAATCTCTCCTTAGGTTCGTGTATCTTTTGTGGTAGATCTAGAGATTTGGTTCGTTGTTCTTCGGTGGTAGATCTAAGTTTCTTTTTTGCCGTCTCCGTCTATGTTTCTTATCTCGGTTGAATCGATTTGTTTTGTAGTTAGCTCGATTCAGATTATTAGCTTTTGAATTCGTTTTTGGTTTGATTTTTTAAAAGGATTAGGGTTTCAATTCGAATTTGTTTTCGGTTTCAGTCGAAGTGATAAAAGCTTAGGGTTCAGTTTCAGTTTGTGATGAAAGCTTAGGGTTTCATATCGATTTTGTGATCGATTTTGTTTTCGGTCTCAATTTGTTGAGTTTGTGATAAAAGCTTAGGGTTTCAATAAATTGAGTTTATCATATATCTAAGTAAATGTGTTCTTAATAAACAGCCTAGTTGTGTTGTTAAGCTTTACTATCTCCCTTTGCTTTGTGTTCTTAAGCTTTAATATTTAGTGTTCTTCTGTTTTTTTTTGCAGGCAAACGGACCATGGGACAAGACTATAGTTACACGCAGCCTTCTTCATCAGAGGAGTTCGACATGAACTCCTTACTTGAAGCAGAGGCTGCTCTCTATGCGGATGAAGGCGATAGTAGCTTCACATGTGCAGCGGCGGTTCAGTACATCATTGATCCTGAGGCTGATGAAGGAATACCGAGGGTATGCTATTGCGGTAGTGATCCAGTTGTGGAGACGTCGTACACTGCAAAAGATCCAAGAAGGAGGTACTTCTACTGCCCCAACGTTGACGATGGAGACACTCACATCTGGAAATGGTGGGATTTGGCGATTCAAGAGGAGCTTCTTGAAACCCAGACACAACTTAGGATGGTCAAGGATCAATCCTTTGAGAGTGACCAGAAGGTGGCTAAGCTCGAGAAAATCGTGGGTGTATTAACTAAGAAGAAAGCAGGTGTTAAGGATGGTTTGGGGAAGGTAGTTTGTCTACTGTTCTTGCTAATACTGGTCATCGTAGGCTGGTAAGTTTTATACTTTCTTCAGTTATATATTTTTGGCAATCCAATTTCCATTACTAACTGCTTTTTCTTATGTCTTTCAAGGAAGAGTTTCGGAGGATTTGAACATCAGTGTCTGAATTTGGAATGGGCATCTCAGGTAATTTGTTTCTTTCTTACCATACTTTGAGTAATAAAAACATGTATTAGTTTATGAAGATAATTTACGTGAATTAAAAATAACTTCTGTGAGTAATAAAAATACTTTAATTAATAAACACACTTTGAGTAATAAAAACGTAGCTAGTGTACAACTTCTATTCACCATTTTCTTTAAGTTCTTTCGTCTTTTTAAAAATTAATATGATGTAATATTAATAGTCAGTAATATTATATAGTGAGGAACTTCTCCGAGATTATATAATATATCTTCTCCTTGTTTTGTTTGGTTTGCTTTCAAAATGTGAGTTTTTAATGCTAGTTTTGATGCCTTCGTACTTGTTAGGTTAAACGTAGCTAGTGTAGAACTTATTGTGTAGTTACTTTCTATCCGTTACTTAAGGGTTTTTAATGCTAGATTTGATGCCTAACTACTCCAAAACTAAATGCGTAGTTACTTTCTATCGGTTACTTAAGGGTTTGTGTTGGTAATAGAGTAACACAAACCAAAATCTAAACATGAATACCCCCACCCCAAATGGCTTTATTAATCTCTTGTACAGTCAAACGTTAGTTGATCTTGAGTCCCCCGAACCATCTTGGTTCGGTAGGCAAGGTCCTGATGAGTCTTCTTTCCAACAGGGAGTCGAGTGTTCTTTCCAAACTGGTGTTGAGTCCCCTGTTGAGCCTACTGTCAGGTCTGCTAGCAAAGAGAGGAGGAAATGGTCTACCAGCATGGCTTAACACCAGCAAAGACCCCATTGTGAGCTGTGACCAGAAAGCTGACCGTTTCTGGAAGAGAATTGTAGATTACTACAATGAGAGCCCTCAACTGATTGGGACGGTACCTAGAGAGCTTGGTCCAGCGAAGCAGAGGTGGGCTAGGATTAATGAACAAGTATGTAAGTTCGTTGGTTATTATGACGCGGCATTGAGGGGGATGAGAAGTGGCCAGAATGATGACGATGTGATGAAAGAGGCTCTGGACTCGTTTTCAAAATTGTATGGCATGAGGTTCAGCCTTGAACACGCATGGAGGGAGCTTAGGCATGACCAGAAGTGGTGCACGACCTACATTGGTGGGAAAGAGAAGCGCAAACAAGTCATGGACGTTGATACAGAAGATGAAGTCCCCGAGCCTGAAACCAGACCACCAGGTGTCAAAACTGCTACGGCTGCTGGCAAGAGAAAGAAGAGTGGGAAGGAAGAAGAAATATCACAGCTTCAGTCCATCTTGGAAGTCAAACATAAAATCAGTAAAGAAAAGATTCTAGAACGTTTGCTTGCGAAAAATGATCCTCTCTCGGAGGTGGAAGAATCTTTTAAAGTGAAACTCATGACTGAGATGTTATGATGATTTGAAGGTATTAGGTTAGGTTAGTAACAAGTTGTTTCATGCTAGTATAGGTTTGATATTAAGTAACAAGTTGTTTCATGCTAGTATAGGTTTGATACCAACTCTTGTTTGCTTGTCTTGTTGTTGAACACCTTTATTTGTTTTCATGTATTGTACTAACTCTTGTCTTTTGTTTTCTTTCAGGTGTAGCTGCTGAACAACAAGTCACGGGTTCTCAGAAGGTACAAGAAGTCACGGGTACTGAAGATGTTTTCTCGGAAAGTAGAAGTCACAGGTAGTTGTAATAGCTAGTATAAGTTTCCATTGTATCATCTCATTAGGTAGTTGCTTTTTTCTCTTACTCAAGCACATCTATCTCTAGTTTCCTTTTCTCTTACTCAAGCAATCTATCTCTAGCTTCCTTTTTCGGCTGTTTGTGGCTTACTCCCGTCTTGTAATCAACTACTATTGCTTCTATAAACTCGGTAACTTCTTTTGTTAACTTCTTTTGTTGTAATGATATTGAAATGCCAAGTTTTTATGTTTCTTGAGATGCCAACATCGATTATTACAAACTAAGTCATAGGATTTTGTACTTGTATTAGAATGCTGAGTAATGCATTCTCGGTAATTGCACATGTTTTCTCAAAGAGTTAAGTCATACGACCCCTAAAATGACATACTCGGTTTATAAATTTTTTTTTATAAATAGATTTGTCTTTTTGCACCAATTATTTAACTTGATGTTTTTTAATGGCAGGACGGAACAGAAATAAATAACCGAAAATTAACAAAAAATTCCATCATCTTCATCCGATGGAGTGGACGAAAGATTGGACGAACTTATCGACGATCTCATAGACGATACCTACAACAACATTTTGGAGGCCCAACCGAAACAGCCACATCGACGTTCTTATATAAAACGAAACCGAGAATCCGGACACGACCGTCTATGGCAAGACTACTTCAGCGAAGAGCTGACATTTCCGGCACATTTATTCCGACGCCGTTTCCGTATGAACAAGGACTTATTCATGCGTATTGTCATTGCCCTCTCCAAAGAATTTCTTCTTCCAACAAAGAAGAGATGCAGCCGGGAGGTTAGGTCTTTCACCCCTACAAAAATGTACAGCAGCAATTCGAATGCTTGCTTATGGTTCTGCGGCTGACGCGGTTGACGAATATCTCCGACTTGGTGAAAGCACGGCACTTTCATGTTTAAAACATTTCACTGACGGAATAATCCAGCTATTTGGAGAAGAGTATCTACGAAGACCCACACCAGAGGATCTCCAACGACTCCTCGATATTGGAGAGGTGCGCGGATTTCCTGGGATGATAGGAAGCATTGACTGTATGCATTGGAAGTGGAAGAACTGCCCTACTTCTCGGAAAGGGCAGTACGCACGTGGATCAGGAAAACCGTCAATTGTCTTAGAGGCTGTTGCTTCACATGATCTTTGGATCTGGCACGCTTTCTTTGGTCTCTCGGGTACCTTAAACGATATTAATGTCCTCGAGCGGTCTCCTGTCTTTGATGACATTACGCAAGGTCGAGCTCTCGAGGTACAGTACGTGGTCAACGGACACATGTATAATCTGGCGTACTACCTCACAGACGGTATCTATCCAAAGTGGTCAACATTTATCCAATCTATCTCACTTCCTCAAGGTCTAAAAGCCGAGTTATTTGCTAAAGTTCAAGAATCAGCCCGAAAAGATGTGGAGCGGGCTTTTGGAGTATTGCAAGCTCGATTTACGATTGTGAAAAACCCGGCTCTTTCATGGGACAAGGAAAAGTTAGGGAAGATTATGAGAACGTGTATCATAATACATAATATGATTGTCGAAAATGAAAGAGATGGATACACTCAGTACGATACATCGGAATTTGAAGAAGAAGGTGTCACCAGAAGTGCAAGGGTCGATATGTCTTATAGTGCCTACCTGCCTCCAAATCTCGAGGAAATGCATGCCATTCGGATTCATCTTTGCGATAAACGTATACATCAACAGCTCAAAAAATGATTTGATTGAGAATATTTGGAAAACAATTCGTGATGATCAGTAAAAGTTAATGTATCTTTTTAAAAAAACTTTCTAATAAAATTTTTTAATTTTCCCAATTTTATATTTTTAATATTTTTTAATTCCTAAGGATTCCATTTCGGATAACACCAATGCAGCTACATTTTTGAATTGAAATCCTTAACTATTCAAACAAAAAAAAATATTTTTATTGGTAAGGGCTCCATCCACAAGTCCACCATTGTGGATGGTCTTACATTGATAACTTAACATACATTATTTTAAATATATAACATTACATTCATTTAAATTAAAAATATATAATACATAGAATTTTTTCAAATTTTTGTTTTGAACTTAATTTAATGTTTTCAAATTATGTTATTAGTAAATTGTATAATACATTTATATAAGAGTGAAAAAGCAAACTCGCAGGCATGAGAGACCTTGAGTCCAGGCTCATGAATCGACTGGTTCCGAGCGGACTCGGGCAGCTGCTGCTTGGATTATCGTAGAATAATAAAATTGTTAACAATGATTATATAAAATTATATATTTAAGGTTTGATTGTTTATATTGCTATTTGTGTAACTGAACAACGATTTTTCACACGCCATCGGTCAGATGTACTTAAAGCTTTTCATTCTAAGTTCAAATTTTTTATTAGTATAGATATCGAAGCGCAAAATCAAATGGTTTGAGTATTGATTAGCTGATATGATTCTAGTTCATGCATAAATCAGACGTTTTCCCTAGTGATTTTAATGTTAATTTCTAAAATATAGAGTGAAATCCTAGCTAACTATTTTAAATTCTCTAAGTTGGATCAACGTAGAAGAACCTAATGAAAAAGGGAGCAAGTGCCATTGAAGAGATGTCCGATCGGCGTCAATCAGAGCCGCTAATTCACAGACAACCAATGGTATCGATCGATGTTTTGATATGCTTTGTTACTTGAAGAACTTGATTAGTATGGAAGCTAAAGTCGTGTTTACCTGGTGGAAGGTGGAAGCTAGTCGACTAGAAATAATTGATTGTTTATTATTCTTAGATATATTACACCACTACAAGAAAACTGTCGGATACCGACAGACAAAACCGTCGGAGTTCGGTTATGAAACATGAATTCCGACAAAATCCCGACAAAAACAGCCGTCGGTATCATGTCATCGGAAAAAAGATATTCGTCGGTATTCCATCGGAATTTTCTGACGGAATACCGACGAGCACAATCCCGACGAAACACTAACGGAATGTTCATCGGAAAAATATAAACCGATCGGTGTCGTAGTCATCAGTATTAAGCTAATTCCGACGGAAAACCGACAAAAATTATCCCTCGGGATTCAGAAGCATTTACCGACAGACACAAGTCGTCAATTTTTTTTTAATAAAACCGACGAACACAAGCTGTCGAAAAATTTACAAAACCGACAGACAATTTCCGTCGGGATTTTACGAATATCCCGACGAACTGTTTGCGTCGGTATGTTTAATGTTTTC
Organism: Eruca vesicaria subsp. sativa; assembly: GCA_932364175.1. Lineage (NCBI taxonomy): Eukaryota > Viridiplantae > Streptophyta > Magnoliopsida > Brassicales > Brassicaceae > Eruca > Eruca vesicaria. The sequence continues at coordinate 86,396 of CAKOAT010580709.1, forward strand.
CGACGGCTTTTGCCCGTCGGGAATATATTTTTATTATAAAAAAAAAAAAATTGTAAACTATGTTAAGTTTAAAAGTATCTGCGATTGCTTCATGGACATTTCGTGGCAATAGTGCGGAAAACGCAAAAGGAAGGAGGCGCTGCATCATTACATGACAATCGTGGCTCTTCAAGCCACTACAATTACCTTTACTTTTGTCAACACAATTACACAAATTTGATGCGTACCCGTCTGGAAATTTAACACTGTGTGTTATCCAATCAGAAAACTCTTCTTTCGCAGCTGCATCCAGTCGATATATGAGAATAAGACTTTTACCGTGCTCATCAACATGAAGTTCAAGACGAGCAAAAATATCAACCAAATCCAGTCTTGACTTCAAGTTATCCTTCGTCTTGCCTTGGACATCGAGGATAGTATTCATCAAATTGTCAAAAAAAATTCTTTTCAATATGCATGACTTCTAAACAGTGCCGCAACAAATAAGTCTCCCAATATGGCAAATCCCAAAAGATACTCTTCTTATGCCAATTATGATGTTCCCCTACACCATCAATCGGTTCATGTCCGTTTCCACCCACGTATGACGTTCTATCTGCATCAAAATCTCTTAACTGTTCCTTCAACTTTTTGCCACTTACTTCTTCAGGTGGACCATCAAACACCTTCTTGTTCATCGTAAACAATGTCTTACTCTTACGATATGGATGATCGGGTAGTAGAAATCTTCTGTGACAGTCAAACCAACACGTTTTCCAACCATTTTTTAGTTGGAAAGCATCCGTGTTGTGTTGGCAATAAAGATATGAGATCCTTCCATGCGTAGTCCATCCAGATAACATACCATATGCTGGAAAATCACTTATTGTTCACATAAGTACTGCTCGCATCTGAAAATTTTCCTTCCGTGAAACATCGTATGTATGAACACCGTGCTCCCACAATAACTGCAGCTCATATATCAATGGCTGAAGAAACACATCCAGTTATCTTTTAGGATGACATGGCCCGGAAACGAGAATTGAGAGGAACAAAAACTCTCGTCGCATACATAAATGTGGTAGTAAATTGTAAGGTGTCACGATTACCGGCCACAATGAATATTGTCTTCCATGCTTTCCAAATGGGCTGAAACCATCTGTGCATAGTGCAAGATACACATTTCTTACCTCCGATGCAAATTCTGGATATGCTGACTGAAAATGCTTCCACGCCTCTGCATCGGAAGGATGTGTTATCTCACCATTTGTTGAGTGCTCTCCATGCCATCTCATTGGTGCTGCTGTTCGTTCTGACTGATATAACCTCTTCAATATTTCAGTCAAAGGCAAATACCACATTCGTTTGTATGGCACCCGAAATCTTCCACTCGTATTCTGATAACGAGGTTTCCGACAAAATTTACATATCTCTCGGTTCTCATCTGCTCTCGAGTAAATCATGAAGTTATCAATGCATACATCTATCACCTGATATGGTAAGCCAAGACCAGTAACCAATTTTTGTACCTCATAATATGAACCAGGTGAAAGATTATCTTCAGGTAGAACATCCCTAACAAAATCTGCAATCGCATCCATACATTTTTCAGCCAAATTATAGTCAGTCTTTAGCGTCATTAATCGACTTGCAGATGATAAATGTGAATGCCCATCTCTACATCCTTGATACAATGGCTGCTTAACTGCATCTAACATCTCAAAAAATCTCCTGGCTTCTAAATTTGGTTGTTCTCGTCTATCTCCTTCCTCTTCACCCGACGGCCGATTTTCTAAATTGGGTTGTTCTTGTCTATCCCCTTCTTCTTCACCGACGGTAAATTTTCTCTATATGCATCATATACCATCTGAACAGTCCCTACCCCAAAAGCTACATTCATGTTAGGTTCATCTAACCTATCGGCAGTTTGAGGTTCGCTACTACTACCATATTCAAATCTTTCGCCATGAAGATAGCAAATCTTATAACCACGTGTATACCCTTTTAGATATAAATGATTCCATACTTCCATTCTTTTGACACGAATATTATTCTTACAAGTAAAGCATGGACATAATAAATACTTACTTGTTCTTGCTTCCGGTTGACTTTGAGCCACCACCATGAATTCTTGAATACCATGTGTGTATTCTTCAGTAAGTAAACTTGTATTTGGATCCATATGAGGTTGATCTATTCAGGAACGAAAATTATAAGGAGTACCCATGATTTATATTGTTTTGTTGTGACTTAAGTGAATGAAGGAGAGGTTGCATTTATAGGTGAATCTGAAAAAATCCCGACGGAAAAATTCGTCAGAATTTCGTAAGGAAGTACAACGGCTACATTAACGTTTAAATTTCGTCAATATTTCATCGGTAATTTAAATGATCACAAACGGCTACATAATCCGTCGGTAGTTCGTCGGAATATTATGACAAAATACCGACGGATTACTGACGATTATGTATTTTCGTTGGTATTTCGTTAGTATTTACCAATTTTTTTCAACAGTCATATTTTCGTCGGTAATTTTGTCGGTTTTTTGTTGGAATTATATTACCGAATAGTGATGAATCTATGCTGTCGGGTTATTCCGACAGAATTTTGACGACATTACCAAAATTAGTTTCCGACGATTTTTCATCGGAAATTCGTCGGAATTTCCCGACATAATTTTTTCGATCGGTATTTCCGTCGGGATTTTCCGTGTTTTCTTGTAGTGCACTAATGTAGTCATCGGAGTTCAAATTTTTTCATTACTGAAAGTTAACAGTAAGGAATGTAGTGAGTTGTGAATATATAACGAAACTGAAGATTGATATGGAAACTTGTTTTTAGTTGTAACTGGAGAGACAACAAGTCATTGCTTAAGAAAGATTTTCATTGTTTCTCGTCTTTTTCCAGTTTTACACATTCTTCTGTTGTCCAAATCATTGGCAACTAGGTGTTCTTCTGCACCATGTGCAATAAAAAAATTTAAAATATTTTTTTAACGGATACAATATAAACTATGTTTAAAATTAAAATTTTATTAATATTATAATTTTTCTTTTTCTTATCACTATTTTAATAAAAAATGTTTTTAATCAAACATAAAAAGTAATATAAAAATATTTTTGTTTATTTTAAATTATATTTAAGAATATGCATGTATATGTTTAAACTTATAATCTTAGATAATTTTTTATCTATTTATTTTAATTAAATATATTAAATAAATTTGTAGAAAATTTTATAATTATCAAAAATTAAAATTAGATAATATTTATCAAATTTTAAATATATAAGAAATTAATAATTTTACGATTAAATTTTAATAATTTTCTAAAAATGTATACATTTTTGAAATTTTTGTAATAAAATTTTATAGTTTTAAAATATATAATCAAAGGATTTTTCGAAATTTTTAATGCCATGTTGGTATATATTTATTTTAATGATGATTTATGAGTTATTACCATATTTTAAAAAATATTTCCAAAAATAGAAATCGACACTAATTGTAATATATGAATTGTTACCATATTCTATAAAGTTTTCCAAAATTATATATTAACATTAAATGCAATGTCATATTTAATCATAGGTCATGTCATCAATTCTAATAGACATGTCACCATTTTTTTGTGAAACTGATTATAGAGAAGACATGTGGCAAAATCACTTAAATCTCCTATATATTAATCGAGGAACATTTGAAAATATATAACCTCAATTTTATATTAATTAAAAGAGGCCCCAATGCATAGGTGTCATTCAATTAAGTAGTCAATTAGATTCAATTGAAAAATAAGTAAGTCCACATTGGATTTTTATAGGTTGCTAGATACATTAGTTAGTCAAACTATACGATATAATGATATGATATGCTATTTTCTTTCCATAAATAAAACCTACGGAATTACCATAAATGACTAATATATATATATATATGACACTTAATGATTGTTTCCTAAGATATAATTACTATTTATTTTATTTCCATAAATAAAACATACGGAATTACCATAAATGACTAATATATATATATATATGACACTTAATGATTCTAATAATAAATATTTGATAACAGTTTATATATCCTCCATCATTTTTTCTTTAATTTTATATTATTAAAATAAATTAAACAATCAAATTAGCTATAAAATTAAACTTTAGTTTTTTCGTATAGGTTATATTTTGAATTTTAAGAAACGAGAATAAATAACTAAACTATTAAAATTATTATGTTAAAAATTAATGATCAATAGTTTAACATTTTATTATAAAAAGATATACATGATTTTAAAACCATATAAGTAAAAAGTATCATTCAATAATAAAAAAAAAAATATATATATACAGATTAAACTATATACCATATAAGATTACATAAATATTTTAATTTCAAAATTTTCAATAAATTTTCAAGAACATTTATAAATTATAAACTTATTAAATTTTTCACATTGAAATTTTTTGTTATCAATGATTTAAATATCTTAGTTCTTTTTTTAATTTTATATTTTTACAGATATTAACAATCGATAATATGGTTATTTTTGGTATATACCATACAAACCGAATGGATGTGATTTTATAAAAACCATAGGATTTGGATATGGTTTGATTTATAATCGATTAAACTGAAACACGTAAATATGTATATATTTATAACGACGCATGAATATCTATTTGTTACATGAGTTGAACTATAATTATAATTTGTAAATAGCTAACAATTTATTACAACTAAGACTTCTTATTTTGATCTTTTGCTTTTTTAATAGTAACTAAATTGAAGTAAAGATTATAAATTTGATGGACAACAATTAGTTGAAATTCTTTACAACTTTTTTTTATCTTTAAACAAACATAGTTGTGTTCAATCGAACACATATTGGTTTGATGAACACTAAATATGGAAGAATATAAAAACTTTTCTTTCATGCTTCTGTTTTGTTTTTTGTTTTTTATTTTTATTTTCAAAATTTAGTGTTTTGATATTAATTATATATTTGATCATTTTATTAGATGATAGAAGCGTTTTTTGTTTTTTATTCTTTTATTTAAATATATAATATTTTTTTAAGAAATGACTCTGTGACAATATGACTCTAAATATGATCATATTATATATTTGTATAATATATAATATGATCTCAAACTGAATAATTATGTTTTTTGATATAAAATTGAATAAACTGAAAACCGATGGTATATAAACCAAATCAGATTGAAGTACATATAGATTTAGGATAGTAGTTATATTTTAATGATCGAAATAACAAAAAATCGAGCCGAACCGAAACTCGATATCCGGATTGAACACCTATAATCCGAATGAAACCGAACTATTGTTTCATTTTTAAAAACATAATAAAAATAATAGCTTCGTCCTGCGCATGGCGCGGTCTTATCCTAGTATATTAAATAAATTTGTAGAAAATTTTATAATTATAAAAAATTAAAATCTGACAATATTTATTAAATTTTTAAATATATAATAAACTAATAATTTTATTATCAAGTTTTAATAATTTTCTAAAAATGTATACATTTTTGAAATTTTTGTAATAAAATTGTATAGTTTTAAAATATATAATAAAATGATATTTTCGAAATTTTTAATGCCATATTGGTATATGTTTATTTTAATGATGATTTATGAGTTATTACCATATTTTAAAAATATTTCCAAAAATATTAATTGATATTAATTGTAATACATGAGTTGTTACCATATTCTATAAAGTTTTCCAAAAATATATATTAACATTAAATGCAATTGTCCATGTCATATTTAATCATAGGCCATGTCATCAATTCTATTAGACATGTCACCATTTTTGTGTGAAACTGATTCTAAAGAGGATATGTGGCAAAATCACTTCACAAATAATGTATAGGGGATTGCTTTATATACTTCCTTTGTTTCTCTATTCAACCACAAATGCAAGCTATAGAGAATGCAAGAAAACATGCTATCCACTCTCTGCAGAATTGAACTATATATATCATACATTATGGCATAGAGATACATCAAATTAACAACACAAGCACATATAATTAGAGATATCTCTATAAACAGGACTTCAGAAATTTATAACTTACAACGTTGGTTGTTATTCCTGACACACAAAATAGTATGGAATGTTTGAGTTGTGAATAAATAAGTATTTTCTCAATGTCTCAAGTCTCAACTGAAAATTACTTTGTGTGTTTGTTTGTTTCCTTTGACCATTTAATTAGAATCCATGAGACTGGAGTTTGTTTTCTAAAAAGACTGGTTTCAGGTATAATAGAAAAAGACACCTGAGAAATTTTGTTCAAATTGTGAAGCAGGTTACTATATTTAGTAAGTCCCATTATCATATAAAATTCTGAACTGATTCAAATCAGTGGTTATGTGTAGCATTTACACATTCTAATCTAGTCTGAGGTTGTAAACTTGAAATTTGTTAATATTATAGTCTCTGACTCGCTTATGCTCACTTGATCCATTTAAAAAACAAATATGAATCTGAAATACAAGCCTTGCCATAAGTAACTTCAGGTCAGATTAATTTAAGAATCAGAGGAACAATATATAACAATCCTTTTAAGAACATCATCAGCCAACAGAGAGGTTCCATTTAAGAGAACATAGGATAGGATACAGAAACTAGTAAGACCTCTTTCTTACATAACTAACAAATATCAACATACCATATTCAGATACTATTTTCTACACTATTCTTATTGTTAAAACTGTCCCATCTTGAAACCAGAGACATAAACAAGCTAACTGGATCTACTTCCTTGTGCTTATCCTGACCAACTATCTTAACAAACCACTTTAGCTTGTATGAAGCAATAACGTTAGCTATTAACAATCCAAAAACCATTCCAGGACCATACCCTATCACCACTGCTTTCCAGTTTAGCACTTCTTTCTCTTCTTCTTTGTCTTCTTCATTAGGTAGCTGTGTAGGTGGCGCAAAGCAGCTTCCTAGGAGAGGAAGCCCACACAGACCTATATTCCCTTCAAATGATGTCTCAGCTTGCCCACTAAACTGTGGTCCTTGTGGTATTTCACCTTTGAGTTGGTTATGAGTCACACTTACATACGACAAAAACGAGAGGCTCCCAAGTTCTCTAGGAATACTCCCTGATAACTGATTTCTTGAAAGATCCAGTGACTCAAGCTCCGAAACATTTGCCAAAGACAGAGGAATATGACCTGTGAAAGCGTTGTTCGATAAGTTGAGCGCAATCAATGCTTTCAAAAGACCAATGGAGTCAGGAATCTGTCCTTCAAGTTTGTTTCCAGAAAAATCAATGGTGCTGTAAGAAGTAAGAACATTCCCTTGCTCCATGAATAGACCTTTGTACTGCAAATCCAAAGTATCCACATAGCTATAAAAAGCATTCTTGTAGTCTCCCATATAAATACGGCCATCTTCATTTATCATGAGTGATGATGCTTTCCAGTCAACAAAGAAACTTGGTGACAAGCTTCCTGTAAATCTGTTATCAGATAATTCAAGTATACGCAGCTCGGGAAACGCGAGAGGAGCTTGATCAGGAGGGGAGAGCTGGCCAAAGAATCTGTTTGAGCGGAGAGTAAACACTTGCAAGTTTGGTAAAGCCTTAAGCCAGAAAGGAAACCTGTCTTCAATTCTGTTGTTGTCAACACTTAGAAACCTCAAAAATGAGCAATTTAAAAGCGATCTTGGAAGCTTCCCAGTTAGTCTATTGTAGCCCACATCAAGCGTCTGTATCAATGTGCCCTTATAGAACTCATCAGGTATACTTCCTTCCAAGTTGTTCTTCCTGAGATTCACTATATTGAACTTTCCCAAACAATGAGGTATTGGACCGGTGAATTTGTTGTAGGACAGATCAAACACAACAAGAGAGCTTCTGTTGCAAATCTGGAGAGGTATGTTCCCGGTGAAACTATTGTTCCATGCTGAGAGGTAGATGATATTAGGTGGTGGAATAGGAAAATTTCCTGTCATGGAGTTATATGCAATATCTAGTAACTGCACTGATGAATTAACTAAAACCTCTGAAGAACCTTCCAGACCAGTGAAAAGGTTGTTAACAAGACTCACTATGCTAAGACGAGGAAACATCCAGAGCCACTCAGGTACTTTCCCTTTGATTCTGTTATTGGAAATGTCTATGTGATGCAAGTTATGAAGGCTCTTTAACATGTTTGGGAACTCATTAATATCACATCCTGACAAAACCAAACTCTCTAAACTTAATGGGATGTCTGAACCTGAACTTAAACCGCCTGGTAGCAACCTATTTTTAGAAATATCAAGGATCAACAAAGCTTTGAGAGAGGAGAATATACTCAAGTCCACTGGATAACTGATGTTTAGGGAAGAAAGCTCAAGGTATTCTAGGTTTATTAGCTTTGAGATAGGCTCTAAGATTTCTCCTTCAAATTGGTTTTCACCAAGGGACAAATACAGTAGCCTAGATGAAGAAGAAGAGTTGAGAACTTCAATAGGACCAGTGAGATGATTCTTTCTCAAAATAAGATGAGACAATAAAGGCATAGTGAGAAGTAAATCAGAAGGCATGTCTCCTGAGAACTGATTATCAGAAAGGTCTAAAACGGAGAGGTTGGTGAGAGTTCTCACAAGTGGGAAACTACCAGTGAGCTCGTTGTGTGAGAGATTTAAATGGGTAAGAGATATTAACTTACTAAATGAGGAAGGGACTTGACCAGTGAAGCTACTAGAGGAAAGAGACAAAACCTCTAATCTGTTGAGATTGCTGAGTTCAGAAGGGAGTGAAGAGGAAGTGAAGTTATTGTGAGAGAGGTTAAGGTAACGAAGATGATGCAACTCAAAGAGGCTACTGTTTGGTTTTAGAATCCCAGTGAAGCAACCACTTGGGAGCTGTAGCTTCGTGACCGCACCACTCACGTTATCGCACTGAACTCCGTTTAGATAGTCACTGCGGTTGCAACCGGTGGATTCAAACTCGTTCTTGAACTGTATTAGAGCTTGGATCTGGTGGGGACTACAAGTAAGAGCACTGACCATCAAGAAGCTTGAAGTGAAGAGAACAAGAGTAAAGAGACAAAACGTAAACGCGGCATCATGTTGGTGATTGAAAGAGTTTTGAGGAAATGATAAACCAAAAAAAAAAGACTTCTTATATGGGTTCAACAGATAACTGAAAAAAAATCGTACTAATAAATGAGTGGGGTCTAAAACCCACATGTTATGTCTACGAGTCACAAGGTTGATGAATTAAATCCCACGTGGACATCTCTATTGACTCTTGTCCAGGCATTGAATGGCAGCTAACATTTGACATTTTCCCATGGAGTTAAAAGAAGTTTGAATTACCAGTTGTAGTACGTTCACACTATCTTTGGTACCAGACAAATGAGAATAAACAGGATCATATTCACATATATGAGTTTGTTACGTTACATAAGCATCAGAAGAAAGTCATCTTTGAATCCAACTTTGGTCAAGAAAGGGAGGCATTGATGTTCCCACATATGTTTTCAATGTTTTTTTTTTAATATGTTTCAATGTTCCAAACACTTATCTCGGACATTTTCAATCTCTTTTGCTATGTTTTCGATTTTTGGTTATGTTTCTTGGAAAGGAATATAGCCTACTGAAGCTATCACAGTAAGTGTCACTGTCACACGTGACCATATATACCAATCCTACATAGCTCCTGAAGTCTCCCTACTTGCATTGGAAGCTACCTTAATATATAAAGGTGATTAGAACTTACCTATCATTATTTTAGGCGACGTCTCGGTTTTAAATGCTGATACATAACCCTCATTATGTGGTTGGACTGATGATCTCTCTCTTTTTTTGTTTGTGTCGTCCTCTTTGTGTGGTCTCTACCTCAGACTCCATTGTTTCACCCTTTTGGAGATCAATTTATGAGAAAGCATTATAAAACTGCAACGCGCATTAAATTGTTTGTGAATTGAAGAAGAGAATCAGAAGTCAAAATTTGAAGAAGTGGTGACGTGGCAAACCGAGGACAGTAGAATATTCATATGAGACAAAACAGTGAATATTGTTATGTTTCTCTCTATGTCACAGACTCACACTCACAGCACCATAAATCAAATTGTGCTCACCAAGATTCTGTAAGCATTAGTGTCACTTATAAAGTTATAACTGAGAGAAAAATACCTAAGAGAGTTTTCATGTGCATATATTATGTCACTGTTATCTCAGAAAATTAGTTTATCAATACCGCCAAAACAGATTGTTATATTTGGGAAGTCCTCTTTAGATAAAAGTTTGTTTATTCACATTAAACTGATATTTGTATCAGTTGTGGTACCATTTTCACTAAAAAGATGGATGTTATGAATTTGTGAGACCTGTATAATGCTTTAGTCTCTGATCACTCTCCTACCTGTTTGTCTTAACAGGGAGATGAAAGACAACGTCGTGAAAAACTTCAGCTCGAGGTTAAGACAAGAATCATATAAGAACCAAAGCTGTATATTACAAGTCTGTTTCTCAACAGTCTACCAATACATTCATCAGAAAAAAGAGGGATCTCAAAGGATCAGATTTTCAAGAAAATGAACGAAGTCTTCTGAGTTGGAGTATAAATGTTAAACAGTCAACAATAATTGAAGATCAATCTCTGAGCTTGATGGAGCTCTATTCTCCTTTTGTTTCGTTGTAATCATCAGAACAGAAAGCTGTAAACAAGAGTCTGTAGTCAACCATCCAAGGAAAAGGAAGAACTTCTTGAAGCCTAAGCAGCAGAAAAAGGAACATCTGATATGTGAGATTCTCTGATTTTTTCCCTCACATTGTACTATTTCATGTTGTTGGTATATAACATCATGCTTACTTGTCATGTCCATATTCTCCTGCTTCCTTTTGCATCTCGCCACTTTTCTCTTTAGATTTGATCCGTGGAGAGGTTTGAGAGGAAGAAGAAAAAAGAGACATGTGTATGAACATAACTACATAAAACTTCGACATGATGCTAAAGGGTTTCTGAGTTTCTACAAAGCCAATAATCTTGGCAAGCCACTCCGGCTTGTATGAGGGGATGCCTTTTGGCTTTCATTTATTTCTGATAAATGCTAAATTGACCCCGGAAGTATATAAGTAACTGTTAACGCTGAAATATTGATCTGGCGTGTTTTCTTTTTTTCGTTTTTCGTCGCTCTATATAATATATTAATATGATTCACTATTCTATATATCTTTCTCTCTATTTCCACACTTGACTTCGTGAGTGAAACCCTAGATACATATTAACATGACGAAATCGATGAAGAAAATTGCGATTGCAACAGAAAAGGAAGAAAAACTCAATTATGTTTGAGGAACATTTCAAATTTCTGCTAAATGCAAAAATAAAAATAAAAATTAACCGGACAGCTGGCTGAACGTAACAAACCTAAAGTGAACGAAGATAACAAGATCGTGGATTGTGTTGGTGATTCTGTACATATTTAAGCCCTGATTTTGTTAACGTTGAAATATTGATCTGACAATTTCACCCTCAATCGAAGAAAAAAGGAAATTATGTATGCTAACGGTCACTTGGGATCCAAGTTAAATTCATGTTATCCATTTTTTCTGTTTTTCGACGCTCTATATAATAATAGGATTCACTATTCCATCTCTCTATTTCCATACCTGACTTACGAGAGTGAAACCCTAGCTACAATAGTTGCCCTCTTTCCAAATTCAATCTCTTTCTTCCAAATCAACAAAGGAAAGAAACAACAACAACATGATGGAAAGAATGAAGCAAACTGCGATTACAGCAGAGAAGGCTAGGGCTGATGATGATAATGGTTGCAAGTCTTTTGCAGCAGCGAGGTCTGTCCAGGCGAAGAAACAATCGGCTCCCTCAAGGAAACTTTCTCAAAACCCTAAATCTCTGATTAAGAAAAACGTGAAGAAGCCTCATGATGAGTTTTGCAAGTCTGTTTCGACAAGGCCTCTAGAGATAACGAAGAAGAAGCAGTCGACTCTGAAAGTTTCTAAAAACCCTAAATTTGTGCCAGCTGTCAAGAAGAACGATAAGGATACGTTGGAGCTGTTCGAAATAGCCAAGAAATCAGCGGACGTGGCCAACGCAAAGGGACTTCTAGCGGCTAAAGCAGAGACATCAATCTGTGTAGATACTCTTTTGTTGCTCATCGATCTCCCCACAATCAGCGCAACAGCTCCTGAAACGAGGAAGATCATGGATAGGCTTGGTCATCTCACAAGGCACAAAGACAGGAAAATCTGCAATTCCGCATCAGTTCTTCTTCAACACTGGAGTCAGAGTGTAAGAGATCAACAACAACACTAAGATGCCTTCTAAAACTCAAGGAAACACGAAGGAAGATAGTATAGGCTTTGTGATTTGACAACAACTTCGGTTGTTTTATTCTTCTTTGGCAAATTTAGTTGACAACAACTGGAGGCAGAGTATAAGAGATCAACAACATTAAGATTCTCAAAGAAAGTAACACGAATGATTTAGTAGGATTTGTGATTTGACAACAACACTAAGATGTCTTCTAAAACTCAAGGACAGTAGTAGGCTTTGTTATTCGACAATTGTTATATTCTTCTTTGTAAAATAGAGATAATGTAGTCACCACTTTATGTTTCAACCATTCAAAAGCTAACAGTGATGAATGCTTTTCACATTCTTTATTTTGTTGTTAAAGTACAAGTTTTGTTCTTTTCTTCTGTTTATCATCAACGAAATTTGGATTTTGATCTGTAGATTTGTTTTCAGTTGTAAATCAATACTTGAGAAAGTTGCCATTTTTACCTGACATTAACTCAAAGGATAATCTTTTTCTGCTCCTCTGTTTCATGTTCGTATATAAAACCATCAGGCGTTATATTTGATATAAAACTGCTACTACAATACAAGTCCATCAAGGAACTGATGAGCATTCAAAGATCAATACAAAAGCGAACCGTTTCTGAATTTATACGAACCAATTTACTTTTTACATGACACTCAGGCTTGTATGAAGCAATGCCTTTGACATATTATTGTTAATCCAAGAAACACAAAAGGACCACTGCTTTCCAGTTCAACACTTCTTCCTTTTAGTCTTTTTGCTTATGTTGTTGTGGTGGACGGTAGCTAATGTCCAAGTAACAATCAAGAACCTCAGAGTCCAAGTTGTATTTGTTCTTGGTATTGTTTGAGAGTTTGGTTTCTTGAGGGGTCGCTCGTAAAATTGGCCAAAAGACAACAAGTCGTTGAAGTTGAACAGACAAATGGGTTCAGGAATCAGTACTTCAAAGCTTTAATACTTAAAAGACTCATGGAATGTGTTCATCAAAAGAAAATTTTGAGCTTAAGAAATTTACATACCTTAGAACGTAGTTGATTGGAAAATTTTATCGATTTAAGCAATGATTGTCTCACATATCTAAATTTTCTAGTTTATCACTAAGAAACACTAATTAATAAAATAACTAGATTTTGAACCCGCACATCCGTGCGGGTATTTTTCCATTTTATAAAAATATAACAAAACATTTCAAATATATATAATTTATATTTTATTATTATATATTATATAATTGTATAATCTTATAAATTTAATTATTTTTATATAATATATTGTTGTAAGTTTTAAAATAAAAAAATATTCATAAATAATTTTTATATAATGTATTTGTTGTGAGTTACAAAAATATATGTTAACATTTTTGTATAAAATATATATAATTTTAAAACTTTAATATGTTTTAAAAAGGAGTGATATTTATTTATTTATTTGAACAAAATAATTTTTTTAAAAATAAAATATTTTTCTTTACCAATTTAATATATTTTATATTAATTTCAAATAGAATTTTATTTTAATATAATACAGAATATAACTAAATTATAAAATATAAGAATTTTTATTTTTAATTAACATTAATATAAATATATATTAATCATGAAATTAAATAATGCATATATTATAAAAATATTTAAACTTCTTAGTAAGATCTTGTTAGATATTTTCTCAACAAATTTATTTCTAATATCTTATTATTATTAAAATATTCATCCAATTATATATATTTGACTGATTAACATAAATACTTAAATATGTCATATTAATGAGATAGTCTAACATGACTTTTTGTAGTAGATATAAATGGTACTTCTCTTTTAATAAAGAAGATATTAATGAATTCTAATATATATATATATATGATATTTGAATTTAGAAATACCAATATACAAATAAAAATCAGGATTCATTTTCAAAAATAAAAAATGAATTGATGTTGATGGAAGTCTTGTTACGACATTCTTGAATTGACGTTGCACTACAAGAAAACACGTCCTTTACTAGGACGGGTTTTCCTCGTTATTTCCTAGTAAATGGCCCTTTACTAGGAAATAACGAGGAAACGTGTTTTGTCGAAAGCCGTTCATCGTAAAGCCTATTTTCCTCGTAAAGGCCTAGTTAATTTACGAGGGAAGGTTTCCTCGTAAAGCCGTGGAAAACATTTCCTCGTAAACTCCACGTATACTTTCCTCGTAAGGGCATAGTAAACCATTTCCTCGTAAACTCGTAGTAGACACTTTACGAGAAGTTTGCTAGGAAAATTTACGAGGAATTTACTTCGAAACCTTTACGAGGATTTTACTTCGAAACAATTTTTTCCTATTAAAAAAAAATATTTATAAATTTAAATTATATATATTAAAAAAAATTAAAAAAATAAATAAAAAAATATTTATAAATAACTAATAATATACAATTAATAAGTTTTAAAATTCATAATATACAATTAAAAACTAATAAAAAACTAAAAAGGATGCTGGTCTTGAAATTGGTTCACGAAGTCGTCTCCAGAGTCGTTGGATGCCGGCTGTGACTGAGATGGTGGAGGCTCTTGGGATGGAAGGGCTCTGTTTTCCCGTCTCTGACGCAACACTTCCGCCAGTTGCGGGTTTGTTAGCGCCACAACGTCGAGGATATCCGTGAGCGTACGCACATGAGACTGCGTCGCCTGCAACTCCGTCCGCAGCTGCGCATTGTCATCGGCTTGTTGGTGAACATAACGGCTACAGCGACGGCCCTGTAGCAATTGGCTCGGTTAGGGCTAAACACGGCCCTTTTTCCTCGGAACGACCTGTAAATTAAAATATTAATAACCGAAGCAATAAAATTAAATAAATAATAAAAATTAATATTTTAAAATTATTTACCTCCTCGTAAATCTTATCCACTTCAAGAGTGGATAATACGACCGGAACCCCAGTCTGCTGAGTCAACTGGGTCTGGCGCTCGTCAACTCGGACAGCAACCTCGTTGTAGATCCGCTCGGAAGCAGAATCTACAAACTGCCCACTCTTCCTCCGGTGGGTCCGCTCGTAAAGGTCTTTCAGAGATGGAAGAACTCCTGTCTCTTTAGCCTGCATTTTTTTAAAAATTAAATATTAATTTAGAATATTAGAATATTAAAATAAAGTAAAAATTTTATAGTTATAAAAAAATACGTACCATGTCTAGACGAACTCCCCCGTGAGGCTTTCGGCCCGTGGTGTGAAGTGTCTTCGTGTTGCCATGCTGGTCCGTGGCCATGCGGTTCCTGGAGTTTGTATTGGACGTACGGATCGAATCCGGCAACGTCCAATAGCTGATGAGGCCATCCCACACCGTGGTTGTGAGGCAATCGGGTTTCCCGCGCTCGTAACCATTCACCTGCAGATTTGAAATAATTAGAATTAAAGTCAATAAAATATATTTTTAAATAAAACTATAATTAATATATATTATAATTTTTAAATTTATACCTGAAAGTCGCCCTT
>CAKOAT010580709.1:108740-135381 GCA_932364175.1 Eruca vesicaria subsp. sativa
TCTCCATGTTGATACCAAATATAATAATATGGCATGAAACCTCTATTTATTAAATGCTTCCAAACATTTTCACGAGGGCCTAATTTGCTATTGCAGCATTTCCGACAAGGACAGAACATCTTACCACTTTCCTGCATGAGTGGTGTAGAATCTGCTTGATGCATGAACGTCTCCAACCCTTCAAGAAATTCGTTCGTCATTCTCCCGTTATTATCTCTGTGTGAATACATCCACTGCCGCAACTCGAAAATATTTCCCGGACCGGACATTTTTTTGTGTTTGATCAAGTTTATATCTGATTTTTTTTTGGTGTGTTTCAAATGAATCACATAAGGTGGTATTTATAGAAATTTTCGAATCTGAGCATTTACTAGGAAATTACTAGGAAAAGTAGGTACAAAACATGTGTTTTATTTAAATTCGATATTTCCTATCTATTTCCTCCTAATTTCGTAGTAAGAAAATGTTTCCTCCTAATTTCGTAGTAATATTTTACTACGCCTTTACGAGGAAAGTGTTTACTACGGCATTACGAGGAAAAGTACTTTTTCCTCGTAAGATCCTCGTAAATTTACTATAGTCTTACGAGGAAAGTATTTCCTCGTAAGTTTTCGAGGAGCTTACGAGGAAATTTGCTTTCCTCGTAAGATCCTAGTAAATACTTAGTAACTTTACGAGGAAGAATTTTCCTAGTAAAATTTCCTAGTAAATGCTTAGTTTTCTTGTAGTGTTGGCCTTTGTACTTAAATGCATATTTCATTTACTTTTATGTTTGTTTAAAATGTTTAGGACATTCTTCCAGCGAAGATTTTATCTATTTTAAGATTTTTTTATATTGCATCTTTTTTAAAATTATATACCAGAAAGTTTGATCTAAAAGATTCTTGGCAACCATTCAATACATTCAATACAGGTACCAACACTGACCTTGGCAACCATTTATTTGAACCTGGCTTGAACCTTGTGTTTGCGTTGGTCTTTCTCGACTTTTGCAAATTGCTATGATGACGTACAGCATAGTCTACCCGGTTCATATGAGTTAATCTCAATCTGGTCTGACTGGTTCTAAAACCGGTTAAGTAAGAGTCTCGGGTTGCTTTGTTGTTTTAGCCATATTGGATTCATGTGTTTCTATGTCTACTTTTCTCAAAGCTGCGATGGTTCTATTGTAATGTTTTCATTCAACTAGCTTTGCACGAGAGAGATTGAGAGAGAGGCAAAGATAAAGACACTACATATACCAAACAGAGATACATATCTGATCTATCTGTTTCTTAAAACTCTCTAAGTTTATACAGAAAACTTAAACATACATCTTGTAGCTCTGTTTTTTCTCTGTTATATCCTCTATTTTTTTTTAAATGAGAATATTAAATATTGATTAATATTTTTTTCTCTTACAAAAATGTATTAATATTGATTCTGTTACATATTTGATCGAGATTTTGTTAACGTTGAGATATTGATCTGACGCACTTACCCTCCGTCAAAGAAAAAAGGAAATTATGTATCAACAGCACTATGACGTCGTTTTGAAGTTTATACTTCGTCGATGTGTCTGAGTGAAAGTCTTGGTAATCAAGTTATTTGTTTCCGCTCTATATAATACATGTGACTCTCTCTCTCTCTCTCTCTCTCTCTCTCTCTCTCTCTCTCTCACACACACACACACATATTCCAAATTTTGATTTCGAGAGTGAAGCCCTAGATACGGTTCCCTCTTTCCAAATTCATTCTCTTCGCAAAAAAAATCAACGAAGGAAAGAAACAACAACATGAGGACGATGAAGAAAATTGCGATTTCAACAGAAAAGGCTAGGGCTGATGATGATAATGGTTGCAAGTCTTTAGCAGCGAGGCTTGTCCAGGCGAAGAAACAATCGGCTCCACCAATGAGACTTTCTCAAAACCCTAAATCTCTGATTAAGAAAAACCTGAAGAAGAAGCCTCATGACAAGTTTTGCAAGTCTGTTTCAATAAGGCCTCTAGAGATAACGAAGAAGAAGCAGTCTATTCCTGAAGTTACTGGAAACCCTAAATTTGTGCCAGCCGTGATGAATAAGAAGGATAAGGATACGTTGGAGCTGTTCGAAATAGCCAAGAAATCAGCGGATGTGGCCAACGCGAAGGGACTTCTCGCGGCTAAAGCAGAGACGTCAATCTGTGTAGATACTCTCTTGTTGCTCATCGATCTCCCCACAATCAGCGCAACAGCTCCTGAAACGAGGAAAATCATGGAGAGGCTTGGGCATCTCACACGGCACAAAGACAGGAAAATCTGCACTTCCGCATCTGCCCTTTTACAACATTGGAGTCAGAGCATCAGAGATCAACAACGCTTATGAATGCCCTCTTAAACTCAAGGACAATAGTAGGCTTTGTGATTTGACAATTGTTGTATTCTTGTTGGTAAAATAGAGTTAATGTAGTCACCACTTTATGTTTCAATCATTCAATAGCTAACAGTAAGGAATGTTTTTCACAATCTATTTGTTTGTTGTTGTTAAAGTACAAGTTTTGTTCTTTTCTTCATCTGTTTATGCGTAACACCGAAATTGGATTTTGATCTGTAATATTTTTTTTTTCAGTTGTATATCAATCGATACTTGAGAAAGTTTCCATTTTTATCTGTCATAAACAGTGCCGGTCCAACATTTTCGGATGCCCCAAGCAAAACTTTTGTTAAAAGAGATTTGCATGTTATGTATTTTTGAGTTTTGTTTTTTTCGTCATCAAACGAAAACATAATCAGGATGATAATTTTGCGTCCGTGTGAATGACAAACGATGGCTGTTTTCTGACATTGTGTTTTTTTGTTTGTTTTAAATTACAAAAAATTACACATAAAATGCAAACAAAAAAAAACACTAAAGACACAATCCAACTCAACCTAATATCAACATGTCTTACTATGTTTTATATATAATATCAATATATAATATAAATAACACTAAAATTATAAGCAAATTCAGTTCTAATAATAATTGGTAAACATAATATCAAGTTAACTGCATGGCAATATCAGTCAATGTTATCTTAAACAATCAGTGTTGTCAAATAAAAAATTTAGTAAAATAATTTCTTAGNAATAATTTCTTAGTATAAAATTTTATATTTACAAAATAATTATCATTTAACAAAATATTTATTCAATATGTTTATTAATAAAAGTTTTATAAGCAAAGATGAAACTCTTACAAATAGTATTATTATCAATAGAACTCTAAATTATATTTACATATAAATACAAACAAAATTCTTAATATATACAAAAGCTAAAAAAAAAATATGCTTTGGTGGCTTGCCCTCCGGGCCGGCCCTGGTCATAAACTCAAAGAATGATCCTTTTAAAAAGTAGACTTGAAAAAATTCTCTGTTTTCTGCTCCTCTGTTTCATGTTCGTATATAAAAACCATCAGGCTTGTATGAAGCAATGCCTTTGACATATTATTGCTAATCCAAGAAACACAAAAGGACCACTGCTTTCCAGTTCAACACTTCTTCCTTTTAGTCTTTTTGCTTATGTTGTTGTGTTGGACGGTAGCTAATGTCCAAGAAACGATCAAGAACCTCAGAGTCCAAGTAGTATTTGTTCGTACTATTGTTTGAGAGTTGGTTTCTTTACAGGTCTAGTGATCCCAGCCTGTAAAGTTGGCCAGAAACAACAAGTCGTACGTTGAAGTTGAACAGACAAATGGGTTCAAGAATCTCTACTTCAAAGCTGTAATAATTGTTGATAGAATGTGTTCTTCATAAGTTTTTGAGCTTAAACAATTTACATACCTTAGAATCTAGTTGATTGGATAACTTTTTTTTTTGTTCAAAAAAAAGGATAACTTTTGTTTTTTTTTTGTTACAAATTTTTAATTGGATCGATTTAAGCAATGATAGTGTCACATATCTAAATTTCTAATTTTGCCAAACCAAAAAAAAACTGTTAACGCCTACCAAATAATTAAAAACACATATTTACATTTCTCATTTAACACTAAAAACACTAATTAATCTCTATAATATTATTTGAGAAGTCAGTTTCTTACGTGTCGCGCTCACGTTAATTCTCGCGATGGTTGATTACTTAGATACCCTTAATGAATTTTTAGATTTTAAGATTATTTTTTTATTTAGTTTCTTTTTTACTTTTTTCCAAATAACATATATAATAAAAAGGAAATATTTCTTAACTTTTTTTAAAAATTAAAAACGAATATACATGTATATAATATGACTTTATTAAAAAGGAAAGTTCACAAACTAGTAATATCCCCATTAATATATATTTTTAAATAACATAAAATATATTTTAAAAATAATAAAAATATATATGTTCATGAACATCCAAAAATTTATCAGTTACACTTTACTTTCTAATATTTTTTAGAAATCAACATATAATTTGATAAATATTATAAAAATACATGTATATTTAAGCGATAAATAAAACTAATTTGATTTGATTTAACTAAAATAAAGAGTAAATAAATATTATGAAAATACATGTATATTTAAGCAATAAATAAAACTAACTTGATTTGACTTAACTAAAATAAAAAGTAATTATACTTCAATTTTAATTTAAAAATATGTTTAACTCAATATACTCAAAAAATGAATGACTCGACTAATCTAATTTATATCCAGAATTAGACACCTAACCACAATAAGAACATATAATTTTTTATAATAATAATAATAATAATAATAATCTATTTAATTTTATACATATAAATTAGAGGTTGACTCGAAGCATGTTAAAAGGAAAAAGAAATATTAACCCATTACAATCTAATTCTTTTTAGCATTTATATATATGCATGAGATTTCAAAATATTATCATTATATTCATTTATGTAATTTTGAATCAAACACTGCAGCTTATTATTTATTTGATTTTAAACACAATATATATTAATTTATACATAATTTAACTATAGTATATTTACATATTTAAGACAATAACCAACCGAAAAATAAGAAAATTAATCAAAGTTCTATTATATTTAAAAAATTTATAGCTGAATTCGAAAAATAGATATTATCCAATATACCAAATTAATAACCAAACCAACTATTGATCCAAAAATAATTAAACCGGCAATAGTATATTCAAAGTTATATGTATAATTATAATAATATAATATTTATTAATATAAATTATACATATAAATTTATTCAAAACTAAAACTAGATATCAATCAATTATTATAAAATTTTACTTTTATGAATATTCATACCCGTGCATGAGCACTAGAAAATCACCTAGTAAAATAATATTTAAGAATTCTAATATATATGCTTGAATTTAGAAATTCTAATATACGAATAAAAATCAGGATTCATTTTCCAAAAAGAAAAAAAAAATCAGGATTACGAGGACATGTCACATGTGGTAAGACCGCAAGAGTATTCACGACCATAGTGGTAATGGTTAGCTTAATCTTCTTTTTCTACACATTCCTTTAGGGTTACATGGAAACTTGGAAACTGCATCATAATTAGCACAAACATGACCCCATGATACAGTCTTTTCACAAAGACAGGATTAGGCCTGGGCGTTCGGGGCCCGTCGGATTCGGTTCGGTTGATTTTGGTTTTCAGATTTTCGGTACCATGTGCATAAGTCCCATTCGGGTTTTACTAATTATCGGTTCGGGTTCGGTTCGGTTCCTCTAAATTTGGTTCGGGATCGGGTTATAACCAATGTATAAAATCGTTCAAAAATATTTTTTTTTTTAAATTTAAAAAATTGTTAAAAAAATACTCAAATATTTAAATTATTCACAAAACTAACTAAAAACAAACCAAACTACATACACTAGTTAAAAGTTATTCAAAATAACAAATAAAATAAAATTTTAAAATTTTAAAATATTCTAAAACATCTAAATTTCTTTAACATATATAAAAATAGTAACATATTTCACTAATTTCGGATATAGTCGGATCCAAGTTTGGATTTCGATTCAGTTCGGGTTATACCCATACTCCAAAGTATCAAGTTCTCAAGTCCCATTCGGATATTCTTATATAATGGTTCGGATCCGGTTTCAATTTTTTCGGTTCAGGTTTAGATAGAGAATTTGGTATGGGGTAAAAACGCCCAGGCCTAGACAGGATATACAAATTTAAAAAAAAACCTAACTAATAGCTAAGAATAAAATAGTAATAACGAACTAATAGCTGAAAACTAAAGAAATATAAATTAGACAAATAAATTAATCGAATTCTTACCAAAAAGAAGAAAAACTCAATTATGTTTACGGAACATTTCAAATTTCAGTTAAATGCAAAAAAGAAAAAAAAATTAAGTGGACAGCTCTAACGTAACAAACATAAGTTAACGAAGATAACAAGATCGTGTGTTGTTGGTTATTCCGTAAATATTTGAGCACTTATTTTGTTAACGTTGAATTATTGATCTGACGCTTTCACCCTCCATCGAAGAAAAAAGGAAATTATGTGATAACAGACACTTGGGATCCAAGTTAAATTCTTGTTTTCCATTTTTTCGTTATTCGACGCTCTCTATAAAAGACGATTCACTAATCAATATTCCATGATTTCTATCTCTCTCTCTATTTCCATACTTTATTTACGAGAGTGAAACCCTAGCTGCAACAGTTGCCTCTTTTTTTCCAAATTCATCTCTTCCACAAATCAACAAAGGAGAGAAACAACATGATGAAGACAACAGAGAAGGGTAGGGCTAATGATGACGGTTGCAAGTCTTTTGCAGCGAGGCCTGTCCAGGCGAAGAAGCAATCGTCTCTATCAGTGAAGCTTTCTCAAAACCCTAAATCTGTGATTAAGAAACAACTGAAAAAGCCTTGCAAGTTTGTTTCAACATCAAGGCCTCTAGAGGTGACGAAGACGATGCAGTCTATTCCTCAAGTTTCTGAAAACCCTAAATTTGTGCCACCTGTCAAGAAGAGCGACAAGGATACGTTGGAACTGTTCGAAATAGCCAAGAAATCAGCGGATGTGGCCAACGCAAAGGGACTTTTAGCGGCTAAAGCAGAGACATCAATCTGTGTAGATACTCTCTCTTTGCTCATCGGTTTTCCCATAAGCCCAACAGCTCCTGAAACGAGGAGAATCATCGAGAGACTTGGGCATCTCACGAAGCACAAAGACAGGAAAATCTGCACTTCCGCATCAGTTCTTCTTCAACACTGGAGTCAGAGTATAAGAGATCAACAACAATACTAAGATGCCCTCTTAGACTCAAGGAAACACGAAGGAAGATAGTATAGGCTTTGTGATTTGACAACAACTTCGGTTGTTTTATTCTTCTTTGGCAAATTTACCACTTTATATTTCAATTACTCTAAGCTAACTGTAACGAATTGCTTTCACAATCTGTATTTGTCTTGTTATCTGTTTATGAAATTGGATTTTTCAGTTGTAAATCAATGCTTGAGAAAGTTTTCATTTTTATCTGATATAAACTCAAAAGGATACCTTTTGGGATAATTGAATGGATATTAATGTGGGATCTCTATTAATGTTCGTATATATATATTTTTTTGGCATAGACATAACGCTGAATGTTCACCTAACGTTTGACAATTTCCGTTGGAGTTAAAAGAAGTTTGAATTACCATCTGTAGTACGTTCCACTAACTTAGCAACCAGAAAAATAAGCATAAACAAGATCACATATTCACATATATGAGTTTGTTACGTTACATCCAGCAACACACACTAGTGACTTCATACAGAATGTTCTACCAGAGCCTCAGACAATGTTTTGAGCTGTGGAGAGTCTCAGAAAACTTGCATCAGAAGAAAGTAATATCTGAATCCAGCGTTGGTCTAGCAAGAGAGGCATTCCTGTTTCTCATGTTCCAAACGCTTATCTCAGATTTTTTTTCTCTTCAACTATTTTGACTTCTGGAGTTTTAGTTATGTTTCTTGGAAAAGGAATAGAGCTGCTGAAGCTATTGCATTAAGTGTCACACGTGACCACATATAATATATACTAATCCTACATAGCCCGTGAAGGATCCTACTTGCATTGGAAGCTACTTTAACCTAAATGTGACTAGAACTACCTATCATTATTTTAGGCGACGTCTCAATTTTAAGTTGCTGATACACAACCCTCATTATTATTTTTTTTGGATGAGGATTTCTCTTTTTTCTTTTGTTATGTCTTCCTCTTTGTGTTGTCTTTACCTCAGACTCTATTGTTTCACCCTTTTGGAGATCAGTTTGAAAGCATAAAAGACACCAACTCGAAATAATTCGTCTGAGAGTTGGAGAAGAGAGTCAAAGCTCAAAATTTGAAGAGCTGGCGACGTGGCAAACCAAGGACAGAAGAATTCATATGAGACAAAACAGTGAATATTGCTATGTTTTTCTTTCTATGTTACAACACCATACATCAAATTGTGCTCATCCCAACGCAACTTTACTTGACTTGGACGAAGTTATACGAAGATTCTGTAAGCATTATAGTGTTATAATTGAGATAACAATACCTGAGAGAGTTTTCATGTGCATACATTTATTTCACTATTATCTCATAAAACTAGTTTACCAATATTCTGAACAGATTGTTATATTTGGGAAGTCCTATTTAGTCTGCGGCTCTCTTATGTTCATGATACGGTATTTCTGTATATCACCAAATCAAAGAAAAAACAATGGATACATGTTCATAAAACACAGATCCATCTCTCAATATGTGAAGAGCTTAGAAGAAGAAACGGCTCTAGAACATCAATGAGGAGATTTTCCAGGAAAGTTCACAAGAAAATCTTAGTAACAACAGACAAAAGGAAGAAGAAACTCTAACAAACTCTATGATCTTTTTTGATGATTCTAAAAAGGTTAACAGTCTCTGTTTTTATAGTCTCTTTCTGTTGTGACTCTTGATAACGTGGCTTAACTGCATTCCCTGTATCAGTTCAGTTGATGCAGATTGTTTTAACAGGAAGATGAAAGACGAGATAAAACCTTCAGCTCAAGGCTAATTTTAAGAATAATGTAAGAACTTAAGCTGTATTCTACAAGTCTCTTTCTCAACAATCTACCAATACATTCAGCAAGCAAAACAGAGATTTCAGTTAAAGACCTCTTTCTTTTACCAAAATTGCCATTAAGTTTTATGTTTCTTATAATCGAAAAGTATATCTCTACATTTATACAGAGAACTTAAACATACATATTGTAGCTCAGTTTTTTCTCTAGTACATCCTTAGTTTTTATAAAGAAACAATTAAGAGATGGAAACAAACTACAGAAGATACTACTTTGAGCTTGAATGAGAATGTTAATATTATTTTCTTTTACAAAAACATATATTAATTAATATTGATTCTGTTACATATATGATCGTGATTTTGTTAAGTTGAAATATTGATCTGACGCACTTACCCTCCGTTGAAGAAAAAGGAAATTATGTATCAACAGAGACCACTACGAGTACGACGACGTTTCCAAGATATACTTCGTTGATGAGTCTAAGTGAAAGTCTAGGAAGCTTGCTAACCAAGTTATTTGTTTTCGCTCTATATAATACCTGTGATTCTGTCTCTTTCTCTCTCACACACACATTCCATATACGGTTCCCTCTTTCCAAATTCATTCTCTTTTAAAAAAACCAACGAAGGAAAGAAACAACAACATGAAGAACGATGAAGAAAATTGCGATTTAAACAGAAAAGGCCAGGGCTGATGGTGATAATGGTTGCAAGTCTTTCACAGCGAGGCCTGTCCAGGCGAAGAAAAAGCTCATGCGTTTTGTGGTCGGATGGTCAAAGAGTTCCGTGGATCACTAAAAAAATTCGAGTTCAAATCCACACTACACCACATCAAATTTTCATAATGCGTGGTTATCAGGATTTTCAAATTCTCTTTCCGGGGAATGGTTGATTAAAAAGCTCTAGCAACTGGAACTAACAACTAAAGAAAAAATAGCAATAGCTGAAAATAAATAAATAAATAAATGAGGCAAATAAATTAATCGGCTTCTTACCAAAAGGAAGAAAAAACTTAACTATGTTTACGGAACATTTCGAATATCAGTTAAATGCAAAAAAAAAAGAAAAGAAAATTAAGCGGACAGCTGTAACGTAACAAACATAATTTAACGAAAATAACAAGATTGTAACAAGATGTGTGTTGTGTTGAGCCCTGATTTTGTTAACGTTGAATTATTGATCTGACGATTTCACCTTCAACCGAAGAAAAAAAGGAAATTATGTATGATGACGGACACTTGGGATCCAAGTTTAATTCATGTTTTCCATTTTTTCGTTTTTCGTCGCTCTCTATATAATATAATTCACTATTCTATCTATCTCTCTTTATTTCCATACTTCACTTGTCAGAGTGAAACCCTAGCTACAACAAGTTGCCTCTTTTTTTCCAAACTCATTCTCTTCCACAAATCTGAAATCAACAAAGGAGAGAAACAACAACATGATGAAGACGATGAAGAAAATTGCGATTAAACAGTGAAGGCTAGGGCTGATGATGATAATGGTTGCAAGTCTTTTGCAGCAGCGACGTCTGTCCAGGCGAAGAAAATTGCGACTGTAACAGAGAAGGCTAGGGGTGATGCTGATAACGGTTGCGAGTTTTTTGCAGCAGAGAGGTCTGTCCAGGCGAAGAAGAAATCGGCTCCACCAGTGAGACTTTCTCAAAACTCTAAATCTATGATTACGAAAAACCTGAAAAATCCTCGTGACGTTTGCAAGTCTGTCACAACAAGGCCTCTAGAGATAACGAAGAAGAAGCACTCGACTCTGAAAGTTTTCTGAAAACCCTAAATTTGTGCCAGCTGTCAAGAAGAACGATAAGGATATGTTGGAGCTGTTCGAAATAGCCAAGAAATCAGCGGATGTGGCCAACGCGAAGGGACTTCTAGCTGCTAAAGCAGAGACGTCAATCTGTGTGGATACTCTCACTTTACTCATCCGTTTTTCCATAAGCGCAACAGCTCCTGAAACGAGGAGAATCATGGAGAGGCTTGGTCATCTCACACGGCACAAGGACAGGAAAATCTGCACTTCCGCATCAGTTCTTCTTCAACACTGGAGTCAGAGTATAAGAGATCAACAATAACACTAAGATGATACTCGAGGACAAAAACACGAAGGAGTTTGTAGAGTTTGTGTTTGACAACAACATCAGAGATCAACAACAACACTAGGAGGCCCTCTAGAAATCTAGGACATAAAATAAACACAACAATGTTGTCATATTCTTGTTGGTAAAATAGAGTTAGTGTAGTCACCACTTTATATTTCAATCATTCAATAGCTAACAGTAAGGAATGCTTTTCACAATCTATATTTTTTGTGTTTGTTGTTGTTAAAGTACAAGTTTTGTTCTTTTCTTCATTTGTTTATGCGTATCAACGAAATTGGATTTTGATCTGTAATCTTTTGTTTTTCAGTAAGTAGATCAATCGATACTTGAGAAAGTTTCCATTTTCAGTAAGTAGATCAATCGATACTTGAGTAAGTAGAACGATCCTTTAAAAAATAGAATTGAACAAATTTTCTGTTTTCTGCTCCTCTGTTTCATGTTCGTATATAAAAATCATCAGGCTTTAGATTTGATATAGAACTGCTACACTACAAGTCCATCAAGGAATTGATGGCATTCAAAGATCAAACAAAAAAAACGAACGGTTTCTGAATTTATACGAACCAATTACTTTTGATAAGACACTCAGGCTTTGTATGTAGCAATGTCTTTGCCATATTTTACTAATCCAAGAAACACACAAAGGACCACTGCTTTCTAGTTTAACACTTATTCCTTTTAGTAAGTGTTATTGGTGTTGTTTGAGAGTTGATTTCTTGAGGGGTCGCTCGTAAATTTGGCCAAAAGACAACAAGTCGTTGAAGTTGAACAGGCCAATATGTTCAAGAATCTCAATGAAAACCTCATTCTTATATCAACATACTGTATTACGTACATGATTATTATTATTATTACTTAACTAAAACTGTCCCATATTGAATCCAGACTGGTGATTTACTTGCACTTATCAGCACCAAGTAGCATACCACTTTGGCTTGTATGAAGCAATAACGTGAGCTATTACCAATCCAAACAACAAGCAGGGCCGGCTCTCAAAATAAGGGGGGCCTAAGGCCAATTTTTAACAATTTCACCTAAAAAAAATTTCATATGGATTTGGGGGCCTAAAAAATTTTTTTAGGGGCCTATATACATGGAACTTTTTTCAAAAAATTTGGGGACTCAAAGCCAATGTTTCATTAGGCTTAGCCCAGGACCGGCCCTGACAACAAGCCAGGACCATACCCTATAACCACTCCTTTCCAGTTTAACATTTCTTCATCTTCTTCTTTATCTTCTTCCATAGGCTGCTGTGTTGGTGATGCAAAGCAACTTTTTGGGAGAGGAAGACCACACAGACCAGGATTCCTTTCAAATGATGACTCAGCTTGCCCACTAAACTGTGGTCCTTGTGGTATTTCACCTTTAAGCTGATTATGAGCCACACTTACATATGACAAAAACGAGAGACTCCCAAGTTCTTTAGGAATAGTCCTAGAGAGTTGGTTTCTTGACAGGTCTAGCGACTCGAGCTCAGTAACATTTGCTAAAGACAGAGGAATGTGTCCAGTGAAGGCATTGTTCGACAAGTTCAACGCAATCAATGCCTCCAAAAGACCAATGGACTCAGGAATCAATAGTACTGTAAGAAGTAAGTACCTTCCCTTGCTCCATAAACAGACCTTCGTATTGCAAATCCAGAGTATCTTCATATCCAAAATAAGCATGCTTGTAGTCTCCCATATAAATACGCCCATCTTCTTCTACCTTGAACAATGATGCTTTCCGTTAACAAAGTAACTTGGTAACTTGGTCAGGAGAAGAGAGCTGTCCAAAGAGTAGAACTTGCAAGTTTGGTAACGCCTTGAGCCAGAACTGAAAAGTTAGAACTTGCACCAGGTCCATCAGAAAATTAAGCGAGGCTAACTTGCATGAATACTGTATCATTAAATTACAACATAACCAAAAAAATTAAAAAATTACAACATAACCCCATGATACAATATTTTGTTTTGACAAGGGATATACAATCAATAACTAACTTATAGCAAAATAAAAAATAATAACATAATAACTGAAAATAAATAATTAATCGAATTATTACCAAAAAGGAAAGAAAGACTTTTGTGTTTACCGATCTTTCCAATTTTTAATTAATGCAAAAGGAAAATAAATTAACTGGATAGCTGTAACTTAACAAACACAGTTAAAAAAGATAACAAGATCCTTTGTGTTGTGTTGCTGATCACTTGCACATCTGATACGGATTTGTTAACGTTGAACGCTTTTACCCTCCGAAGCAAAGAAAAAAGGAAATACCGTAACCGTCTCAAATTTCACGGCGTCGTTTAAGTCTCAAGACGCTTTTACCCTCCGAAGCAAAGAAAAAAGGAAATACCGTAACCGTCTCAAATTTCACGGCGTCGTTTTAAGTCTGCTAATAGGTCTTGCTGCATCTAATAGGAAAAGTTAAGAACTCTTGCTTTGTCTTATTAATCTTTTCTTAGCTTTCTTTTCTTTCTTGTGGAGATCATCTTACATTGAGCTCTCCTTATATAGGTAATAGAACTCTTAACTTTTCCTATTACAACATGATCTAGGAAACTTAACTTAATCCTAAATCTAATAGACTTTAGTTATCCATCTTTCCTTTTTATGGATAACTTGTTTCCTAAGCTATTATTGAAGCTTATCCAACATTCTCCCCCTTAAGCTTCATATCATCTTTGCTTAAGTTGAGAACTCGAATCTTCTTCCTCATTTCTTGAAACTTGATTTTCGCCAAGGCTTTTGTCAATATATCTGCTAGCTGTTCATTCCCCGGTACATGATCAACGTCGAGTAAGTTCCTTTCAATGCATTCACGTATGAAGTGATATCTTTTGTGAATGTGTTTACTTCGACGGTGAAACACTGGATTCTTAGCTAACGCAATAGCTGACTTGTTGTCTACTCTGATTAGCATCTTCTTTACCTCTTCTCCGGTTATCTCACTCATCAAATCTTGTAGCCAAATAGCTTGTTTTGCTGCTTCGGTTGCTGCCATGAATTCAGCCTCACAAGATGAGAGAGCTACTGTCTCTTGCTTTTGAGAACACCATGTCACTGGCGTGTCTCCTAGACAGAATAAGTAACCTGTTGTGCTCTTGCCGTCGTCTAGGTCGGTGTTATGGCTACTGTCGCTATAACCAATTAGTGTCTTTGATCCCTTTGCTTTAAACCTTAAACCGAACTCGAGTGTTCCTCGTAGATACCTTAACACTTGACGTAATGCATCATCATGACACTTACGTGGTGAGTTCATGTATCTGCTGAGTATTCCCACAGAGAAGGTGAGATCCGGTCTAGTGTGGAGTAGATATCTTAGACAACCAATCCTTCGCCTATAGAGAGTAGCATCAACTTCTTGTTCTTCGATTGCTTTGGAGATCTTTAGGCCAAATTCCATAGGAATTAAGGTAGCATTACTTTTATCCATACCTGNGACAACCAATCCTTCGCCTATAGAGAGTAGCATCAACTTCTTGTTCTTCGATTGCTTTGGAGATCTTTAGGCCAAATTCCATAGGAATTAAGGTAGCATTACTTTTATCCATACCTGCATCCTTTAGGATTTGGCGCGCATAGGCTGTTTGTTGAATTTGAATTCCCTTTGAATCTTGAGTAACTTCGATACCAAGGTAATAAGTAAGTTTACCAAGATCGGACATTTCAAATTCGCCTGACATTGCTTTCTTGAACTCGTTGATCACTGAAACTGAATCACCAGTCACAAATAGATCATCGACATAGACAGCTACTAGTAGAAGCTTGTTCTTTTCTTTCTTTCGGTAGACTGAGTTTTCTTTGCAGCACCGTTCAAACTTCAGACTCTTTAAGATGCGGTCGAGTTTAGTGTTCCATGTCCTAGGAGCCTGTCGTAATCCATACAAAGCTTTGTTGAGTTTGAAAACTTTGTGTTCTTCTCCCTTCTTTTCAAACCCTTCTGGTTGTGAAACATATACTTCTTCAATCAACTCTCCGTGTAAAAACGCCGTTTTGACATCGAGGTGATGAATTTCCCAACTATTAGATGCAGCAAGACCTATTAGCAGAGTTTCGAAATCAATTCCGTGTTCTTGAACATAGCCCTTTGCGACAAGTCTTGACTTGAATTTGTTAATGCTTCCGTCTGCGTTTCTTTTGATCTTAAAGATCCACTTTAGGCCTATTACCTTCACACCTTGTGGCTTCTCAACCAAGACCCATGTTTCATTCTTGTATATGGAATTGATCTCGTCCACGCACGCAAGTTTCCATCGCTTATCTTTGAGAGCTTCTTGTAGGTTCATAGGCTCATCGTTAAGCGTTAATAGAAGCATCTCACATTCTAAGTCTGCAAGTAGGACATAGTCTTTGAGATAGGCTGGAGGTTGTGATTGACGTGACGATCTTCTCACCCCTTGTTCCTGAACTTGTTCTTCATCATGTTCTGTTTCTACAGTTTCGGTATCTTCAGTTTCCGGTTCTGCAATTTATGTCTCTGCAATCTCATTGTCTCCTTCATTATCTTCAGTTTATTGACGAGTGCTGACTACATATGGACCACTACCATTGTCTTCTGTGGTTTCCCAAGTCATCTTGAACATACCAGGGTTCGTTTGAGAGTCTTCTCCATCTCCCTTCCAATTCCAGCGTGTCTCCTCATCAAATATTACATCCCGGCTTACCACAATTTTCCTTGATGTTGGATTGTAGAGACGGTAAGCTTTGGATCCAGGTTCTATCCCTAGATGAACCAAAGCCTGTGATCGATCATCTAACTTCCTAAGCTGGCCAGAATCTATCTTAGCATGCGCCATACATCCAAACACTCTTATGTGAGACAGCATCGGTTTCTTGCCTCTTAAGCTTTCGTAGGGTGTTTGATTTTTTAAAGCTCTGGTTGGAACTCTATTAATCAAGTAGGTTGCGTGACGCACAGCCTCTCCCCATAAGTAGTTAGGAACACCCATCGCTTTCAAGATACTTCGAGTCATCTCCATTAGTGTGCGGTTTCTTCGTTCCACAACACCATTTTGTTGTGGAGTGTATGGTGCTGTTAAGTGACGTCTTATTCCATGTTTGTTGCAGTATTCTTGGAATTCAAGTGATGTGAATTCACCTCCTCTGTCTGTACGCAACGTCACTATCTCTTTGTTGAAGTCTTTCTCAACTAGATTCTTGAAAATCTTGAATTTATTGAACGCCTCGCTCTTGTCTTTGAGTAGGATGGACCACATATACCTGGTGCAGTCATCTATGATCACAAATACATAACGGTTGTGGGAGAGTGTTGCCGGTGAGATCGGACCGCATAAGTCCGCGTGCAAAAGCTCTAGTGCACGAGAGGATCTGTAGCTTGTTGCTTTCGGAAACGACTGACGAGTTTGCTTTCCCACCAAGCATGAATCACATAGCTTTTTTTTCTTCTGTAATCTCTGGTAGTCCATAAGCCATTCCATGACTAGCCATTGATTTTATTGTCTTGAAGCTTATGTGGCCAAGCCTAGCGTGCCAACGCCATGGTTCTTCCTTTAGCTTTGCGTATAAACAAGCTGATGTTCCGATTTGAAGTTTTATCTTGTAGAGTCGGTTTGGTGATCTCTCTACCTTCACCAACAGTCTTCCATTTGGGTCTTTCAAGGTGAGATGTGTATCTTTCATTCTTATATCACATCCTTGCTCTGTAGCTTGTCCCAAACTCAAGATATTACTTCTCAGTTCGGGGATGAAGTAAATATCTTTTAGTAGTTTTTGCTCTCCGGTCTTAGCTTCGAAAATTATGGATCCCTTTCCTTGTATTTCTACATAGGACCCGTCTCCAAACTTCACCTTACCCCTAATATTCTCGTTGAGCTCAGAGAAATAGGATCTTTTCCCTGTCATATGATTGCTCGCGCCGTTATCTAAGTACCAAATCCCATCTTCTTTCTTGTCTTTCTCAAAGGTCTTGGGTAGTACTCTTTCTTCGTTTAAATAAACGACTTCGTGTAGGTATAATGCGGCATCAGCTACTTAAGTTTCGTTTTTATTAAGCTCTTGTTCCTCATCCTTTTTCTCTGGACAAACAGATGCAAAGTGACCTTTTTTCTTACAATTAAAACAGACAATCTGTGAGTAGTCCCTTTTCTCTTTGACTGTACTGCTTCTTCCTCGTCCTCTACCTCTGTTGTCACTGCCACGACCACGACCCCGGTTCCAGCCTCTGCCTCTTCCTCTACTACCATGATCTGAATAGAGAAGACTTCCTTGTTCTTCAAGCTTTTGTTCTCCACGTAATCGTGCTTCACCACGCAGACGTTCCTCAAAAGCTTTAAGTCTTCCTACTACATCTTCAAACCTTGTTGTATTCAGATCCAGTACTTGCTCGAGTGTTGCAGAGAGCTGTAGGAACTTGCTTGGTAGGCAAGAGAGAAATTTCTTTACGAGTTTTGGTTCCTCCATCGTGTGACCTAATGATGCGGCTGTTCCTGCGAATTCCGACAGCTTGCCTGAGAACGTATCAATAGTCTCATTGTCTTTCATCCTAAGATGATCGAACTCAATCATCAGGGTATGTAGCCTAGCTTCTATCACACGATCGGCACCAATGTTTAATGATTTTAATGCCTCCCACATCTCTTTAGGAGATTCTTGATCTCCAATTTGTAGAATTAAGTTCTCTGGGATTCCTTGGAACAATATGACGGTCGCAAGATCGTTTTTCTTTTGATCTTTTGATCCTGGATCAATAGTCTCCCATACTTCATGAAATCTTAACAAAACCTTCATCCGTAATGACCATACTGCGTAATTGGTTGTAGTGAGCATCGGTGTTTTGATTGATGGCGGTACAGCGTTTAACTTCGCCTGCGGTTTCGCGTCTGTATCACCCATGGTTCTTTTCTTGATTAACCTTGGCTCTGATACCAAATAAAGTCACCAAAACAGATCGTATGTGTATGCAAAGAACAACAATAAGAACTCTTGCTTTGTCTTATTAATCTTTTCTTAGCTTTCTTTTCTTTCTTGTGGAGATCATCTTACATTGAACTCTCCTTATATAGGTAATAGAACTCTTAACTTTTCCTATTACAACATGATCTAGGAAACTTAACTTAATCCTAAATCTAATAGATTTTAGTTATCCATCTTTCCTTTTTATGGATAACTTGTTTCCTAAGCTATTATTGAAGCTTATCCAACAGATACCTTATGCAAAGAAAGCACACAAGATCAAATGAACATCTGATATGTGGGATTCTCTGCTTTTTCCCCACATTCTTCTGTTTCATGTTGTTGGTATTTAAACATCATGCTTACTTTTCATGTCCATATTCTCCTGGTTCCTTTTGCATCTCGCCACTTTTCTCTTTAGATTTGATCCCTGGAGAGGTTTGAGACATGTGTATGTACATAACTACATAAAACTTCGACATGATCATAAGGGTTTCTGAGTTTCTACAACGCCAATAATCTTGACAAGCCACTCCAGCTTGTATGAAGGGATCCCTTTTGGCTCTCACATATATCTGATAAATGCTAAATGACCCCGGAAGTATATATAAAAAAACTGAGATAAAGTAATTGTTAACGTTTAAATATTGATCTGACGTGTTTTCCATTTTTCGTCGATCTATATAATATGATTCACTATTATATATATATATATATATATTTACACATTTGACTTCGAGAGTGGAACCCTAGCTACAGGTTAACAAAGGAAAGAAACAACATGATGAAAACGATGAAGAAAATTGCTATTGCAACAGAAAAGAAATAAAAAACTCAATTATGTTTACGGAACATTTCAAATTTCAGCTAAATGCAACAAAAAAAAAATTTAAAAATAACCGGACGACAGCTGGCTGCACGTAACAAACCTATAAGTTAACGAAGATAACAAGATCGTGGATTGTTGGTGATTCTGTACATATTTAAGCCCTGATTGTGTTAACGTTGAAATATTGATCTGACGCTTTCACCCTCCATCGAAGAGAAAAGGAAATTATGTATGATAACGGACACTTGGGATCCAAGTTAAATCTTGTTTTCCATTTTTTTAGTTTTTTCGACGCTCTATAAAAGACGATTCACTATTCTATATTTCTATCTCTCTCTTTATTTCCATACTTGGCTTCGAAAGTGAAACCCTAGTTATAACAGTTGCCCTTTTCCAAATTCATTCTCTTCAAAAAAATCAACGAAGGAAAGAAACAACAACATGATGAAAACGATGAAGCAAACTGCAACTGTAACAGAGAAGGCTAGGGCTGATGATGATAATGGTTGCAAGTCTTTTGCAGCGAGGCCTGTCCAAGCGAAGAAGCAATCGGCTCCCTCAAGGAAACTTTCTCAAAACCCTAAATCTCTGATTAAGAAAAACGTGAAGAAGCCTCATGACGAGTTTTGCAAGTCTGTTTCGACAAGGCCTCTAGAGATAACGAAGAAGAAGCAGTCGACTCTGAAAGTTTCTAAAAACCCTAAATTTGTGCCAGCTGTCAAGAAGAACGATAAGGATACGCTGGAGCTGTTTGAAATAGCCAAGAAATCAGCGGATGTGGCCAACGCAAAGGGACTTCTAGCGGCTAAAGCAGAGACATCAATCTGTGTAGATACTCTTTTGTTGCTCATCGATCTCCCCACAATCAGCGCAACAGCTCCTGAAACGAGGAAGATCATGGATAGGCTTGGTCATCTCACAAGGCACAAAGACAGGAAAATCTGCAATTCCGCATCAGTTCTTTTTCACCAGTGGAGTCAGAGCATCAGAGATCAACAACGCTTATGAATGCCCTCTAAAACTTAAGGAAACACGAAGGAAGATAGTATAGGCTTTGTGATTTGACAACAACTTCGGTTGTTTTATTCTTCTTGGCAAATTTACCACTGTATATTTCAATTACTCAAAAGCTAACTGTAAAGAATTGCTTTCACAATCTGTATTTGTGTTGTTATCTGTTTATGCGTATTAATGAAATTGGATTTTTCAGTTGTAAATCAATGCTTAAGAAAGGTTTCATTTTTATCTGACATAATATATTGAATGGATATTCATGTTCGTATATATTTTTTTTTTGGCATAGACATAAGACTGAATGTTGACTTTACCACTAACTTAGAAACCAGAAAAATCAGCATAAACAAGATCACATATTCACATATATGAGTTTGTTACGTTATATCCACCAACACACACTAGTGACTTCATACAGAATATACTACCAGAGCCTCAGACAATGTTTTTGTGTTGTGGAGAGTCTCAGGAAACTTACATCAGAAGAAAGTAATATCTGAATTTAGCGTTGGTCTAGCAAAGGAGGCATTGATGTTTCGACATATGTTTCTGATGTTCCAAACGCTTATCTCGGATTATTTTTGTTTCTACATATGTTTCTACAAGAGTCTCGGGTTGCTTTGTTGTTTTAGCCATATTGGGCTCATGTGTTTCTATGTCTACTTTTCTCAAAGCTATGATGGTTCCTACTGATAAAGAGAGAGGCAAAGATAAAGAAAAAAGATTCAGAGTTCATAAATTGCAATTAAGTTTTATGTTTCTTATACTAGAAAAGAATCTATCGATGATTAAAAATCTCTAAGTTTATACAGAAAACTTAAACATATATCTTTTAGCTCTGTTTTTTCTCTGGTATATCCTCTGTTTTATAAAGAAACAATTAAGAGATGGAAACAAACTACAGAGGATACTACTTTGAGCTTGAAATGAGGATATTAATATTAATTTCTTTTACAAAAACATATATATAGAGAAACTCTAAGTACCCGCTTGCGCCCAGGCCTAATATAATATGATCGTGATTTCGTTAAGTTGAAATATTGATCTGACACAAAGGCTTAATATGAGGTCTATGTAATATCATCTTCTTTCATAATATTTGGTTTTTACTGTATTAGAAAAACTTATGCTTGCAGATTATATTGTCTTTGAATGCAATTTTTTTTTCCAGACAGTAGATGAACCTTGTCTTAGCAGTTTTACATTGTCATCTTTTAATTTTGATATTTTGCATTATCTCGTTTTTTGTAATCCAAAATGCTGATTTTTCTATGCTTATCTTTTTTTTCATAGTGATCAATATGGGTGTTTTAATCTGGATGATAACAGGGAACAATATAGAGTTCTAAATTTCTAATAATCAGTGAAACCTGCAAAGCTTTGAAATGGAGGTTGCAGGTTCTGTGTTTTCTCTTCTTCTAAGACTGCTAGTGGTTTTATTCTACTTATGCAACCGACTCATCTAACTAAGTTAGAAAAGGCAGCTTAAGCAGACCTGAACGGTTACTTTTTGGTGACTTAAAGTATATGAGCAAATGAATCCTTAACCACTTCTTCAAGACAAGAGTGTTTCAACATAGAAAATTAATAAGATCATCACAATAACTCTTATTCAGTAGCAGAAATAAGTTTTTGGAGAGATGTAATTCCAAGATTTATTAGAGTAAAGCTTACGGTAAAAGATGATTCTGGTAAATTTATATCTCTAAGTAAAGACAGAGCAATTACAGAACTGGAACATAATATTTATACTAGGCAAATATGATGGTTGCAAAATTACAACTTTAATATGATACACAATTGAGAAATAGCAAAACAGAAAGATAATAATAAAGTGTTTGACAATAGTCAACAACTATCCTGTTCTTGAAGCAAGAGAGGCCTAAGAGATCATCATTGTTGGATAGCCAGAAGATAGCGTCTGATTGTATGGAATCCCCTGTTGTGTCTGCATAAACTGATGATCAAACTGCTGGAAAATTGGGGTTTTAGTGTGCATCATTGGATGAGGAAAGGTAGAGATGGGAAGATGAAAGTTGTTGCAGCTTCTGATTCCTTGTTCCCCCAGTAATAGATCCATGTAATTAGTTCCATACAGATCTTGATTACACGGAATCTCCCCTTGTTCAAAGCTAGGAAGAGCAGAGGTGTTGGCCAATTGTGTGAAAGTGCCATTGTCATGGTTAAATAACAAGACTGAGAACTTGCTCGGCTGATTCAACGAGGAGGAGGAAGAAGATGTAGTAGGTAAATCAGCAGGGGTACTCAGATGATTCATCAAGATTGGTTGACATTGATCCACATTAATTAGCGAGGAATTAGAACCTAGATCCGTTAAAACAACTCCATGATCATCATGATCCTGACCAGATTGAAGAAGGGAGCCTCGCATCTTTTCTCGGAATATCGTTAACTGACTCTCCAAGGAATCCTCAATCACTAACACTTTCTTGGAGAATTTGTTGTCGTTTGCTTTGAGAGATGCTTTCTTCTCGTCCATCATCTTCTTGTTAAGAAACAGAGAGAAGTTTGTGCTTTTCTTGTTCCGTTCTTGTGCGCTTAACCTGCTAAATCGCTCGGCCATGGCTTTAACCTGAGCTTCCTCCGATGAAGTCTCGACGAGGTTCCCATCACGGTCCTAGCAGATGATGCAAACATCGACACCGCATAACTCCGAGAGTTCG
Source organism: Eruca vesicaria subsp. sativa (assembly GCA_932364175.1). Lineage (NCBI taxonomy): Eukaryota > Viridiplantae > Streptophyta > Magnoliopsida > Brassicales > Brassicaceae > Eruca > Eruca vesicaria. Next base: position 131,265 of record CAKOAT010580709.1, read on the forward strand.
TATGCTTTCTTGTGAACAGTCTTGGCTCGTGCCTTGAATTATGTATCTTTTCTCACCGACAATTTGGACTTGCAGGTCTTATTTATTGTCGTCTTCGTCATTATGCACGAAACTGAAAGTTTCTCAGGAGATTATTTTTTGTTTACTGAAAACAGAAATAGATTTTTTTGAGGGGGATGGTGTTGTAAGTAATTAAATATCAGATATTGAACAAAAAATATAAAAAACATATAACGGTCAAACAACGAGAAGGGCAAAAAGAAACTTCAGAAAGGCTTAGATCTATATTATTATTTAAGAAGTAATTTTGCTGAAGTGTCATGTATTCCATGATTTTAGGCAATTTTCATAATTTTTAGTTTTAAATCATATTTTCATAATATTTTCATTCATACTTAATACTTATCTATATGTTTTTAATTTTTAGGGTGGTTTGATTATGGATTGCCAACGTACTTTGGAACATTCAGCTGAAGCTTCACAATCTGATGGATTAAAGAGTAACGGTACGTTTTAAGTCATTTATATTTATTTATTCTTTTGCTACAAAGATAATTTATATTTAAAGTGTTTGTTATGGATTTTCTTATTCGTTTTTGGTTTTTTCAGTAAAGTTTTAAGTTATGCCTCTTTATTATTGTTATTTAATCATTCACATTTAGGAAAATGAGAAACTTTAGGAAAAATTGCTTCTAACATGGTCAAATAAAAGGTATTATGTACGTCAATTTATTTAAATATATCAAATCTATGTATTTATTCCTTCAGGTATTGACTAAACTGCCGTTACATTCATTATTCCAGGAATCACTCAAAATTTCCAAGTTAGTTTATACTTTACACCAAATATACATCAATAAATATGAATATGAAGTAGTTAATTCGTAAAAGTTCTATCATCTGAATACTACATGGCCATGTTAGGATCAGAAAACAAAACCTTTTGCATTATTTTATATAACAAAATTGTACACAAAAATAAAAATAAAACTTCTAATTAAATAAAAAAACTAAGATAGCATTAAGTATTTGCCATATTAAGATAGCTCAATTTTTTAATAATTGTTATTTGCATTATAACCAGATAAACGTTTAACAAAAAACTATTTCTATTGGAACAAACTAATCACTGCAAAATTTAAAAGAAAAATCATATATTTACTTTAACAAAAGGAGTTATATATAAAAAGTTAATATGAATCTATAAAAATATGTACTACTTAAAAATAATGATAGTAATGGTAATAATGCTCAAATCAAATACACATATTTTGAGAATCTAAGTACTTATAAAAATAATGATAGAACATATCTATCTTTTATTATTTTGTATTTTAACAATATTATAGATAATATATATATTTTATAAGTGGTATTTATCCTAATCCATGCAATATTATAATATTCTGCCGACTCTAAGATAGTATATATATTTCTCAGCAGACACTTGATAAACAATAGAAAACAAAACTTCTCAGCAAAAATAATAACTTCTCAACAATGTCTTTTTGGAGAAAAAAACTTGCTTCTCTTGTTCTTATTGGAGAGATTGATCCTGCTAAATATTGTTATAAGATTAAAGTCAAAGTGTTAAAACTTTGGAATACATTGAAAATTTTGAAAATCGTTTGGATTGAATTAGTGTTGGTTGATACCATTGTAAGTATTTTATTTTTCTTCTTTATTACTTAGCACTAATTATGGTTTAGTGTTACTGATATCTTTTTGTAATTTTTTCTAGGGTAGAGGATTGATGCTTCTATTGATGAACGTTCTCTTAGTAACTTCAAATCTAAGTTATCTCAAGAAGACTCTTTGTTCTGAGTAATTTCACCATCGGTGATTATACAACAAAATATAGAACGAATCCTCTTCCTTTTAAGAATCACTCCTCGTGTCTACGTTTGGGTAGCTAACAGAGAAAATCCAGTAACAAGCCTCACTGCTAATCTCACAATCAGCAGTAATGGAACTTTGATCTTGCTTGATGAGAAACAAAAAATTCTCTGGTCATCTGGACAAGAAGTTCTCACATCTAACAAATGTCGAGCTGAGCATTTAAACTCTGTAAATCTTGTGGTCGTAGATAACGTTACAGGAACGTATCTATGGCAAAGCTTTGAGCATCTTACAGACACCATGCTTCTCCGGCGAAACCATGGCGTCCGTACCGAGAGGCCTCATTTCTCGCATCAGCCACCCTTCTCCCTCGCAATCTCTACCCGTTTGTAGTTTCTCCTCCAACGATTCAGCTCTGATGCTAGGGCCGTCGAGGGTATTGAATCCGATATAACCGAGGTTCCGTATCATCGAGGCAAAACCCGGTGAGATGTCCCAGAGCTCCAAAAGGACAGGGATCATCGCCGTAAAGTGTGGGTTGACTGCTCTCTGGAACAAATGGGGAGCTAGGGTTCCTATTTCTATTCTCTGGGTCGATGACAGCATCGTCTCTCAGGTCAAGACCACTGAGAAAGAAGGGATCTTTGCGTTACAGGTAGTTTTTCATAAGCTTTGAACGTCTTCTTTTCCATGTTGTTGTATCCCATGTTATAATACTCCCACCACGTTCTGTGCAAAAAACAACAGTTCTAAACGCTTGTCTGACATAAAAAAAGGGATCTAAAGATATATGTTTTTTATTTTAAGTTTACCAGTGTTTGCAGCAATGTAAAGAACTTCATTGCCTACATTGTCGACAGAGAATCTGCAATAGGCAAACATCTCATCCTGCATTATTATATTCAAACTCATTACATTTAATAATTTTTTTTTTTAAAGTTTGTATACAAAGTTATGAGATACAAATAGCAAAACCCCACTGGCCTTCTCTTTTGATAGACCGGCAATGGCAGCAGAAGACTTTACGTCCCAAACTCGACCAAGTGGACCTCCAAGTGACACAAGAAAATATTATATTCCATATTCTAAAGCTTAAAATTAAAAACTAACACATTAAAAATATTATATACCATTAATTATCAGCCTGGTGAAAAAAATTTATACAAAACCACATTTAATATTGTTGCACATATATTTCCCGCACAAGGTGCGGGCAAGTACCTAGTACCAAGTAATTAAAAAAGTGTTTCCTTTGAACAGACTAGGTCTACAGAATATCGACGAGGGTTTCTTTGATAAACCACGAACCCGCCGGTTTAGTTGTACCATTTGGTTTGTTATGAATGGTATTACATAATGCATACGAGATCTCTCAGGAAAATTGTCTTAATTTCACCTGGTTTTGTTGTAAGACTGCTCTTGGATTTTATGATTATCATTTGCTAGTTAACAAATTTAATATATAAGATAAGATCAGCCATAAGTTGATTGATGTTCCCTTTTTTTTCTCTAAATGAATTCCCAAAAAGACATGATTTTGTACGATAAAACTGTAACTACAAAACATATAAACTGAATTCGGAATTTTATCATTAATAGTCCGAACAGAAGCTGAATCGGTTTGACTACAATCATATAGAAAATGATTGAGGTCAAACCGAACCGTTCATTACATCGTTACAATGTCAAAGCAAGAACCAATCTCTACTCTTACACATAAATTGTGAGTGTCATTACATAAAGAAAACAATCAGAAGTTACTAATAAAACTTGTTATGTCCCAACAGCAGCAACTATGGTTAACTCTAGCAGCAGAAATAATCAGAAAACTGGAGATTGTCTTCACAGAAAGTTCTGTTCTGATACCTAAAACCTTCCTCTTCAACACCATCAAAATCATATATAGGATATAGATTCGTGGAGACATCATTAGCAGCTACATCTGAAGCTTTGTTCTGAAACATCAAAGTTTCCACTTCTATACCTTCAGACACAACGATGGGAGGATTTGGACTCGTAGAGACGTCATGATCAGCAGCTTCAAAGTTGTTGAAAAGACTCCAATGAGTGCTATCCGAGACACCATCATCACTGAATGCTGGACATTCAAAACTTGTCCAATCTATAAGTTCATCAATATCCATCTCTTGATTATTGCACACATCCAAACTTCCACTTAAACCGTTTATGTTGTTGTTGTTGTTCTCCGTTGCACAAAAACTATCACAAATAGACAGTATCTGATCTTGCTCTTCAGTGATGATCTTGTCAGGTAATA
>CAKOAT010580709.1:135575-160615 GCA_932364175.1 Eruca vesicaria subsp. sativa
CGTTACAACGTTTGGTGAAAGCTGTGGCGAGGTATTCCCTCTTAGGGATCTTTTCCATCTTACTGTACTTTCTCTTAGTACCTCCGCGTTTCACCATTCTCGTTTTCGTTTCACGTACACAGTGAGAGAGAGAGAGAGAGAGAGAGAGAGAGACCTTTTTTTTTTGTTGGGGTGAGTAATTGTTTTGCGTGTGATGTGAAGTTCTCGGTTGCCTCTCCCTTCGTATCTTATATAGATTGTGTGGAGTATTGATTGACAAAAAAGGAAATAGTCGTATCCCAATCTTGACGTTGTTGCCCTAATTAAACCGGTTTCGGTTTAACTTAACCAAATTGTATGATAACACGACTTGGTTTTCCGAGATACCAAAGGCGAATTACTTCGTTGATGAGTCTGAGTGAAAGTCGTGGAAGCTTGGTAACAAAGTTATTTGTTTGCGTTCTATATAACACCTGTGATTCTCTCTCTCTCTCTCTCTCTCTCTCTCTCTCTCACACACACACACACACACACACATTCCATATTTTGATTTCGAGAGTGAATCCCTAGATACGGTTCCCTCTTCCCAAATTCATTCTCTTCGAAAAAAATCAACAAAGGAAAGAAACAATAACATTGAGGACGAGAAGAAAATTGCGATTTCAACAGAAAAGGCCAGGGCTGATAATGATAATGGTTGCAAGTCTTTTGCAGCATCGAGGCATGTCTAGGCGAAGAAAAAGCACCAGCAACTGGAAGTAGCAATAACTAACTAAGAGCTAAAGAAAAAATAGTAATAAGGAACTAATAGCTGAAAATCATTTACAAAAAAAAAAAAAAAAAAAACTAATAGCAAAATAAACTAATGGAATGCTTACAAAAAGGAAGAAAAATTCAATTTTTATATGTTTACGGAACATTTCAAATTTCACGTAAATGAAAAAGAAAATTAAAAATTGAACGGACAGCTGTAACGTGATTAAAACATAAGTTAACGAAAAAACAAGATTGTGTTGTTGGTGATTCTGTAAATATACGAGCCTAATTGTGTGTTAACGTTGAAATATTGATCTGACGCTTTCACCCTTCATCGAAGAAAAAAGGAAATTCTTTAACGGACACTTGGGATTCTTGTTTTTCCATTTTTTCGTTATTCGACACTCTATATAATACGATTCACTATTCTATCTCTCTCTCTATTTCCATACTTGACTTATCAGAGTGAAACCCTAGCTACAACAATTTCCTTCATCGAAGATGCAATCGTCTCCACCAATGAAACTTTCTCAAAACCCTAAAGCCGTGATTAAGAAAAACCTGAAGAAGAAGCAACCTCATGACGAGTTTTGTAAGTCTGTTTCAACAAGGCCTCTAGAGATAACGAAGAAGAAGCAGTCGACTCTGAAAGTTTATGAAAACCCTAAATTTGTGCCAGCTGTCAAGAAGAACGACAAGGATACGTTGGAACTGTTCGAAATAGCTAAGAAATCAGCGGATGTGGCCAACGCTAAGGGACTTTTAGCTGCTAAAGCAGAGACATCTATCTGTGTGGATACTCTCTTGTTGCTCATCGATCTCCCCACAATCAGCGCAACAGCTCCGGAAACGAGGAAGATCATGGAGAGGCTTCGGCATCTGACGAGGCACAAAGACAGGAAAATCTGCAATTCCGCATCAGCTCTTCTACACCAATGGAGCCAGAGCATCAGAGATCAACAACAACACTAAGATGCCTTCTAAAACTCTAGGACATAAACACAACAACGTTTTCATATTCTCCTTGGTAAAATAGAGTTAGTGTAGTCACAACTTTATATTTCAATCATTCAAATTCTAACAGTAAGGGATTCTTTCACGATCTTTATTTTGTTGTTGTTGTTAAAGTACAAGTTTTGTTCTTTTCTTCATCTGTTTATGCGTATCAACGAATTTGGATTTTGATCTGTAATCTTTTTCTCTTCAGTTGTATATCAATCGATACTTGAGAAAGTTTCCATTTTTATCTGACATAAAACTCAAAGAATGATCTTTTAAAAAAATAGACTTGAAAAGATTCTCTGTTTTCTGCTCCTCTGTTTCACGTTTGTATATAAAACCATTCAGGCTTGTATGAAGCAATGCCTTTGACATATTATTGCAATGTCCAAGAAACACACAAGGATCACTGCTTTCCTGTTCAACGCTTCTTCCTTTTAGTCTTTTTGCTTATGTTGTTGTGTTGGACGGTAGCTAATGTCCAAGAAACGATCAAGAACCTCAGAGTCCAAGTAGTATTTGTTCTAAGTATTGTTTGAGAGTTGGTTTCTTTACAGGTCTAGTGATCCCAGCCTGTAAAGTTAGCCAGAAACAACAAGTCGTATGTTGAAGTTGAACAGACAAATGGGTTCAAGAATCTGTACTTCAAAGCTGTAATAATTGTTTATAGAATGTGTTCTTCATAAGTTTTTGAGCTTAAACAATGGGGAAATTTGTTTTTTTTAAGCCAAAAAAATACTAACATTGTCCCATTAGACTAATTTCAAATTTGGACCATTTTAACTATAATGTCATTTTCTATTTACAAATATAAATCAAATAAATAGTTTTACAAACCAAAAAAAAATTGAAAAATAAGAATTACTAATTAAATACCTATATCAAATTAGAGATTTTTTTTTGTTGAAAAAATGTTTATGTCAAAAGTTCATAAATTCTTTCTACGGAAAGTGTAGAATACATCTTCTACGCAAATTGAAGTAATCTAAAAAGTGGAAAATGTTTTCCACATTTTTCATTAAATCTACAATGTGTAGATTACATAATCTACATAACTTTAATTATTCTAAAAATATTTAGAATACAAATTCTACGCTTAACTTATCACTCGAAAACATGTAGAACACATAATCTAGACATTATTATGAAATCTAAAAGTGGTAGAAGTTGCGTTCAAAATTGTTCACTCTATTCTACGCATCGTAGAATACGGATTCTACTGATAATTATGTACATATCCAAAAATTTTGGAAAAAAATATTTGAAATATTTTGTTTCCATATTTGAGAAAAACAAATTCTGCAAAAGAAAAAACACCTAAAAATCGTGGCCATCTTCTTCAAATCCCTTTCTTCTTTTTTTTTTTGTTTAATAAATCCTTTTCTTCTTTGATTTGTTTCAGTTTAATGCAACTTAACTAAGAATGATTTATACTATTTGATGGTTCAATGCCAATATAGTCGATTGTTGAAGCTCTTCTTGCTTATGAATTGTTGTTTTAAATCGTCTTTTTATTGTTAGGTTGCTTTAAGGTTGATCATGACAGAGTACATCATTCGTGAACCAAATATGATCAAAGAAAAACAATTACATTGCAAATATGAATACAATCGTAAGAACAAGTAGATCGATTCTTTCATTCTCTGCTACTTAATTTTTCAAAAAGCCATAGAATATACCCTAAGCATCATACTTCAAGGGAATTTTTCTTCACTTCCTCGTATTCTGGCTTCATTTTTACCTCAGCAACTCAAGAAGTCAGTTGGCAGCTGTTGTTAATCTTATCACCTGTTGTTAATCTTATTCACATGAGGTTCCAGTCCTTCTTCGTATAGACGTCTAGACAGTTCTAACTCCATACCTAAAATAAACACAACCAAAAACAGTAGAGATCAATAACCAATTTCATATTCTTCTTGGCAAATTTACCACTTTGTATTTCAATTTTACTCAAAAGCTAACTGTAAAGAATTGCTTTCACAGTCTGTATTTGTGTTGTTATCTGTTTATGCGTATTAATGAAATTGGATTTTTCAGTTGTAAATCAATGCTTCTGAAAGTTTTCTTTTTTATCTGACATAAACTCAAAAGGATATCTTTTGAGATAATTGAATGGGATATTCATGTTCGTATATATATTTTTTTGGCATAGTCATCTCTATAATATTATTTGAGAAGTCAGTTTTTTACGTGTCGCGCTTACGTTAACTCTCACGAGGGTTGATTACATATATACCCTTAATGATTTGTTAGATTTTAAGATTATTATTTTTATTTAGTTTTTTTTTACCTTTTTCCAAATAACATATACAATAAAAAGGAAATATTTCTAAAATTTCAAAACAAATTTTAAAAACGAAATATATGTATATAATATGACTTTATTAAAACGGAAAGTTCACAAAATAGCAATACCCATTAATATATATTTTAAAATAACATAAAATATATTTTCAAAATAATGAAAATATATATGTTCATGAACATCCAAAACTTATCAGTTGCACTTTATTTTCTAATATTTTTTAGAAATCAACATATAATTTGATAAATATTATGAAAATACATGTATATTTAAGCGATAACTAAAACTAATTTGATTTGACTTAACTAAAATAAATAGTAAATAAATATTATGAAAATACATGTATATTTAAGCGATANTAAGCGATAACTAAAACTAATTTGATTTGACTTAACTAAAATAAATAGTAAATAAATATTATGAAAATACATGTATATTTAAGCGATAAATAAAACTAATTTGATTTGACTTAACTAAAATAAAAAGTAATTATTCTTCAATTTTAATTTACAAATATATGATATTCAATATACTCACAAAATGAATGACTCGGCTAATTTAATTTATATTCAAAATTAATCAACTAACTACAATAAGAACATATAATTTTATAATAATAATAATATTAATAATCTATTTAGTTTTATACATATAAACTAGAGGTTGACCCAAAGCATATTAAAAATAAAAAGAAAATATTAACCAATTTAATTCTTTTTAGAATTTATATATATGCATGTGACTTCAAAATATTATCATTATGTTCATTTATGTAATTTTGAATTAAACACTTCAGCTTATTACTTATTTCATTTTAAGCACAATATATATATATATAAATATATATATATATATATATATATATATTAAGTTATACATAATTTAACTATAATATATTTACATATCTAAGAATATATTTACATATATAAAGACAATAACCATCTGAAATGAAAATAAGAAAATTAATCAAAGTTTTATTATATTTAGAATAAAAAATATTATAGCTGAATTCAAAAAATAAATATTATCTAATATACCAAATTGATAACCAAACCGACTATTGATAAAAAAAATAATTAAACCGGTAATAATATATCCAAAGTCATATGTATAATTAGAATAATATAATATTTATTAATATAAATTATACATATAAATTGATTAAAAACTAAAACTAAATACCAATCAATTATTTATTTCATTGAAGCACAATATATATTAAGTTATACACAATTTAACTATCATATATTTACATATCTAAGAATATAGTTACATAAAGACAATAACCAACCGAAATGAAAATAAAGAAATTAATCAAAATTTTATTTTATTTAGAATAAAAGACATTATAGCTGAATTTGAAAAATAGATATTACCCAATATACCAAATTGATAACCAAACCAACTATTGATCCGAAAAATAATTACACCGACAATAATATATCCAAAGTCATATGTATAATTAGAATAATATAATACTTATTAATATAAATTATACATATTAATTGATTCAAAACTAAAACTAAATACCAATCAATTATTATAAAATTTTACTTTTATGAATATTCATACCCGTGCATGAGCACGGGAAAATCACCTAGTAAGCTGAATATTCACCTAACGTTTGACAAATTCACATATAAGAGTTTGTTACGTTTACATCCAGCAACACACACTAGTCACTAGTGACTTCACACAGAATGTTCTACCAGAGCCTCAGACAATGTTTTTGAGCTGTGGAGAGTCTCAGAAAACTTGCATCAGAAGAAAGTAATATCTGAATCCAGCGTTGGTCTAGCAAGAGAGGCATTCCTGTTTCTCATGTTCCAAACGCTTATCTCAGATTTTTTTCTCTTCAACTATTTTGACTTCTGGAGTTTTAGTTATTTTTCTTGGAAAAGGAATAGAGCTACTGAAGCTATTGCAGTAAGTGTCACACGTGACCACATATAATATATACTAATCCTACATAGCCCGTGAAGGATCCTACTTGCATTGGAAGCTACTTTAACCTAAATGTGACTAGAACTTACCTATCATTATTTTAGGCGACGTCTCAATTTTAAGTTGCTGATACACAACCCTCATTATTATTTTTTTGGATGAGGATCTCTCTTTTTTCTTTTGTTATGTCTTTCACTTTGTGTTAAAGTTGTGTTCGATTATTGCTAATGGGCCATTGTGTGAGTTTTGTGTGACAAATAGGATTATTTAAAGAGGATTACTAGGTCAAAAAGGAATCACGCCGCTTACAACTTTTCTTCCTTAGATTTTCAAATGAGCAAAGAATCTAGACCATGAACACGAGGTCAAGTCATGGCCTCACTGATTCGCAAGATTGCCAGGAATCCTACCACTCCATCTCCAGAGAAACTGGTTGAGCCCAAAGGCACTTCCCGTAACAAGATCCGTCGCTCCAAAGGTCGCCGAAAGAAGAGATCTACCACAACTGAAGAGATCTTCTCAGAGTAACCCGTTGAAGTGACTTCTGAAGCGGTCGGTGATAGTCCGGAAGAAGAACAATCTCCGGAGTCCGACATGCAAGACCAAAGTGAAACTGAAAATGACGATGATAAACCTGCTAAATCGCTCGGCCATGGCTTTAACCTGAGCTTCGTCCGATGAAGTCTCGACGAGGTTCCCATCACGGTCGTAGCAGATGATGCAAACATCGACTCCGCATAACTCCGAGAGTTCGTATGCTTTCTTGTGAACAGTCTTGGCTCGTGCCTTGAATTATGTATCTTTTCTCACCGACAATTTGGACTTGCAGGTCTTATTTGTTGTCGTCTTAGTCATTATGCACGAAACTGAAAGTTTCTCAGGAGATTATTTTTTGTTTACTGAAAACAGAAATAGATTTTTTTTGAGGGGGATGGTGTTGTAAGTAATTAAATATCAGATATTGAACAAAAAATATAAAAAACATATATATAACGGTCAAACAACGAGAAGGGCAAAAAGAAACTTCAGAAAGGCTTAGATACCAAGTAATTAAATAACGAGAACGACGAGGGTTTCTTTGATAAACCACGAACCCGCCGGTTTAGTTGTACCATTTGGTTTTTTATGAATGGTATTACATAAGGCATACGAGATCTCTCAGGAAAATTGTCTTAATTTCACCTGGTTTTGTTGTAAGACTGCTCTTGGATTTTATGATTATCTTTTTTTTTGCTAGTTAACAAATTTAATATACGATAAGATCAGCCATAAGTTGATTAAAGATGTTCCCTTTTTTTTCTCTAAATGAATTCCCAAAAAGACATGATTTTGTACGATAAAACTGTAACTACAAAACATATAAACTGAATTCGGAATTTTATCATTAATAGTCCGAACAGAAGCTGAATCGGTTTGACTACAATCATATAGAAAATGATGGAGGTCAAACCGAACCGTTCATTACATCGTTACAATGTCAAAGCAAGAACCAATCTCTACTCTTACACATAAATTGTGAGTGTCATTACATAAAGAAAACAATCAGAAGTTACTAATAAAACTTGTTATGTCCCAACAGCAGCAACTATGGTTAACTCTAGCAGCAGAAATAATCAGAAAACTGGAGATTGTCTTCACACAAAGTTCTGTTCTGATACCTAAAACCTTCCTCTTCAACACCATCAAAATCATATATAGGATATAGATTCGTGGAGACATCATTAGCAGCTACATCTGAAGCTCTGTTCTGAAACATCAAAGTTTCCACTTCTATACCTTCAGACACAACGATGGGAGGATTTGGATTCGTAGAGACGTCATGATCAGCAGCTTCAAAGTTGTTGAAAAGACTCCAATGAGTGCTATCCGAAACACCATCATCACTGAATGCTGGACATTCAAAACTTGTCCAATCTATAAGTTCATCAATATCCATCTCTTGATTATTGCACACATCCAAACTTCCACTTAAACCGTTTATGTTGTTGTTGTTGTTCTCCGTTGCACAAAAACTATCACAAATAGACAGTATCTGATCTTGCTCTTCAGTGATGATCTTGTCAGGTAATANACACCATCATCACTGAATGCTGGACATTCAAAACTTGTCCAATCTATAAGTTCATCAATATCCATCTCTTGATTATTGCACACATCCAAACTTCCACTTAAACCGTTTATGTTGTTGTTGTTGTTCTCCGTTGCACAAAAACTATCACAAATAGACAGTATCTGATCTTGCTCTTCAGTGATGATCTTGTCAGGTAATAAATCATCATCATCAGGTACGCAACAAGTTTCTTGGAGATTTAGGGTTTCATCCACGTCTTGAGTTCCTTGGTGGTGTGAAAAGACATCGCTTTTCTCCACCTCCTTGTTGTCTCCACAAGATGGACGATGAGGATCTGTTTCGCTATTACCAACCAAGTCTCGCAGTTTAATCAACACCCTCTCCATGGCTTTCATCGCGTCCATCAATTCTTGAGGATCCTTGGATTGAGAAAGACTCTTCTTTTGCCACCACAACTCTAACCCTAATTCCTTACGAGCCATCAATATACCAATGTCCTCCTCCATCGGCTCTTCCCGAACAGGAGCAAGACGCTGTCCCGTGAGATAAGCGGACACGACGGCATCAACGGAAGAGTGACCAAAAGAGAAGAATGATACATTGGATTGCGAAGAAGGAGGAGTGGCCAAGATGGCTATTTGTGCGTCGCCGAGTAGACAAAGCTGAGCGGCTTTGCTGTGAAGTCCGTTACAACGTTTGGTGAAAGCTGTGGCGAGGTATTCCCTCTTAGGGATCTTTTCCATCTTACTGTACTTTCTCTTAGTACCTCCGCGTTTCACCATTCTCGTTTTCGTTTCACGTACACAGTGAGAGAGAGAGAGAGAGAGAGAGAGAGAGACCTTTTTTTTTTGTTGGGGTGAGTAATTGTTTTGCGTGTGATGTGANCGTTACAACGTTTGGTGAAAGCTGTGGCGAGGTATTCCCTCTTAGGGATCTTTTCCATCTTACTGTACTTTCTCTTAGTACCTCCGCGTTTCACCATTCTCGTTTTCGTTTCACGTACACAGTGAGAGAGAGAGAGAGAGAGAGAGAGAGAGACCTTTTTTTTTTGTTGGGGTGAGTAATTGTTTTGCGTGTGATGTGATGTTCACTACAAGAAAACTGTTTATTTGTGACTACATTTTGCGACCGCTAATTCAGTCACAAATATTTGAGACTCGTTTATAACAAAAGTGTGACCATTTAGAGACTACAGAAAATGAAGAAGCAAAATAGTCACTTATTTAAGACAACAATTTATAGTCACTATTATGTTGCAAATTAGCGACTCAATTCAGACTATATATCAACGCTGTATATATAGTAGCCAAGTAGTCTCAATAGTGCGACTGTTTTGTGATTATTTGTTTGCATAACAAAATAGTTGCAAAATAGTCAGATAAGAAATAGTTAAAAACGTGGAAAATATTGTCTTTGTCATAAAAACTGGAAAATTAAAAATAAGTCAATCTTTAAACCCTATTAAGTCACAAACACTTGGGTAACTACTATAAACGATCAGTCTTTCAAATACATCTTAGATATTAAAAATCCAATTTTAAAATCTGTTATGATATAAATCTTTAATATGTAATGTGTTTGTTTGTATTTTGTGAAATGATTTGAATTTTTTTTAAGAAGCAAAATCACAAAATGTATGAATATAGATTCTTGGATTCATGTTGAATATGTGCTTTAATTTAACAAAACAAATGAACTGGAAATTCATATATTCAAGTGTTTAGGATTTATAGGATTTAGGGATTTAAATATATTGTTCATTTTGTTATAGTTAAAAAAATTGGAAAAAATCAATCTCTAAACAAGTCACAAACACTTGAATATATGAATATATGTAACTACTATAAACAATAAGACTATAAAATACATTTTAGATATCAAAATCCCAATTTTTATAACTTGTTATCTCATAAATCCTTAATATGCAATGTGTTTGTTTGAATTTTATGAATTAATTTTAAAAGTTTTGGAAATTTTCAAGTGAAATATATACTTCAAACTTACAAAATGAATGAATTTTCATATATTCAAGTGTTTGGGGTTGTAATTATAGGGTTTAGGGATTGCATTTTCAACTTTTTTTTGTAACAATAATAAAAACGTCAGAAATTACTAATTTTTGTTTGCTGCTACCAACATTTGATTTGACTAAAATTTTGGGCGCCCAGATTTCCCCCTTTCCTAAATTTTCAGTAAAATTTACTAATATAATAAACTAAAAAGTTGTGAAAACCCTTGATTCTTTCACGACCCCCTCCTTTCTTTATTCTCCTAATCCCACCGCCTCCAAACTGCTTTTTTTTTTCTCATCGGTCTTCAATCTCTACAGATCTGGTAACTACTATCTCTCTTTACATGTGTCTCTATCTTTTCATCGGTGTTCAATCTCTCTTGTGATTTCTCTGTCTTTTCTCTCTCTATATACTCTCTTGTAATCTAACCATTGTAGAATATCAAATAAATGGGTTTCAGGTTTTAATTTTTTAGTTTGATTTGGTGGATATATTTTCTCTCGAGGGATATGCTCGCCGAAGAAGAAAGGAGACTACTTTTTTCTCGTCAGCGTCGTGATTGGATTTGTTTTGGGGTGGTGGTTCTGAACATTAGCTTAGGACCGAGAAGACTCGGAGATCGAGAAGTGGAGGAGGCTGTAGGTGTCGAAAACGGAACGAGGCTGGGGGAGTTGAGAAAAAGCTGAATTTAGAAGTGACTTTGTGGCGGAGACATTGATTCTCCATCGTCGGCTCTACTTTCTTCTCCGTTCAAGGCTTTTTTTTTAAAAAAAAATTGTATTTTATTTTATATCTTTTTGTAATTTTAAAATCAAAGGAGAAACACTGAAAAAATGACAAATTTATGGTTTATTGGATTGTTCACAAATGTTAAAATTTATTAATTTTAATTTTCTAAAAAATAAAATAGTGGTTTGTATTTGTTTTATTTTTTAAATAATTTTTAGAAGTCACGTAATAGTCTTTAATATATGACTGCGTATGGCATCATAATGTAGTAGTAAGTTAGCAACTACTCTGCGACCAAAAGAATTTGCGACCAAAAATATGCGACTATTTCTGAAAGTCGCTACATAGTCACAAACATTGCATTTGCCACTATTTTGTGACTGTTTTGATGGTGTCAAACAACATGTTTTCTTGTAGTGGTTCTCGGTTGCCTCTCCCTTCGTATCTTATATAGATTGTGTGGAGTATTGATTGACAAAAAAGGAAATAGTCGTATCCCAATCTTGACGTTGTTGCCCTAATTAAACCGGTTTCGGTTTAACTTAACCAAATTGTATGATAACACGACTTGGTTTTCCGAGATACCAAAGCCGAATTACTTCGTTGATGAGTCTGAGTGAAACTCTTGGAAGCTTGGTAACCAAGTTATTTGTTTGCGCTCTATATAACACCTGTGATTCTCTCTCTCTCTCTCTCTCTCTCTCTCTCTCACACACACACACACACACACACACACATTCCATATTTTGATTTCGAGAGTGAATCCCTAGATACGGTTCCCTCTTCCCAAATTCATTCTCTTCGAAAAAAATCAACAAAGGAAAGAAACAATAACATTGAGGACGATGAAGAAAATTGCGATTTCAACAGAAAACGCCAGGGCTGATGATGATAATGGTTGCAAGTCTTTTGCAGCGAGGCATGTCTAGGCGAAGAAAAAGCACCAGCAACTGGAAGTAGCAAGAACTAACTAAGAGCTAAAGAAAAAATAGTAATAAGGAACTAATAGCTGAAAATCATTTACAAAAAAAAAAAAAACTAATAGCAAAAATTAAATAAACTAATGGAATGCTTACAAAAAGGAAGAAAAATTCAATTTTTATATGTTTACGGAACATTTCAAATTTCACGTAAATGAAAAAGAAAATTAAAAATTGAACGGACAGCTGTAATGTGATTAAAACATAAGTTAACGAAGAAACAAGATTGTGTTGTTGGTGATTCTGTAAATATACGAGCCTAATTGTGTGTTAACGTTGAAATATTGATCTGACGCTTTCACCCTTCATCGAAGAAAAAAGGAAATTCTTTAACGGACACTTGGGATCCAAGTTATTTCTTGTTTTTCCATTTTTCCGTTATTCGACACTCTATATAATACGATTCACTATTCTCTGTCTCTCTCTCTCTCTCTCTCTATTTCCATACTTGACTTACGAGAGTGAAACCCTAGCTACAACAATTTCCTTCATCGAAGATGCAATCGGCTCCACCAATGAAACTTTCTCAAAACCCTAAAGCCGTGATTAAGAAAAACCTGAAGAAGAAGCAACCTCATGACGAGTTTTGTAAGTCTGTTTCAACAAGGCCTCTAGAGATAACGAAGAAGAAGCAGTCGACTCTGAAAGTTTCTGAAAACCCTAAATTTGTGCCAGCTGTCAAGAAGAACGACAAGGATACGTTGGAACTGTTCGAAATAGCTAAGAAATCAGCGGATGTGGCCAACGCAAAGGGAATTTTAGCTGCAAAAGCAGAGACATCAATCTGTGTGGATACTCTCTTGTTGCTCATCGATCTCCCCACAATCAGCGCAACAGCTCCGGAAACGAGGAAGATCATGGAGAGGCTTCGGTATCTGACGAGGCACAAAGACAGGAAAATCTGCAATTCCGCATCAGCTCTTCTACACCAATGGAGCCAGAGCATCAGAGATCAACAACAACACTAAGATGCCTTCTAAAACTCTAGGACATAAACACAACAACGTTTTCATATTCTCCTTGGTAAAATAGAGTTAGTGTAGTCACAACTTTATATTTCAATCATTCAAATTCTAACAGTAAGGGATTCTTTCACGATCTTTATTTTGTTGTTGTTGTTAAAGTACAAGTTTTGTTCTTTTCTTCATCTGTTTATGCGTATCAACGATTTTGGATTTTGATCTGTAATCTTTTTTTCTTCAGTTGTATATCAATCGATACTTGAGAAAGTTTCCATTTTTATCTTACATAATAAACTCAAAGAATGATCTTTTTAAAAAATAGACTTGAAAAGATTCTCTGTTTTCTGCTCCTCTGTTTCACGTTTGTATATAAAACCATTCAGGCTTGTATGAAGCAATGCCTTTGACATATTATTGCAATGTCCAAGAAACACACAAGGATCACTGCTTTCCAGTTCAACGCTTCTTCCTTTTAGTCTTTTTGCTTATGTTGTTGTGTTGGACGGTAGCTAATGTCCAAGAAACGATCAAGAACCTCAGAGTCCAAGTAGTATTTGTTCTAAGTATTGTTTGAGAGTTGGTTTCTTTACAGGTCTAGTGATCCCAGCCTGTAAAGTTAGCCAGAAACAACAAGTCGTATGTTGAAGTTGAACAGACAAATGGGTTCAAGAATCTGTACTTCTATTGTTTATAGAATGTGTTCTTCATAAGTTTTTGAGCTTAAACAATTGGGAAATTTGTTTTTTTTTAAGCCAAAAAAATACTAACATTGTCCCATTAGACTAATTTCAAATTTGGACCATTTTAACTATAATGTCATTTTCTATTTACAAATATAAATCAAATAAATAGTTTTACAAACCAAAAAAAAAATTGAAAAATAAGAATTACTAATTAAATACCTATATCAAATTAGAGATTTTTTTTTGTTGAAAAAATGTTTATGTCAAAAGTTCATAAATTCTTTCTAGGGTTGGCTGCCAATTCCTCCCCATAAACACACATACCCTATTTATTTCCCCCCAAACTACTAAGCTCTTTATAAATCCACCTGAACATATACTTTCTCTTCATATCTCTCCTCAATCTTATATGGTCTGCTCAGATCCCCCTCTCTAAATGAATTCCCAATCGTGATTAAAAAGTTACAAATAGCGTTTTATAAACAGTGATTGTCTAACCGACCCAACATAGAAAACATAGATCCGACCCAAATTAACTTAAAAAAAATCAAATTGGGGATAAAATTAAAATTAGGTTTTCTCACAATAGAAAAAGACGTTTCTCTTCTTCTCGACAGTAACAGAGTTCTGATACGCAGAAACAAAAACGACTATGAGACAGAGAAAGAGAGAGAGAGAGAGAGAGAGAAACGGGAGAAAAGAGAGAAGAGAGAAACGAGGATGACACTAAATGGTTATACTTTTGTGGCTTTTGTTGTTCTTTAAAACTCTAAGTAGGATCTGTAGTTGGTGTCTTTTGTTGTAAAACCTGTTTTTTAAATTCTGTGTTTTTATCTTCCAATGCAGTATCCGTATACAAGCATAAACAAGCAAACCAAGCATAAAAATAGGTTGAACATGTTGAGATTAACCTTTGATTAAAATAAGAATGAAGAAGAAGAACAAAGAAGTGTAGCTGAGAAGAAGCTAAAAGAAGAAGAAGAAAGCTTGGCGTGCAAGAAAATGAGGAACAAGAAGAAGAGAAAAACCAACGTGGACAACATGAACATGAAGTATGTGTTGTGTTGTTGTAAGAAAAATATCCAAACTAATAAGAAAAATGTAGACATGAAAAGTGTTCTCTCTATAAGAACAAGAACAAACGTAAAGTGAGCATAAAGAAAGTGTATGCTTGTGTACGTTAACACAAGTAAAAAAACAAGAACGTGAAGAAGCTGGCCATGAAGAGGCCAAGAACAATAGAGAGAATGTCAACAGAACATGATTATTTTCTGGTCATGAGAAATCCTTCACAGCTTTCGTCCCAAGTTTCTTCTCCTCAAACTCTTTTAACCGTGTTCACTAGCTTCTTCAGCTTGTCGTCATACACATATGGAAGCTTCCTATACAATGTCACATTATCCTTAGCTGAAACAGGTAGCATCTCTCTGCAATACTCATTGTGCACTGTTATAGTGTTGTGGTAATGGTAACAATGGATCTTCGTCTCTGTCTTGTGTAGCGTTTTGCCTACTATGTTTTCAGACATGTGAACTCATGTCACAAATGCGTTCTTAATGGTCAAGCATTGTGTTGGTACACCTCTCATTGTTCTCTGTCGCGAAGAAGATGAGGTTGAGCTGCTCATGATCAATGGAGAAGTTCTGCTAGTTTCTCTCTCTGTTTTTCGTCTCTGTCTTCTCTGTTCTTCCGAAGAACTTCTTCGTAACTCTTCTCTTTGTCTCTCTTTGTCCTCTATAACTCTGTTCTTAGTCGTTGTCTTTCTTTCTCTATTCCTTGTCGTCGTTATCTCTCTTCTCTCTCTGTTCCTTGTCGTCGTTGTCTCACTTCGCTCTATGTTCCTTCCTTGTCCTTGTTGTCTCTCTTCTCTCTCTGTTCCTCGTCGTCGTTGTCTCTCTTTGTTCTTCGGTGTCTGTGTCGTAAGTGAAGAACATAGAAGAAAGCCTGAAAATCCCCAATTCAATTTTAAAACCTGGGTCGGGCTTTTTTAATTGTCGGGTCGGTTGTTTTATAATTGGGCAATCTCTATTTTCTAAACGCGATTTTTGTTCCACTAATCTCGATTACAAATTTAAATTAGAGAGGGGGATTAAAAAAGTTTGGGGAGAGATGTAAAGAAAATTATAAGTTGAGGTGGGTTAATGAAGAGCTTAGAACTTTAGGGGGTAATAAGTAGAGTATGTATATATGTGGAGGGGAATAGGCAGCCAACCCTTCTTTCTACGGAAAGTGTAGAATACATCTTCTACGCAAATTGAAGTAATCTAAAAAGTGGAAAATGTTTTCCACATTTTTCATTAAATCTACAATGTGTAGATTACATAATCTACATAACTTTAAATATTCTAAAAATATTTAGAATACACATTCTACGCTTAACTTATCACTCGAAAACATGTAGAACACATAATCTAGACATTATTCTGAAATCTAAAAGTGGTAGAAGTTGCGTTCAAAATTGTTCACTCTATTCTACGCATCGTAGAATACGGATTCTACTGATAATTATGTACATATCCAAAAAATTTGGAAAAAAATATTTGAAATATTTTGTTTCCATATTTGAGAAAAACAAATTCTGCAAAAAAAAACACCTAAAAATCGTGGCCATCTTCTTCAAATCCCTTTCTTCTTTTTTTTTGTTTAATAAATCCTTTTCTTCTTTGATTTGTTTCAGTTTAATGCAACTTAACTAAGAATGATTTAAACTATTTGATGGTTCAATGCCAATATAGTCGATTGTTGAAGCTCTTCTTGCTTATGAATTGTTGTTTTAAATCGTCTTTTTATTGTTAGGTTGCTTTAAGGTTGATCATGACAGAGTACATCATTCGTGAACCAAATATGATCAAAGAAAAACGATTACATTGCAAATATGAATACAATCGTAAGAACAAGTAGATCGATTCTTTCATTCTCTGCTACTTAATTTTTCAAAAAGCCATAGAATATACCCTAAGCATCATACTTCAAGGGAATTTTTCTTCACTTCCTCGTATTCTGGCTTCATTTTTACCTCAGCAACTCAAGAAGTCAGTTGGCAGCTGTTGTTAATCTTATCACCTGTTGTTAATCTTATTCACATGAGGTTCCAGTCCTTCTTCGTATAGACGTCTAGACAGTTCTAACTCCATACCTAAAATAAACACAACCAAAAACAGTAGAGATCAATAACCAATTTCATATTCTTCTTGGCAAATTTACCACTTTGTATTTCAATTTTACTCAAAAGCTAACTGTAAAGAATTGCTTTCACAGTCTGTATTTGTGTTGTTATCTGTTTATGCGTATTAATGAAATTGGATTTTTCAGTTGTAAATCAATGCTTCTGAAAGTTTTCTTTTTTATCTGACATAAACTCAAAAGGATATCTTTCGAGATAATTGAATGGGATATTCATGTTCGTATATATATTTTTTGGCATAGTCATAAGCTGAATATTCACCTAACGTTTGACAAATTCACATATAAGAGTTTGTTACGTTTACATCCAGCAACACACACTAGTCACTAGTGACTTCACACAGAATGTTCTACCAGAGCCTCAGACAATGTTTTTGAGCTGTGGAGAGTCTCAGAAAACTTGCATCAGAAGAAAGTAATATCTGAATCCAGCGTTGGTCTAGCAAGAGAGGCATTCCTGTTTCTCATGTTCCTATAGAGAAAGATCTTTTCTTATTATTTACTAAAGAGATTACAAGTGTATATATATTGTACAAGAGATGGGAGCTAGGGTTAGCTAGATACATAAACTTCCTAAACAGAACACGAGAGATATGGAAACAATGAATGGAGGAATATTATGTATCCTTAACATGCCCCCTCAAGATGGAAGTGGTGGAACCACTCCAATCTTGTCGCGTAGATAATGAAACTGTGCTCGGTTTAGGGGTTTTGTTAATGCATCAGCAAGCTGGTCTTTAGTGTTTATGTGAGCCACACGCAACATTCCATGTTGTATCTGACCTCTGATGAAGTGATAGTCTAGTGCAACATGTTTCATTCGTGTGTGGAACACCGGATTCGCGCAGAGGAAGGTTGCACCGAGATTATCACAATAGACAACTGGAGGTGCTGATAGCGTGAGGCCGAGTTCAGTGAGTATATTGCAGATCCATCTAATTTCTGCAGAAGCATTGGCAACGGATCTATACTCAGCTTCGGTAGAGGAGCGAGCGACCCCCGTTTGCTTTTTAGCCGACCATGAAACTGGTGTCTTTCCCAAGTATACAACATATGCATTGGTAGAGACATAATCATCCGAGTCTCCTGCCCAATCAGCGTCGGAAAAAGCATGAAGCGTTAGAGAATTTGAAGCAGAGAAGAAGATACCGTGATCTGTGGTGCCTGCAAGATATCGTAGAACACGTTTTGCTGCTTGAAAATGTGCGTCTGTGGGTTGGTGCATATACTGCGAGAGACGATTGACGGCGTATGCAACATCTGGTCGAGTAAACGCAAGGTATTGCAGGCTCCCTACAAGCTGGCGATATGTTTTGGGTTCGGAAAGAGAATGACCTGTGTTAAGCATTAGCTTAGGTGTAGACCAGATTTGTAGAGGTGACACCATTGATGACCACCGTGGGGGTTGGAGGTAAGACAGTCGAATCAATGAAACTTGCAAGGTCATAGCCGTCTAGGAGCGCCCGAACTTGTAAGCTCCACATCATATAGTTGGTAGCAGAGAGTTTGATGATGTTGTTCATATTAATGTTGAGAAGCGTGGGCATGGTGGCGTCAATGATTTCAGCTCTGGGTGCAGACATGATGTCCGTTAGTGTTTAGAGAAGAAGGAGATGAGATTTGGAGAGATGAAAGCGAGAGAAAATTAGGGTATCGATGTAGGCTCTGATACCATATAGAGAAAGATCTTTTCTTATTATTTACTAAAGAGATTACAAGTGTATATATATTGTACAAGAGATGGGAGCTAGGGTTAGCTAGATACATAAACTTCCTAAACAGAACACGAGAGATATGGAAACAATGAATGGAGGAATATTATGTATCCTTAACAGTTCCAAACGCTTATCTCAGATTTTTTTTCTCTTCAACTATTTTGACTTCTGGAGTTTTAGTTATGTTTCTTGGAAAAGGAATAGAGCTGCTGAAGCTATTGCAGTAAGTGTCACACGTGACCACATATAATATATACTAATCCTACATAGCCCGTGAAGGATCCTACTTGCATTGGAAGCTACTTTAACCTAAATGTGACTAGAACTTACCTATCATTATTTTAGGCGACGTCTCAATTTTAAGTTGCTGATACACAACCCTCATTATTATTTTTTGGATGAGGATCTCTCTTTTTTCTTTTGTTATGTCTTCCTCTTTGTGTGGTCTTTACCTCAGACTCTATTGTTTCACCCTTTTGGAGATCAGTTTATTTGAAAGCATTATAAAACACCAACCCGAATTAATTCGTCTGTGAGTTGGAGAAGAGAGTCAAAGCTCAAAATTGGAAGAGGTGGCGACGTGGCAAACCCAAGGACAGAAGAATTCATATGAGACAAAACAGTGAAATATATTGTTATGTTTTTCTTTCTATGTTACAACACCATACATCAAATTGTGCTCATCCCAACGCAACTTTACTTGACTTAGACGAAGTTATACAAAGATTCTGTAAGCATTATAGTGTTATAATTGAGATAACAATACCTGAGAGAGTTTCCATGTGTATACATTTATTTCACTGTTATCTCATAAAATTAGTTTACCAATATTCTGAACAGATTGTTATATGTGAGAAGTCCTATTTAGTCTCTGAATCTCTTATGTTCACTTGATCCAGATTGTTTTAACAGGAAGATGAAAGACGAGAGACGAGAGAAAAGCTTCAGCTCTAGGCTAATTCAAGAATAATGTAAAAACCTAAGCTGTATGTCACTTTCTCAACAATCTACCAATACATTCAGCAAGAAAAACAGAGATCTCAATTAAAGACCTCTTTCTTTTACCAAAAAAAAAAACATATCAACATACTGTATTTACGGTATCAGTTTCTGGTTCTACATTATTATTGTTACTATTATTAAAACTGAGCCATCTTGAATCCAGAGATACAAGCAATCTAACTGGGGGCTACTTGCGCCTATCTGCACCAACTATCTTAACATACCACCTTGGCTTGTATGAAGTAATAACGTGAGCTATCACCAATCCAAACAACAAGCCAGGACCATATCCTATAACCACTCCTTTCCAGTTTAACATTTCTTCCTCTTCTTCTTCATCTTCTTCCATAGGCTGCTGTATTGGTGATGCAAAGCAACTTCTTGTCAGAGGAAGACCACACAGACCTATATTCCCTTCAAATGATGTCTCAGCTTGCCCACTAAACTGAGGTCCTTGTGGTATTTCACCTTTGAGTTGATTATGAGCCACACTTACATACGACAAAAACGAGAGGCTCCCAAGTTCCTTAGGAATAGTTCCAGAGAGTTGGTTTCTTGACAGGTCTAGCGACTCAAGCTCAGTAACATTTGCCAAAGACAGAGGAATGTGTCCAGTAAAGGCATTGTTTGACAAGTTCAACGCAATCAATGCCTTCAAGAGACCAATGGACTCAGGAATCTGTCCCTCAAGTTTGTTTCCTGAGAAATCAATAGTACTGTAGGAAGTAAGTACCTTCCCTTGCTCCATGAATAGACCTTTGTATTGCAAATCCAAAGTATCTTCATATCCAAAATAAGCATGCTTGTAGTCTCCCATATAAATACGCCCTTCTTCATCTACCTTGAACAATGATGCTTTCCAGTTAACAAAGTAACTTGGTGACAAGCTTCCAGTAAATTTATTATCTGATAGTTCAAGTATACGCAGCTCGGGAAACGCGAGAGGAGCTTGGTCAGGAGGAGAGAGCTTCCCAAAGAATCTGTTTGAACGGAGAGTAAAGACTTGCAAGTTTGGTAGAGCCTTGAGCCAGAAAGGAAACGTGTCTTCGATCTTGTTGTTGTCAACACTTAGAAACTTCAGAAAGGAGCAATTTAGAAGTGATCTTGGAAGCTTCCCAGTAAGTCTATTGAAACCAACGTCAAGCGTCTGCGTCAAAGAGCCGGTGTAGAACTCATCAGGTATGCTTCCTTCCAAGTTGTTCTTCCTGAGATTCACTATATTGAACTTGCCCAAACAATGAGGTATTGGACCGGTGAATTTGTTGTAGGACAGATCAAAAACAACGAGGGAGCTTCTGTTGCAAACCTGGAGAGGTAGGTTCCCTGTGAAACTATTGTTCCATGCTGATAGGTAGATGATCTTAGGTGGTGGAATAGGAAATGATCCTGTCATGGAGTTATACGCAACATCCAGTAACTGCACTGATGAGTTGAGAAAAATCTCTGACGAACCTTCCAAACCGGTGAAAAGGTTGTTAAAAAGATTCACTTGGCTAAGACGAGGAAGCTTCCATAGCCACTCAGGGACTTTCCCTTTGATTCTGTTGCTGGAAAGGTCTAAATTGTACAAGTTTTGAAGGGTCTTTATGATGTCTGGGAACTCTATAATGTCACACCCTCGCATGACCAAGCTTTCTAAGTGCAATGAGATGTCTGGAGAGTTTAGACTGGATGGTAATAGCTTATTTCTAGAAAGCTGAAGCACCAACAAAGATTTGAGTGGAGAGAAGATGTTTAAGTCTATTGGGTAGGTTGTGTTTAGGGAAGAAACATCAAGATGGTTGAGGTTGATGAGTTTTGAGATAGGCTCTATGATTTTCCCTTCAAATTGGTTTTGGCCAAGGGATAAATACACTAACCTAGATAAAGTAGGAGAATCTGGAACTTCTATTGTACCAGTGAGTTGGTTCTTTTTCAAATCAAGATAAGTCAAGAAGGGCATAATGAGTAGTAAATCAGAAGGTATGGTTCCTGAGAATTGATTGTAAGAAAGGTCTAGAAAAGAGAGCTTTGTTAGATTCCTTACAAGTGGAAAACTACCAGTGAGCTCGTTATGGGAAATGTTTAAATGGGTAAGATGGATTAGGTTACTAAAAGAGGAAGGAACTTGACCAATGAAGCCATTAAAGGAAATAGACAAAACCTCTAGTTTGTTGAGATTGCTGAGCTCAGATGGGAGTGAAGAGGAAGTGAAGTTGTTGTGAGAGAGATTAAGGTAACGAAGATGGTTAAACCGAAAGAGGCTACTGTTTGGTTTGAGACTTCCAGTGAAGCAACCAGTTGGGAGTTGTAGCTTCGTGACTAAACCAGTAGTGTTATCGCACCCGACTCCGTTGAGATAGTCTTGGCGGTTACAACCATTGGATTCAAACTCGTTCTTGAATTGCATAAGAGCTTGGATCTGGTCGGGACGACAATCCAGAGCATTGATCATAAAGACATTTGAAGCAGAGAGGATAAAGCATATAGAGACAAAATGCAAATGTAGACGCGGTTGCGACATGGTGTTTGTGATTTAAAAAGCTGATGAATGTGATTGAAATAAAAAGACTTGATATATATGTACGTTTTTAAAAGCCGCCATAGCTTTAAATATATTAAATCTTGAGCAATAATTAATTTATGGGTCTAAGTAATGTCAACGAATCATACAGTATATGAAATTAATTAAGGATTTCTCTTTGATTTTGTGTAGACATCATATTGTCTGTACAGCTAACAGTTGACCTGTCTTTTATTGGATTCAGATCAGTTTGAATTATGCAATGCACGTTCACATTTTATAATGTTTGTTTCAGTATGTATAATTAAATTTTACATTTATGCTGTTTTATATTTATTGAATACTATGTACCCAAATAATTCTTGTTCTGTTTTAGAAATGATTGAATTATACATTAATAATTTTATTAATATTTTTGCTTTTAATTAAAATAACTTTTATAAATGAAACGAAGTAATTTATCTTGGATAATATGCTGGTACACATTTAAGAGTTTGTTAAAAAAAAAAAAGAGTTTGTTAAGTGACATAACCAACTCGCATTATTTTGTCTGTGGGTCACTGGAAGGGAAAGACAGAGTAGACTCAGTAGAGTATGTGCGAAAACTCAAATGTTTAAAAAGACACAACAAGTCATGACGTGGCATATTGAGGGGATGAGATAAAACAGGCCTTATATAATGCATACAAAACAGGCCTAAAAGTTCTAATTATTAACCTCTGTGGAGCCCAAATTGAATTCAGGAGAAATTTTGGTAGTCATTATCTGGAAACGACGCCGTATCCGAACTGTGTGTTGTTGCTCTGTCAAAACAAAGCCCTTGATTTCGCCATAGCAGTCATTTACCCTTATCATCCGAGTCGAGAAGAAGAAAGAAGACGACCTACCCCGATCTGAGAAATTCACCTGAGCTACGTTTATCACCAATCTTCGATCAATGGCAATGGCTGTATTCCGTCGAGAAGGGAGGCGTCTCCTCCCTTCAATCGCCGCACGCCCAATCGCTCCCGCTCCCATCCGATCTCCTCTCTCTTCTGACCAGTGAGATCTCTTCCCTCCTCCTTCCCTTCTTATCTTCTCGTATAATCCCCCAACGCTTCGATGTTCTTCTATTGATAACTCTTTAGTATCCCAAAGTCGCTTCTTTTGATTGTCTCTTTGATGTTTTTTTGCGTATTTTGATGTATGATCAGTTAGGGTTTAGCATTTTCACTCTTGAGTTTTCCAATTTACGAGAAAATAATTTAATTAGTCACTTTGCCAAATGAGATATGTGTGCTGTTCTGTTTGGAGCAAAGTAAAACTCATATCTTTTAGAATCTCGTGTTCCTGTCGTAATATGTGTTCAGTTTCCCGTGTAGGAGTAATGTTTTGATAATGGTATTGTATGTTGTCTTTAGCATTCTGCCTCAACCCGCTAAAAAAAAAAAATTGTTTGCTTTTTTTGGGGTTTGATTGCCCATATTGACCCAAAGTGTTGTGTGTTGTCGTATGCTAATGTTAATGATGATGATGATGAGGAGGAGGAGGACTAACCTGCATTTTTTTTGTAGGGAGGAAGGACCTCTTGGAGTTCGATCTATCTCTACTCAAGTTGGTAAGTCTCTCTGCTGATCATTAGAATATGTGTTTAGATAGTTAGCAGTGTGTTATGTTCTGCTTCTAATATCCATAAATCGCTTTAACTATTGTATACTCTGTGCAGTGCGTAACCGGATGAAGAGTGTAAAGAACATCCAAAAGATCACAAAGGCCATGAAGATGGTTGCTGCCTCTAAGCTGAGAGCTGTTCAAGGCAGAGCTGAGAACTCTCGTGGACTTTGGCAGCCTTTTACTGCTCTTCTTGGAGATAATCCCAGTATGGTCCGAGTAGTTTTATATATTGATCAGTTTATACTCGTGTTGATGATGACGAACAATCTTATACTCTTAGATATCTAATTCTTGCTATATCTGTGTTGTTCTTTTTGGTTTTTTTTTTTCTTTCTGATTTCTAGCGTTTACTTGATGGAAAAACAGGCATTGATGTGAAGAAGAGTGTAGTGGTCACTCTCTCTTCTGACAAGGGTCTCTGTGGTGGAATTAACTCCACTGTTGTTAAAGTTAGCAGGGCTCTCTACAAATTGAATGCTGGTATGTTTTTGAAAGCAGTTTGGATGGTTTCATGGTTTTGTTTCTCTAAACTACCATACCTGATTAAAATATTTATTGCATTGCAGGTCCTGAAAAGGACGTGAAGTTTGTTATTGTCGGAGAGAAAGCAAAGGCTATAATGTTCCGTGACTCTAAGAACGACATCTCCCTTACTGTCACAGAGCTGAATAAGAATCCACTCAACTATGCTCAGGTAGGTCATAATTGCATTTGTCTTCGAGCTATGTACTACTTTATTTGATGTTTCTTATGTCTACTTGCTGCATCAGGTCTCAGTTTTAGCTGATGACATCCTGAAGAACGTTGAGTTTGATGCTTTGCGCATTGTTTACAACAAGTTCCATTCTGTTGTCGCATTTCTACCGACTGTGGCCACTGTTTTGTCACCTGAGGTACGTCACAAGTGTCAAATCTCTCAGGACTATGATTAGTGCCTAGTATTTCACTTTCTCCGTTAACTATAAGCTTATATTTTTTTTGTATTCTTGTTTATGCATTGACAGATTATTGAAAAGGAATCTGAAGTTGGAGGAAAACTCGGTGAGCTCGACTCATACGAGATTGAAGGTGGTGAAACGAAAGGAGAAATTCTGCAGAATCTTGCCGAGTTCCAGTTCTCTTGTGTAAGTAACCAAGAACATACAAACTTGACTTGTGGTGTTAAACATCGAAAGAAACATATAAGGATCAATTTCGGTGGTTTTCATAAACTCTTCGTTTAGGTAATGTTCAATGCGGTGCTGGAGAATGCATGTAGTGAGATGGGAGCTAGGATGTCTGCCATGGACAGCTCAAGCAGAAACGCAGGAGAAATGCTTGACCGTCTCACCCTCACTTACAACAGGACTCGTCAAGCTTCCATCACAACAGAGCTTATCGAGATTATCTCTGGAGCTTCTGCACTTGAAGCCGCCAAATAAGCACTTTCTTGTTTGCGTTAACTTGGCTTTTGATATCTATCCCCAAGGAGAAATAGTGTGTTTTGAACATCCTTTGCTGGCTTCTTGTTGACGCCACCGGTATTTGCTCAAAGATTTTTTCATAATAAAAATCCCTGTAACTT
>CAKOAT010580709.1:160715-199033 GCA_932364175.1 Eruca vesicaria subsp. sativa
CAATCCTAAAAAAAAAAAAAAAAAAAAAAAAACAAAAAAAACACTAAGGCTACGAAGCACAAACGTATCCAGTCCAATGAGTCCGTGTTGTCATGATAGTATAGTAAGTCTTGTTGCACGCTGTCCGAACCATATAAAAGGCCTTAGGCAGTTCAAGAACGAGTTTGATTCCAGCGGCGGGAGCCAAACTGACTACTTCAATTAGAGTCTGGTGCGATAACACCACCGGTCTGGTCACAACTCATGGAGCTACATCTACCAATTAAGTGGCTGGCCTCAGTGAAACTCTGAAATCCACAACACCATTCTCTTCCGTATGCATCACCTCTGCTACTTGGTGCACAAGCTTCCGGTAAATCTATCATCCAGTAGTTCAAGTATAAGCAGCTTAGGAACGCCGTGAGAAACTTGATCAGGAGGGTAGAGCTGCCAAAACGAATCTGTTTGAACAGAGGGTAAATACATGCAAAACTACGGTTATAATATTCTGATTATGAAACATAATTCTGATAAAGAGAAACTATTACTTTTTTCGGTAAAAGAGGAACTGTTACTTTCCCCTAATCATTGATTCATTGTGGTAAATAAAATTTGAAGAATTAGAAAACAATCCAACTCCTAAATATCTTGACAAAAAAAAACTAAATCCTAAAACTATAAAATACATAATTTTTTTAAAAAGTTAATTACAAATTTACAATTCCACGATACTTTCGCAACTCTTTTTCCTATTTGGATTTTTTTTGTCACTTTTAATATTTTATTTACATATAAATACGTATGTGATGATACTTTTCATTAAAACTCAGAACAACGGATTGCGCGATCAGCTCTAAGCCACTTCTTGTGTTGCTATGTTTATTGCTGTCGCTATACTCTTGCCGGTGAGTTAGTTGATAAGCTCTTATCTTTTGATTTTCAGTGTTGAACTAAGGGAGTCATTAATTCGATGTTGTACCCTCTAATTTGTTTTGTAGATTGATGACGTTCTCGTAAAGAGACAAGATATATGGAAACGTACACTAAGATTTATCGTCAGGTGAGTGTCTTTTGGTTATCTCTTTCTTAGGAAGCAAGTTTTAATACATGTCTCAATTTTGTGTAAATTGCAACATAACTTCGAGAATAGCCTACTCAGCAATTTTAATATACTAAGCTTCTTTAATTTGTTTTGTAGATGGATGGTTTTCTCATAAAGAGACAAGATACGTGGAAACATGGACTAAGATCTATTTTCAGGTGAGTGTCTTTTGTTTATCTCTTTCTTAGAAAGCAAGATTAATGTGATTTTAATACATATCCAAATTTTGTGTAAATTGCAAGATGACTTTCGGAGTAGTCTAGTCAACTGTGATACATAGTTTGCTCATCATTGCAAACACTTTGCTAACTTTTCAGATTTTCTATACAAGGAGCTCTCTCATCATGTTTAACGATGTCATAGGCCTATGTCTTATACCTTTCCCTTGGTTTAGTGGAAAGTTTTGTGAGAACGTCTTTTAAAGACCAGAGTTGTGTCACATTCTTTGGGGTTATCAGCCATATTGTGGGATCTCTGTTTGTCCTCGCTTACAAGGTTTCATCAAATTATTAGGAATATCCTTCTTCTTTTTGAATCTTTTTCATTATGTGTTCCATTTTTATTCCATAATTTCTTGGAGATGACTCCTTAAACCAACCATTGTTTTAGGATTTAATATGAATGTTGTATTATCGAGGGAGTATTTCTTAGGCCTTTATAACCCAAACAATTCAAAACTTTGTCATTTTATTAAAGTTTCTACACACTGGAATAGTCCTACTACATGTGAAAAAAAATATGGCTAGAAAAAATTTAGCATCTACTTTTAGATCTTGTGAAAAGAAAGTTGGGTCGACTAAACATGAAACTTGAAGACATATATACGTATCTTCTGGTTGATGATAATGAAAGTAACAAGGGGGTCACTTTTGCAATGATGTAGTTGTAATAGACTATGTTAACAATATAATCCATAACGTTTAAACTGGTGGAAATAAGTGTATTGCACTTGTTGGATTATCCATATAGTATCATTATCTATATTGGTGTACTTCTGGCTGTAGTTTCTACATCATGTTTCTTTGGTCTTATACCTTTTTTTATAAGGTGGAAGTCATTCTAACTTCTCCTTAGATGGTTCTGTAAGCAGCCAACACGTGTGCCACGTGAATCTTTCTCCTTGTGCTTGATTTGATGTACCAGTTAAGTTCTACTAAACTGTTTTTGTTGTCTTCTACTACTACAGTGGTTTGTGTGTTTGTTTTGTTGGGTTACCATTTTTGGTTTTGGTCTTTTGTTTTAAACTATAGTTCCATGATTTCTATTTAATATTTTAAAATATTTTCCGACTGAATATTGGTTTCTCGGTTTACGGAAAGAGAATCTCAAAATATGGATATATTTATAGTAGATCTCGTAAAAGCCAGGTGGTGCTATTAGAACTAAAAAGAAACATATATTCAATTATGAGAGCAGTTTTATTAGTAGAAACTGCCAAAGTTTTCTAAGATCAAAATAATATTTTAATAAAGAATTATATTTCATTTTTTTCTAAATTTTTAAAGCATACAAATACATGATATTGGTAAGAGCCTGTTTCTAAAAACTTTTTTGCAGAGAATTCTCTTTTATTCTTTTGCATAATTTTTGATTTTTTTTTTAATTCTCCTTCTTGGTCTCATTGTTGGACATGCTCTAGGGAATCATAACAACAATAAATATGTGCAATCAGTAAAAAAACATATACACAAGTCAATTTGTTTTCGCTGATACTAACTAGAAACTACATTTCTTTTTATTGTGCTTCTCTCAAAAGTATCACCACGAAAAGCAGAAATAGCTAATGGTGATAGCACTAATGATCAACCCAAATTAAGCAAGACATACACAAAAGGTTATTGGTGATATATAAAATATCACTGAAGAGACCATACTCAACCCAAATACAATAGATACCAGCTCAGCAATATGTACTTGAAATAGGATAAAGAAGCAGAATCAATGATGTAGAAAAATGTGTATGTCAATGCAAGGAATAGAAAGGGATACACCATGATTAAAATTTCAATAAACCTTAGAATTAGTCCTCGATTGTCTTCCAACGAAGCTACGACCCACAGTTTCTTTGAACGTCAACAACATATCGAATTGGTAAATCCAAAATTGCAGCTGTGAGAAATGATAGCATCTGATGACATCGTTTAACATAAATAGAACACTAGCCATAAATATTAACACTAAACACAAAGTTCTATATCACTAAATCCTAAATTATAGCCATCAAAATTAAAAGTACTAATCCTAAACACAATTAAACTGTGTTTTTCCTTAATGTTGGACTAAGAATTGTATATGTAAGAAAATTTTCAATAAAAAATGTCGTTTTACAGTATACCCAATAGTCTTATGTTATTTTTTTACATCCACATGATAGAAATGTGTAAAAGATGACTTAAACATCTAAAAAGAGACTGTCTAACATGTAACAAATAAAACCAACTAAAACAACTTTTGAGTTATAACCAAAATAAGACGGACTAAAACAAACTTTGAGCTATAACCCAATAAGTATATAAGAATAATTTTCCCATAGTAAAAAGTATAAAATTATAGTTATCTCTTAATAAATTGATTGAAAATATATGACATATCACAACTGTTATATAAAACTTTGAAGTTCTTGTGCACTGAAATTGAGCAAGGAACTTTGATTATATATTAGCAAAGTACTAAAACGATTTTCTATGTGAGTTCGAATATAAACAATTCTTTTTGTCAGCTGAAGATGAACATATATAAGTTCCTATACCACAATAACGTCTAATATAATACTTGACATACTTTAGATTGAATCAATTTATCATCTTTGTAAAACCACTTTTAACAAACTTGAACACGGCTAAATCAACTTAAAAATTTACAAATGAAAAAATTGCAACTAAAACTTCAGTTTAAGAAAATGTTGAATCCATATAAGAAACTACAATAACTCGTATATTTGAAGATTGTTAACTACTAGTTCATATACTTACCATAATACCCTCCAAAAAATCTCAACCATAAATTCTACATGAACCATACGAGCTAAACTGATCAAGTTTTTGGTTTGGAATTGATTTGAATTTGGTAGTCAGTTATTATAAATTTTTAGAATGTTTTGATTATATTTTAGACCGAATTAACTGAAATAGCCGAACTAACTCAAATGACTGAATTTAATCAAATGACTGAATTTAAATGCAATATTCAAGTTTTTATCAAGAATCAGAATCTAAAGTACTAGTTTCATTTAGGAAAAACAAAAACTGAAATAACTGAGAACCGAACCAAATTGATATTTGGTTCAAATTCAATATGATGAGATTTCAGACAAACTGAAATAACTGAGAACCGAACCAAATTGATATTTCAGATTAAAAAAAAAGTACTATCCAAACTATTGACCGGAATAAACCGAAATCGCAGGTTAGTTTACAGAAAATGAAAGTTCATTCATTACCAACAAACAAACAAAAAAACATTCGGAATCGAAGTTATCACCGGAAAGCTTGTCGAGAGATGTCGATGGGAAGTGACTCGACGTGGGTGGGGAAGAAACCGATCAGACGCATCGGCGGATTCTCTGATGCTCTCTCCATCGCCTCCGATCTCGGTTACGCCGTCGCTCCTACTCCCTCACAGGTAACTCACCAATCACTTCTCCAATCTATTAGCTCTTAAAACAGTAATGGGAACTAGGTTTCACATTAGATTGAATTGGGGAACAAATTGTTTGATATCTGTAGTTTTCTTACAGAACTCACACTCAATGTTTCTGAAACTGCTTGTGAAGTGTTGAATCTCAATGAATGGTTTCTTTATTTAATTAAGTAGCTACATTTGTAATCATTCATATTCAGATGTAATAGCTGCTCTCAACATTATGCTAAGTAGTAATGCACATTGTGCTTTGGAAATGTAGGAAGAATTACAAAGCTTGGCGTCTTCAAATAGTGAAAAGGGTGATGATTTGATAAGGGTCTTGCGAGAATTATCTTCTGTGCAAAGGAAAATTGCTGATTTTCAGGTCGAGCTTCAAGGGAGAAAGGTAGGTGTACCATCTTTTAGGGGTTGCTTTAGTTATGGATTACTGATGAATACCTGAATTGCCTGAATTAGTTTATGGATTGTGAAATGCTTTATAGCTAACATATTTGTTGTCGAGTTTCAGGATGATAAAAATGTGGCACATTTGACTCATGTGAGTGAAATGCAAAAGAAAATTGAGACTCTCTCAAGGATTACTCAAATACTGAAAGATGTTATACAAAACAAGGTACAAACTTTCTCTCTTAACCTCTAAAATCTTCTCTCTTTATATCTTTCCCGTTGGTAGTTACTTCCTGTTCATTTATCGCTATTTTCTGCCTTTTAAGTGATGTCCCTGTTATTCAGTTCCCTATATCATTCTGAAAATTTGAGAAACTGTAGTTCTCGCCTAAGATGTTTGTGGCAACATTACTTCCTGATTTATCTTTTCATTCATTTTCGGCACTTCTAGCTGAACTCTTTTACATCATTTTCCCTTTTTATATTGCAGGATCGCATCATTGCTCGTCTCCAACAACCTTATTCACTAGATTGTATTCCAGTTGAAGCAGAATATCAGGTGAGTCATGCCACTTAATAGTATTTGCTACTTTTAGGACCAACTAAACCTTATTGCTTTAGTTATCCTCTGTTTAATTCATATATGAAGTCACGTCATTTGAAAGTATCTGATAGCTCTGATCTGCTTTATTATTTCAGAAACAATTTTCAGAGTTGCTAATGAAAGCCGCCAGTGATTATGGCGCCTTAACAGCATCAGTGTCTGATTTTCAGTGGAGCCAAAACTTTAAAGAACCTCCTTCAGTCTGGGGGGTATGCTTTTACTCTCTTTTACATCCATCTTGATTATTTTTTTCCCATAACTTCTTTCAGACATATCTGCACATGTTTTGTTGCATAGATTTATTAAACTCGTCAATTAGAATCTAGTACAATGTTCATAGTGTAAGTGGATAACTCTGTACTGAGTTACACTAAGCCATGCTATCACGTAAGTTGTATAAAATACATTGCCAAAGGATTCATCGAAGTAGATTTCTCTGGTTTCAATCTCTTTGCATCAAGAGAGTAAATGATTGCAAATTTTGTGGAATGTGTTGACAAACAGTTGATGTTTTAGTTTACATGTTATGGTCTCTTCTCTTTTCCCCCAGGAAATGCTGCGTCCAATACCTGTGGCACTAGCGTCATGCACGAGATTTTTCGAGGCCATGACTGCTATGAGAGAATCATTCTCGACTCTTCAAGACCTTCGAGTTGGTAACTCTGCAGCTTCTTTACCAACAACGCCAGGAAGTAACGAAACGCCACATAGAGACTCAGATTGTGTGACTCCACTTCAAGGGAGAACGGATTCAAGCTTCGACGACTTGGCTGTTCAGGCCACAAGGAGACAAACCCATGATCAAAATGAAGCAGAAGACGAAGAAGATGGTAATAGCATTGAGAATGTTCAACTTGACCGGAGACTATCTTGGCCTCCTTCGGTTAAGAAGAGTGGTGTTTAAGCATGCGTCTATGTTGAAGAGTGGCCTGAGGTTCTTAATATCGATTGTGTTTTTGTACTATCAACATTTGTGTCCTTTATGGATTTGAATTTATCTGAAAATCTTTGGTGAAACTTGAGAGTAGATAAAAATAGTGTATATTATATTAAACCTTGGTTTTACAGTTGTATGTATAACTAAATGTTTCAAGTTGAAGAACAGTGTTTGACAGTTTAAGAATTAAGAGATTAGTGGAACGCGTTGCTATAGTGGTGGTTGAGCAAAGCTAGTTTAGATTTAATTTGACTTAAATCATTTTGGTTGAAATGAACTTGTAATCAACATCTGAATTCCAATTTCCGGTTGATAAATAAAAGTAATTATTATTAAAAAAAATGTTTCAAGTTCTCATGTGGAAAAGAGTGGTGATATTGGTTTACTCGGGTGATATATTATATATTTCCTTTATTTCATAATAAATAATGTTTAAGTAAAAGTAATTTGTTTCAAAATAATTAAAGTTTTCATTTTTCCATGTAATGTGTTTGACGCTTGTGACCAATTATATAATATAAAATATTTATTTCTTAATTGAGTTAGTTTCATTTAATTATATATATATATATATATATATATATAACTAAGATAAACTGCGTAAAAATTTGTATTTTTTAATTGATATGTACAAACTTTAAATATCAATCAAAATGAAACAGAAGAAATATTTTTTTTTTTTGATCAAAACAGAAGAAATATATGTTTTGAAGTTTTACACATATTAAAAATATATTATTTGTGATTGACTATTTCTATAACTTTTAGTTAATCACGATTCAGTAGATAAAATTACTCTTTCGAATTTTAAAATTTTTCATTCTTGTTTACAATAATGTATTGAAAAATAAAAAAGATATCTTTTCTGAAACATTTTTAAGAAATTAATTATTTTGAAATGGAGGGGAGTATATATGAATTGTAAATTGATTTCATATATTTAATCTTTGAATAATCAACTTCCGTTCAACAAAATAATTTTAAATTATTATCAACTAGAGTCAATGGATGATATTGTTGACATGTAATTATAAAATTACAAATATATTTCTTTCATAGATTTAAGAACTTTTATAGTGGGGAACCCTAGATATAATTGAACTCACTAACTCCAATGGTTTATATCTAGTATTGTTGAGTGTAGACCATGAATTTCAGACCAAATTTAATTGAGAACATCACCTAATCATGTTTTACGTACCCAGTTGTGTAGTCCGGTTTTGTTTCTTTATTTCATGTTTAGTAAATTTGTAATCTGCAATCACCATATAAGAATTATGCATTGACTTGTTTAGTCAACCGAATTATGCATTGACTAGTATGATAAAATTACATGTTTACCTTAATTTATGTGTTACAGTGCTGGAGAAGGCAGTCATGTTTTCACTTTTCACTTTACCCATTATATAACATTAACAAAATGTAAAAATATTGTGCATTGTTATCACTTCAAAATAGTACTAAACATCACCTCATTCATGTTTATCATTTTTTTATCAAAAGCATATTCTCAAATATAAATCTCATTTATTGAGAATAGTTAGAAAAATACTTTATAAGGAATTTTCTAAAAACGACAATTTTAATTATTTGTCGTAATTTCTTTTTGTCAGCTCCATCATATGAGGTACATTTATTGAATGTCAGATTAGTTTTCTTTGTGCCTCTCTCAATGTCACTATATCTTCTTATTTTCTTTAGATTTTACTAATAAAATTCTTATCACTTAAGTGTTCATTGTGTACTTCAATTGTTTTTTTAAAGTAGATCAAAACTTTGTCTCGTAAAACATTTATAAAAGGTTTTAAAATTGTTTGACTTTTTCTAGTTTTATCTCTAATAATTTCGCATGGTTCAGTTGTGTGTATGAAGCTAATAATGCCTTTATTTTCTTGGACTGATTTTAGCAAGATTCTTTCGTTGCTTTTAGGAAGTTAAAACTTGTTTGTTCCATTATGCGTAGTTTTGTTACAATAGATAAGGTTACACCGTTGGAATATGGTAAAGTTATAGATGTACTTGAAATCTTTCATTGTTATTAGATAAATTATTATTTTCAGTAATAGTTTTGGAATTATATGTGTCACTTTGAAATTTGATTATTTCTTGCTCAAAATAGGTTGTCATATGAGCTGGCTATAAATATAAGTTGTGGTATGCTGTACAATGTTTCGCTTTTTTTTTTTCTATAGATATTCAAAACTTTCAAGTACTGTGCTAATTTGATTTTGTTTGGCTTGTAATTTGATTTCTTTTAGAGATAATGTGGATATATGTATCTTTATCACCAATAAAGCTGTGATTCAAAGACTTCATTTTGTGTTTTACTAATTTATGTGATTAAGCATATGTTTAAATTATTAATTTTGACCCGTTCTTAAAGAAAATTTATGTAAGTCAGTTTGTTGATCCATGTGTTTTTGAAGTCAAGGAAAATTTGAACCTTCTAATACTTTTCTTATTTATTTTTTTTCATTTTAAAAACTATTAAGTTATAAATTTTATATAGTTTTTTTTCTTTCAATCCTAAAATATTCGACCACAATAAGAATGGTATGACTAGTTACCGGATGGCTTGAGAAATCATCCTAACATCAATGAATATGTGCAATAAAAGAAACGTACACATATGTATTGCTGACTAACTCGTAAAAACATCATTAAACTCAAGAGCTTTAATATCTTCTCATGCATGGCGGAATTTATGGGATGCGAAAAGGTCATAGAAAACAAGACCTTGGTAAAATGTTACTGGTGATATAATATATCACCACGAACACCATACCAAAGCCAAACACAATAGATGATGCCTGAGCCATTCGAACCATCACAGTAGAGAAAGAACCGGAAGACAAGATGTAGAACCCAACATACAAAATAAAAGCTCATATTGTATATTTCAGTCAAAATAAAATAAATTATAGATAAGAAAAATTTGCAAGATGGTTTTCGTTTATCATAATTTATTTTGTTAGATCCATCCCATGAGTTGTCGTTTTAGGAGATTATATATATACTCTCTCTTTGTCCTCTCATTTTCTCTATTTCTTCACTTTTCTTTAGTTCTCATCAGTAAAATTTTTATCATGTAAAAAGTTCTTCGCGGAAATTCTTATTGCAGAAATCAAAATATAATTTTAGATTTTTGCCTTGACTACTTTTTTCAAAATATATATCAACACTTCCTATCGTAAATTATTTTTAGAGGTTTTAAAATAGTTGAATTTTTCTAATTTTATCTTTAATTATTTGATATGGTAGTTGTTTGTGTTACCAAGATAATATTGCCTTTGTTTTAGGCTTGCTTTTAGCAAGAGTATCTAATTGCTTTTAAAGAAGATTAAATTTGTCTGTTCCATTATGCGTAATTTTTCTACAACAATTAAGGTTACACAGTTGAAATGTATGTATGTTATGGTGAAGTTATAGATGCAATGTAGTTGAAATCTTTCAAGGATATTAGATAAGTTACTATTTCAGTAAATTTTGGAAATATATAAATTTGAGGTATATTCATATGTGGTGTGCTATATACTTATAAGTTGTAGCGTGAACTGATGCTGCAAAAATGTAGATATTCAAAATTTCCTTGTGTTCTGCTAATCTGAGTTTGTTTGGGTAGTAATTTGATTTCTTTTAGAGAGAATGTAGATCTATGTATACCTATATCACTAATAAAGCTGAGATTCACATATATTATATGCTTAATATCTATAATAATTTATGTGATTAAGTTTATGCTTACAATCTATAATTGTTTGTTAATCTTTGAATGTTCTTAATTTTTTTACATAATTCATTTGGTTGAGGAAAATTTGAACCTTCTAATATTTTTCTTCATTAATTTCTTACTAACTTATGAGATTCAAATAGTTTTTTTTGGGATTTCATTTGCATAGAACTGTATAAACTCGTATATACAAAGGAGAAATAAAAATTCCAACCACATGAAAATAGTTACATGTCATCAACTTTGCCAAGTTATTTTATCAGAAAATCTATTACATGAAATCATTACATGAAATCAAATAAATAGTTATAGTTGGTGATCGATCTCAAGATGCATAACGGGGTGCAGATATTAAATTAAAATAGTATAATATTTATTCCAGTTTTTCTATAAGTAAACGTTTCAAGTTCTTACAATTAGGTTTTAATGAATTTCTCAGTTTAGATATTACCAGTACGAACTGTAAATGTTTATTTCATATCATAAATCTATAAGGAACTAACTAGCTTTCAACCAAATAAAATAGAAAAATCAACTAGATATGATTGTCATAGAAATATACAATTTTAAACGTATTTCTTTCATAGTTTTGCAAACTTTTATAGTGGAGAATCCTATATCTGATTGAAAATTAGTCTATAAATTGAATTCATCAACTCAATGGTCTAAATCTAGTATAGTCTGAGTGTAGACCATGAATTTAAGACAAACTTGAATTGAGAAACGCACCTAGCTAATCATGTCTAGCTACCTAAATCCATTTTGTAATTAGGAAAAAATTATAGGTAAACATCATTGTTTCAAAATCTTATAAAAACATAAATCTGCATTTGTTTGTTTCGTGTCTTGTAAAAATTTATAATCAGCCATCACCATATTTGAATTATGCATTGAATTTTTTTGTTAATCAAATTATGCATTGACTAGTATGGTAAAATTACATATTTACGATTATTTCTTTGTTATAGTGCTGGAGAGACAGATTTTCACTGTTATTGTATCTATTAAATAACATTAAAAATGTAAAATAATTGTGCATTATTATTATTTCAAAACAACACTAAACATTATCTCATTCATGTCATTTATATCAAACCACGTTCTCGAATATAATCTTATTTGTTGAGAATATTTAGACAAAAAATTCTAAATAAGTAAAACTTTCTAAAACGACAATTTTTATTTCTCGCGGTTATTTTTTGTCATATCCATACTAAATATCGTTTTTGGAGATCAAGTAGATTCTTTCGATGCCTCTTTCATTTATAAATATTTTCGTTTTCAACAATGACAATCTTACATCAATTAACATTTTCTTCGCGGAAAGTCACATCGCAGAAAAATTTAAAATATCTTTTACACCTTTTCATCTCATATTTTCTCCAAAATCTATATCAACACTTCGTATCTTAAATAATCTTTACAGAGTCTAAAATAGTTTGAATTTGTCTAGTTTTATCTCTAGTATGACTTTGTTCAGTGTTACCAAGCTAAGGGATTATCATATGAATTTTAGCAAATTATCAAATTGCTTTTAATAAAAAAAAAAGAAATTATAGTTATTGAATGAAAAATTTCCCAAGCTAATAATACCTTTGTTTTGGATTGATTTTAGCAGATTATCAAATTTCTTTTAAAAAATACTTAAATTTGTTTATTCCATTATGCTTAATTTTACTACAAGAGTAATTACACAGTTGGAATATGGTGAAGTTGTAGATGTAATGTGGTTGAAATATTTCATGTATATTAGATAAGTTACTATTTTCAGTGAAAATTTTGGAAATATATAAATTTAAAGTTCACATGTGATGTGCTATATACGCGTGAACTGATGCTGCAAAATGTTTCGTTTTGTTGTCATAGATATTCAAAATTACTAGTACTGTGCTAATTTGAACTTGTTTGGCTAGTAATTTGATTTCTTAAAGAGAGAATGTAGATCTATGTCATTAATAAAACTGAGATTCATTTATTTTGTTATGTACTAATTTATGTGATTCAGTATATTCTTACAGTCTAATGATTTATTATTTTTGACTTGTTTTCAAGAAATTTAACGCGATTCAGTTCGTTGATGCCATGTGT
Source organism: Eruca vesicaria subsp. sativa (assembly GCA_932364175.1). Classification (NCBI taxonomy): domain Eukaryota; kingdom Viridiplantae; phylum Streptophyta; class Magnoliopsida; order Brassicales; family Brassicaceae; genus Eruca; species Eruca vesicaria. The sequence goes on from CAKOAT010580709.1 coordinate 173,185, forward strand.
TTTTAAAGTTGAGGAAAATTTGAATGTTCAAATATTTTTCTTCTTTAGATTTTTAATAACTTATATATTCCATATGGATTCTTTGAGAATTTCAAGTTTACCATATATATTGTACCACAATTCATATGTACCTTAGTGAAAAGGACATTTTTATAAATACCTTGTTTTATAGATATAAACATATAAATAATTATTTAAATAAATAATAAAAACATTAAAAAGAAATTATAGTTATTGAATAATACATTTTCCAAATTAAACTTTTTATTAAAAGAATTATATAATCCTTTTTAAAATTCCTTTTTCATTTTTTTTCAAATTTTCTTTTTGAAATTCAATAGTTCCTTTTGAAACTAGTTTACAAATATTTTAAATTTAAATATTTATTAAAATTCTAAACTCTATCCTCCAAAATCTCAGTTCTTAAATTTAAATGCTAAATCATATGATTGTAAGTGTCTATTTAAAGAGAAATGTGATTGAATTAAACATAAAAGTATTATTAAGAATAGAGTAATTTAATCAATTTTTTTTTTGTTGCTTTCAATTCAAAACTCATAAGAATTGTAGACTCAGATACAAAGATAGGAGAAATACAAAACCCCATGACATCAACTATGCCAAGTTATTTTATCAGAAAAACATATTACATGAAATCAAATAAGTAGTTAAACATTGGTGATCTATCCGAAGATTCATAATGAACAACACACATTTTTTATGTTCAAACAAAAAAAACAACACACATTTTTTGTTGTTTAGTACTGTATAATGCAAGTAACGTGATTCAGCAATAATGGCATTTACATAGGTCTATAGATTATTGAGAAACAACAATCACTTTGTATTGTTTTTTCTCAATTATTACGTAGCTTCTAGTAGATAGAATTATAAAGCGGCGTTCAAGGACCCCACCCACGAGTACTCTCTCCATACATTTTCCGTGGATTTTGTGTTCGAAACCGAATCGATCACATACGTCCAAGTTTTGATTTGGTATTGGGCCACAGTCTCTGTACTCACGCGCCAAGAAACGCGTGTCCTTTGTAACTAATACCAAACGGATGAGTTTCCATTTTTAGTTTTATCTCTTTATATTAGAAATTCTTTCATAAACCCCAGAAACTACAAAAGCATATGTACTTGCTTGAATATAAGGGAAATAGTCTAACTGGCGTTTATTCACATTTTAAATAAAAAGACAAATAAGAGTTTATGTCAAGAGAATAATTATAGACTTATTAGTTGAACGATCTTGTTCAAAGCATATTCGATTTTGCTTTTGTATCTACTATTCTTCCTTATTTTCTCAAGCTTCAAGGCCTATAATTTATTTATTCCCAAATGCGTGCAGTTCAATTAACCCAATTAAATATCTGCAGGCAATTTATGCATCCATCCATAGGCGATGAATATTCGTGTATGTCACAGCTTAATGACACGATGATACGCTCTTCAAGAAAACCTAAGCACTTAAATACCAACTTACTAAATGTCATTTCTCTCGTTTCCCATGCGTCAATTTTCTTTCATCCACAGTATTTTTTTATTTTCAGTGCAGATGATATTTTTAATTCAATGTTTCATTAAATAAATTAGATACTAGTATCATTTTATAATAAATAATCATGAAAACTCTGCGATTTCCATTTAACGTGGATATATAAATTTAGTTCAGTTAATGATAAAGATCCACTATTAATAAAGTGGCATTTTTTGGAGAAATAAAAAACTAGGTCAAATTAAGTAATAATCTGAAATTAAAACCTACACGCGCTTGTCATTGAAGGACCTTACCCCACGCGTTTAATTATTTATAATCTTCCCATAAGCTCTGTTTCTGTCTCTCTCCAACGTGCTCCGGTGATATAAAAAACCGTCAAGTCGACCACTGGCACCGTAACTAACAACACCAGCAAGCCCTCTGATCTCCGTCTTCCTCGGCTAACAAATTTACAGTTTTACCCTTCTCTGAGTTGTTGTCTCGTTGGAGAGATATTATTCTCTCGTCATCTCCTCTTCTGTTGCAACTTGCAAGTAATAAACCCAAATTCTCTCTCTCTCTCTCAATGTTTTGAAATTCTCAGCCTCTGTTTCCTTTTCTTAGCTTTTTCTTCGAGACATTAATGGCGGTTTAGATTCTTTTCTCTGATCCGTTGTGGCCGCGTGGTCCAATTTCTCCGGCGGGGCGGTATTGATCCGATTTTGAGCTCTAATATACTCCTCTTCTTCTCCTTCTTCTTCTTTTTGAGCATCAGAGTTTCCTTGTCTGTTAAGTATTCACAATTTGAATAATCTTCCTACATTTAATCGTATTCTCTTTTTTTAAAACTATTTCTTGTGATTTCTGTGGAGAATTCATGCGTGGTGGAGTATGATGATGGCCAAACTTTCTGAAACTGTTCTGTTTCTATTTTTTACAGTGATTTTAAGGTCAATTTGAGGTTTAAATTGGAGAATTTAGAGTGCAATCATATATCGGTGTGTGTTTTGAGATGGGGAATGGTGAAGAAACAAAATGCGTTTTCCCCTTGACGAGTCTCCAGATCGGGTAAGTTATCTTGCTCTGTTGATCACCCCATGTCCGTGTCTCTGCAGCTTATTGTCTATGAACAATTGAACTATATTAGTTTCCTTGTTCTGTCTTTGCTTTTTCATTACAATATAACAAGTCTTAGTTTCACCCATTATTGAACATTTAAGCTGTTTTCTTCCTGACAAAACAAGTAAATTTCAAAGTTTTGTACCTTCAGATATCAATGATACTCTGTAGTTCATGTCTATGAACATGGAATTATATAACCTGTTTAGAAGGACAATCTAGTTTCCGGTTCTGTTTTTTTTTACTACTTACTATTCTTGTTTCAGCTAATTTTGAACCTTTCCCAGACAAAGCAAATTGTAATTTCTTTTTGACAGTTTATATTTAATTCTGCAATATAAGCACTCGCCTCTCTCATTTATATTGAATTGAAATGCCTGTAGAATTGAATTCTGATGCTGGGGTTTTAAATTCCCTTCCTGAGTCTGAAGTAGTATCAATTCTTGGTGTTCATGTCTTAAACATCTCCCTGTGAAGTGAATGATAGTTTCAAGCGCTTTGTTCTAGCAATTCTCTAGGCTAGTTTAATGATGTTCTATGTGGACTGCATTAGAGTTGCGTATGTGATCGTTCTGAAGCTCATTGTGCTGCCTTCTTTTCCTTATCGAAGCTTCTTAATCTGATAATAGTTGCGTGTTTGTTTCAATCTAGATTGTCACATTTTATTTGCCTGGTGTTTGTTCTCTCTGCTTATCTGGTTAAGCTTTGTTTTTTTTTTTTTGCGTTTCAGAGACTTGCAGTCATATCTTTCTGATCTCAGTATTTTCATGGCCAATAAAAGCAAGAAGATTTACATATTGGTGGATAACCGGCCATGGTTGAATCCCGGCACCCGTTCTGCTCATTTCTGGCAACTTATGGTTACAAAGGTTGTAAAAACTGCTTCCAAGTTCATTTCCTTGTTGTCGCTTCAGGTGGAAAAATAAGATGAACTGACCCATCTATCGTTGTTTGCAGTCCAGACTCTCCCCTTTTGCAAACTCGAAAGGTAAAGAAGGGAAGAAAAAGCAGAAGCAGGAGGATGAGGAGAAGCCTAAAGAGGCGTGTTCCCAGTCCAACAGTAAGAAAATAAAAGAGCTCAAGAAATGGTTCTCACTGATTGACGCAACAACTTTTTCCAAGAACAAAATACCTGCAAAGAAACTGCAAAGCTCTTTGTATCTAAACAAGCAGCTGCACAAGACCTTGTATGGTTTCATCGTGTTTGAAGTTGAATGGGCCAATGTGAGGGGTATCAATTACTTGAACGAGCTACAGGTACTCCCCTGCAATTCTTCACTGTATGGTTTTATTTGGTTCTTACTTTATATTTATCTTTGTGCAGACAGACACATCTCTTGCTATTGAAGCTAAATTGATGCGAAGGTGGGAGTTTGAGAGTATCGATCAAGCTCTTACAAATATGTCTCAGTGGTTTTCTGGATCAAAATCTGAAAGATCTTGCTTGAGGGAATATCTTGATTCAACTAAAGGTATTATTATTCTGTTTTCATTAAGAACTCATTTTGTTCTAATTTAGCTTTTATATTAATTTCCTAATGCAAGATCTCGTTCTCTAGCTTACACAGTATTGTAACTCTTTCAGGAGAGGTTTTTCATGACGCTGAAGCTGATTTTTCAAAACATTCACCTGTTGACGATGACGCTGAACTCTGTAGTGATTATGTGTCTGTTGAAAACGACTCTCCTTGCTGCTCAAGAAGTGTCTTCAGCGTTGACCATTCTACTGCAGACTACGATGAAAAAGAGCCTCACACACCGCCTCTTACCGGACCATACAAGAGAAGAAGAGTAACTAAGGCAATCAGCACCGGAGTTGAATTTGACTATATGGAGGAAACACCCAAAAGAAAAGATAACTCGTTAGACCACTGGGAACGCCACGTACCTGATGGTGAGAACATCACTGAAGCAACCGAGTATAAAGATGTCCTAGTTCTGGTCAGGTTTGGTGACCGTGACCTGCCCTTTAAATTCCGAGAGGTTATAATGTCCGACATACGCTTGCTTACTCTGCTTGAAGCTGGTCTCCCTTCATGGGTCCTGTTTTTGCAGTCTTATCCTGGATTTTGCCATCTTTATCGACCATGGATGTGCCTTCTCGCCAGAACACTGTATGTGATTATATCAATCATCACCGTTGTGATCGGTTTTTACGACCTGTACAAAAACGTCCCCGTTCTAAAGGCTACTGCATCTCGGCTATGTGGTCCACTCTTTGATTGGGTCGAGACATGGGACATGGTATCACGGATAAAGTACTTGGGAACGATGTTGTTTCTTCACAACGTTCAGAAAGCTGTCAAGTGGGCTATGACAATGGCACGTGGTGTACAGTCGTTTGTTTCTTTACTCGTAATGCCTCTGGTGAATCCTCTTTTGGAGGTTCTCTGTTTGCTCCTGCCGGTTTGGAATTCGCTGGCGGAAACAGTGGAGAGCTTGGTTTCAGTGGTTTGGATAGTGATTGAATCTGGTTGGAATCTTGTTGGTGATGTGGTGGAGTTGGTGCTTTTGCCAATTTGGTTTGTCGTCTCACTAGTTTGGAACATCAGTAAGTAAACCAAGCATCACAATACATATTCTATAAGCATATAATCAAAATTCTGATCCTTTTTCTTTTATTTTTCAATTTTGCAGCAAGTGCGGTTTTGTTGCCTCTGTTCTGGATCATATGGGAAGTGGTATATGCACCAATCCGAGTGGTTGTTGCATTGGCCAGCGGTTTAGCTTTTTCCTTTTCATACCTATTCGATGTTCTTGGAGATTTATGGCGGTACATGAGCAGCATACTTCAGTTTGCATCAGATTCTCAAGCAGCTGTGAAGACGTATGAAGTTTCCATGTGGCGTACACTTTGGAATGACCTCTTTTCTCATGTCAGTAAAACCAATGTCTAATACAATAAAAAGAATCCGAATCATTGTAACTTTCAATCATTACTAAATGTGTTTGGTTGGCTTCATTTTTTCAGGTTTTTCGTGCTGTCAGGAGTATATTGAACGGGTTTGTAGCCTTCTTTGCTGCCTGTAACAGACACCGGCTTAGGTAAAGTAGTTTCTCACAGACATTTACACTTCGCTGTTTAGCGCGTTTCTGACATTTGTTTGTGTGTTTATTATGGTTTGAATTTGCAGTACATATAACCACATACAAGATTTTATCCAGAGACTACATGGACGAACCTCGAGAACAGACTCTAGAAACTCAAAACATGGCAGGTCTGCTAAGAGCCATCAACGTACAGTGAGTTTCCTCTCAATGTCATCAATGTGATCAGTTTTGGCTTATTTGCGTTTCTTCTCACACTGGTTTTGATTATTTTCGCAGGGAGATGACACAAGGAGGAAACTGCACCTTCCATAGAAGTCAACACAAGGATCTTAATCCTTCTGATTTTTTTCTTTTTTACCGAAAATGATAGGTTGTTAGGGTTTAGATAGATTTTACATTTCACTGATGTTTTGGCGCCAAAGAACAATTGTCCAAAGTTAGCCAATTTATGATGTATATACTACTTAATAATTACTATATAGGAAAGGAATGAGTCACTCTTCTTGCAAATCTGTGTTACAACGTCACTTTATAAAATTTCATTGGTTTTCTACTTTTTCCATTTACAAACTAGTTTTTGGGTGGACTCTCTCTTTGGGCATTAGATGAGTTTTGGTCATGGGGTTTGATTGCGAGACTACTAAGCTGAAATGATACCCAAATTTATTTACATTCGGGCATTCGATGTTCGGCTGGTAATAATAAAAAAGGAAAAGAGTTATGGAATTTCTAAAAGGTCTAGAGATACTTAATGAAAACATTTATTTGTACACATTTCTCAGCTTTCTCGGTAGTCAACCCTCTCTCATCTAAGACAAGCTCACGGATTATGTGTTTAATTGAAATCTTATAGCAAGTGTTAGCTTATGGACACCAATCTTACAAGGAAGGTCCAGTTCCAAGAAGTTGAGTAGGAAAGACAAGCAGATCAAAGAGGTGTTTCCAATCGCTAGCCAACAAACGACGAGATGCACGGCAGCAAAAGAAGTGATCCAATCATTTACTGTTTGAACCAAAAACAGTGTGTTTGTTGAATTCATAACAATAAAATATTTAAGAATTGGATTCTTAAATCCTTGATGCTTATGAGAAATCAAACATAAAAGAGATTTTATTGATAATAGATTCATTACATTGAATGATTACAAGTGTAAAGTGAATCTATAAATCTCTAAGAAGTGTTCTTGATCTAAAAGAGTGAAGAAGAAGATCCTAAACAAAGAGGGGTTGCCTCCTTATTTATAGGAGAATGAGGTTTAGGGTTTTCGATCTAAATGGGCCTAATTCATTGTCTAATGGGCCTTGAGGATGGTGTAAATCCACCCCAACTGTAAGTCTCCCCAAGTTCGTAGAGAGAAATGAAATCGATCTCTGCGGAGTTTACGAATAGGGTTTATGAGACAATGAACTAGGTACATTCATACATGTGACGATTTAGGCGAATTTACTTTGAACTTGTGCCTAGTAAAAGGCGAATTTGCTTTGTACTCGTGCTTAGTGAAAGATGAGTTTACTAGACTCATGCTGAGACAAAGGCGAGTTTACTGAGAACCCGCGCCTAGTAGAAGGGGAGTTTCTGTAAACTCATGCCTAGCTAAAGACGAGTTTTTGTAAACTCGTGTCTAAAAATAAGCGAGTCACTCGCAAACACGTGCCTAACAAAAAGCAAGTTCAAAGTAAATTTGTGCCTAATATACAAGGTTACCGAACTATTGCTGACCCGAAGTCTCGTGTCGATATCGTTGTATGTCGAGCAAGTTGCTGATTTGTATGTTCGTCAGGCTATGATGATATCGAGAAACGCGCTGGCTTGTGCCGCTTCCGATGAGCTCGTAGCTGAGAGTCATTTTTCGAAGCACGAGGTTATGATGGTGGCAACCATGTGTTGATTCCCTTTGGCTCAGCTATCGTAGTGACTCTGGCTCACGAAAACATTATCATGATTAGAGCAAGGTAAACCAAAAGAAATAACTAAGCTTTGGCTCAATATTAAGTAAGCGGTAAAACTTGTTTTCATTAGTTGCCATGACGTGATAATAAGTGTAAATCACCAATATGCGTAGGCTATGAAAAATAAACAAACAAGGAGCCATCTCATGAAAGTTAATTATATGAGAGTGAGCAACTTAGAGTTGTTTAGTTATTTAAACCGAAGTTATAATTCCTACCATGACACATGTTTAACTTAAAAGTGAATAAAGCATGTGATGGTTTAATAAGAGACTTATCTCTGCGTGAAGAAGAAACAAAGGTCCAAGGTTGCTAAGCTTTGGTGGACTCAGCTCAACTACTGAGCATAAGAGATACATGTCCAGGGAGTCGTGTGCTGATGGAGTACAAGGGGCTGCGCCTCCGCTGCATTTTGACAAGTTGCAGGGAGTAACTCACCAGTCCCATCACATCTGAGCTAGGCAACATGTCACGTCTCAGCTACTTGCAACTAAGCCTAGAAAATTCTTGATCTTCTCATCACACCACATCCCAAACGCAAGCAAGTTCAGAGCTTGGAACTGCTGCAGCATGGGGATCTCTTTCAAACACTTCTCGTACACAACCAGGTTTGTAACTCAACCAGAAACACACAAACAACATCGGCTTGTTCTCGACAAGATGAACTCATGACCGAGCCTTCTCCTTTTTTTTTTGTTGCTTGGAGCTTGAACAGAGCTAGACACTGCTGACAACGTATAGAGATGAAGATAAGGCCATGTCTCATACTTCCGAGGAGAGATCAGAGCTGTATTTGCGATGGCAAGCTCAGGCTCTGGATGTTGGCCTCCTCAAACCTTTGAGCTCCACCATAAGTCGTGGATGAGCTTGAGCTGAGAGAAAATCAGGAGCTTGTTGCTGAGATCAAGTCTTGAGCTGTAACAAATGAGAAATAGAACATCAAAGAGATCTTATTGATAATAGATTCATCACATTGAATGATTACAAGTGTAAAGTGAATCTATAAATCTCTAAAAAGTGTTCTTGATCTAAAAGAGTGAAGAAGAAGATCCTAAACAAAGAGGGGTTGCCTCCTTATTTATAGGAGAATGAGGTTTAGGATTTCTCATCTAAATGTGCATAACTAATTGTCTAATGGGCCTTGAGGATGGTGTAAATCCACCCCCAACATTTACCACTCAAGTAATTTTGAAGCTAAAAACAGTATTATGGTTTATGCGATTAGGAGTTATTTCTTATGACCGGATTATAAACATCAACGAAATTATGCAGCAGGGAGACATGGCTGAAAACTTCTCCATTGGTATCTGAATTGAGCATTCCAACAAATCAGAAAATTTCCCCATTGATATCTTTTTGAATATATCTAGTGTTGTTTCTTTTGTCATCCAGGCTAAGAAGGAAAGCAGAGTGAAAAGCGTCATAAAAATTAACCCTTTTTACAAAAAAAAGGAGTCATAATCAAAACCAGAGCTTGTTTAAGAAAATATGGTTTTGCTGAATAGACAGATCGACTGATCGAGGCAAGGAAGGGAAAACTAATCTTACATCTTCTTTAATATCGTACAATTTGATGTTGGTATTGTATTTGTATTGGACCTTTGATTAGCAGACATATTTCGGTGAACAATTTTTTTATTAGGGATTAAACATTTAAAATAGTTACACATTTATATAAAAAAAAGTGTAGGGAGAATTCCGATGAATAAAGTTCAAAGTTAAATCATATGTTGTAAAACCAAATATGTAATATAATCTCGAATAGTGGGAAAAAATAGATTAAAGGCCAAAATTTAATTCTTTTAATAAATATTGAAATGTGCGTAATAAAAAATAAGGAAATTTTAACTGTGTTTTTTTCGAACTTTAATTTTAACTATGTTTAAATCTAACAAATATATTGAAGTATAAAAATAATAATATCATAAGTGAGATTTTTAAATTCTTCAAAACATATTCTAATTTATCAAACTTATATCGTAATAATTTAATACTATATTATTATCCCGTATTTTTAACACCAAATGAAATTAACTAAATTATTATACTAAAATTAGTGTTTAAGTCAGTTAACATTAAAACTTATAAATATTGACAAGCAAACCACGTAAAATCTCTAGTAATATTTAAATATTGATTAAAAAGAAAAAAATATTCAACATTCAAGAGAGAAGAAGAAATCGTCGCCGAATATCGATGATAAGGAGTAAAATTGACTTCACGCACTTTGGTGTTAAGGTATATATACATCCAACTGAACTGTTTTACTGATACTATAAGAAAAACCTGAAGAGATTCGATCGTATTCGTCGTTCAGATTCTTCAGTTCTTCGAGAATCGTTCAGCCTCAGTATAGCTCATTATCTTCTTGGAGATCCATTTATCCATCGATTAGCTATATCTTCTTCGTTGATCAAATACATCGGCCATAGACACAGTACCACGGATCATGATGGAATTGATCTAGGTCCAAGACCAGAAGATGTTGAAAGGCGCTGTTGTAGGAAAACATGGATCCATGTAGTTCATGATTTGGGCAAGAATATAACTTTTTTGATTGACGGTATTGCTGATTGATTTGTTAGATTGATACAGTGAGATCCTAAACTTTATTTTGTTCTTTGGATGTGCATTGAAATGGGAAACAGCACATATTGGTATTTTCTTCCTTCAAATTATTATTGTGTTGGTCTATAATTAACACATTTCGCTTGTTACCCCTCAGATAATGCATGTCTCTTTATAGCTTGACTCTAAATATGAATACAAATTTCATTAAGAAAATTGGATAAACAGTTTTTTTTTGTGGTCAGTGATTCGTATACTTTCCGTCTGTTAAAGTAAGACTAAATTCAAATTCTTTTTGTTTGTGTGATTCTTTTATTATTTATGATTGATGCGAACCGTGGCAGTCACTATAACTCATATACTATAAATAAATATTTTTATAAATAAAATAGTTTATCTCCATGAGGTGTTTATTGACATGTGTCATTATATTATTTGTTGAAAGATTTTTTTCAGAAATGCATTTGGACTTTTGGAAATTAGTTTATTTTGGCCCGCTTTAACCCAGCCCTAGAGGATGTGTCCGACGAACGTCGACGTCAAGCACTTCTCTTCCAAATCGAAATAATCCCACTTCTACTTCCCATTGCTTCTGTTGAGAAACGTCTACAGTAATGACATTCAAACAATTATGTCCACTACATCCTCTTTAACTATGTTGCACCGGGACGGATACGGGGACAGAAACGGAAGCAGGGACGGAAAACGGCAAAATCTAAAAATTTATGGGTACGGGTACGACATATATATACTAGTCAAAAATATAAAGTATTTATAAATTAACAAAATTTTATAGTGAATCTAACATAATTATATATAATTAATTTACTATAATATGTTTCTTTTGCCAACTAAAAATAAAAAAAGAAACTATAAGAAAGAAGCTTTAGCCTATTTCTAAATAGAAAGAGGGCAAGGAGTTGATGGGCACGAGGCTTCCAAGCAAAGCTTGTTCCTTCGGCTCCTGCTATAAGTGTTTTGGCTCAAATTTATTTCATTTCAATCAAGCAGTATACACAGTGACAGTTAAAACACAATTATAGAAGCATTAGGTCCCGTGAAAACTAGTCTTATTCACCAACTAAGTTCTATAACCGTCCCCAAGCTGTACCAGTGATGTCCCCGTGAAGTACCCGTCCCTGAAACGTTTCCGGTACCGGTACAGCACCTAAAGAGACGTCATGTGCTTCAACGCTCTTTAATACCTTTTAACTCCTTATCAAGCTCTCTCATGATGTATATATTTACAAGGATTGAGATCTTCGGCAAATAAAGAGCTCCGTTTCTCTGAGCTTAAGGATGTGCACTGAGAACTCACTGGGCAGAAGTGTTAAGCAGGCTGCAGATTTAAGCTGAGAATGAGGTATGGTACATTATTTGGAAAGATCGTAAGTTGTTCTGATTCTTGAACTAAGTATATCCAAACTCTTATTTTTGTAAGAAAAGTGGTCACTCTAACTTCAGCACATAGGGTGATAGTTGCTGAAGAGCATGTTAAGTATTGATAGCTTTATACTGAACAATTGTTTCTTAGTGAAAGCCTCTACAGAATACCAAAGGTTTCAGCTAACTCGGTTATGTTATCCGGTTTGGAGTAATCGAATTAGTTAAGATCTTGGTTTAATCCGGTTCTGTACATCCTTATATTATAAAAGGATAAGCCAGAGGTAGTTACAGATAACAACAGACAATAGATTCGTAGTCTTCAGAGAGATTCTTGTTTCAGAGAACTCGAGACATTGACCTAGTGGATTTGCTGGATTGATTATAGCCCCAGTGACTAATCTCTACACATCGCAGGATAACACTAGGTAAACAAAACTCTTGTGTCTTTGTTGTTTTCTTTCTTGCTATTCAAACGAGTGAACGATTGATCGTGAGAGTTTGAGAGATCATAGTTTCCGCGTACAAGTGGTATCAGCGTGGTGGTTGTATTTGATTGCCGGGAAGGATCTGATGGCAAGCTCAGCGCTTAGATCGGAGTCAACGTTTCGATCGGAGGCAGCGTTTCGATCGGAGGTTCAGCAGTTCAACGGAGATGGCGATTTCTCGTTATGGACTATCGGTATGATGGCTCACTTTGGAGTTTATGGCTTAAAGGAAGTTTTCCTCAGTGATAACTTTGAGGTTGAGGTTCCCTTAACCAAAGAAGATGAGAAAAAGGTTGTAGATGACGATAAAGCTGAATCTGGTGGATCACAAACAAAAGTGATCGTCGATCCGATAAAGCTGGAGAAGGATGAGCAAGCAAAATACATGATAATCTTAAATATTGGCAATCAGGTATTGCGGAAGATCAAGCACTGTACTACTTCTGCGTCCATGTGGTCACTGCTTGAGAAACTATACATGTCAAAGTCGCTACCAAATCGAATCTTTGTTCAGTCCCAGTTCTACACATTCAAGTGTGACGGATCCAAGACGATTGAGGTTAATTCAAATGAGTTTCTCAAGATTGTAGCAGAGATGAGTAGCTTGAATGTTAGTGTGTCTGATGAAATTCAAGCGATTGTTTTCTTGAATTCTCTTCCCGCGAGTTATGACCAACTCAAACATACCCTGAAGTATGGGAAAGAATCAATAACCTTAGAAGAAGTCTGCTCTGCTGCCAGGTCAAGGCAACGTGAAATCCAGGAGTTGAGTAAGTCAGAAAAGGGGTCAAGCACGATTCTATACACTGATGATCGAGGGAGAAGTTCCAGGAGAGATACTCGTGGAAATAACCGACCTAGAAGTAAGTCTAACGGCACAAAGGTTGTGTGCTGGTTCTGTAAGAAGGAAAGTCACTTGAAGAAGGATTGTTTTCCCAGAAAGCGAAGTTTGGAGAATGATAATGATGGTGAAGCTGCAGTGGTTATTGAGACGCTGGAATCTGGTGACGTCTTAAATGTCACAGTAGATAACTCAAATGAGGAATGGGTTATTGACTCAGGTTGCACTCATCATATGACTTGCCGTAGAGACTGGTTTGTTGACTTCTGAGAAAGGCGCTAAGAAGATCCTCTTGGGGGATTACCATACGGTTGAAACGCTTGGTATGGGAACAATCAGAGTAAAAACACGAGGAGGTTCCATGAAGCTTATGAAGAATGTCCGATATGTTCCAACACTCAGAAGGAACCTTATCTCAACTGGAACCTTTGGGTTTACTCACTCCGAAGCAGATGGTAAGATCAAGTTCTATAAGAATGGGAAGCTTGCACTTCAAGGTATATTGAGAAATGGTCTGTATCTTCTTGATGGTGAGACGGTGACAGAGGAGTTATGTCACGTAGCCCAAAGTCACAAGTGCCTATCTGGCATGGTATACTTGGACACATGAGCTATACGAATATGAAAGTGTTGGTGAAGAATGGTTTTCTGAAGAAAATAGACGTGGGTAAAGAAGTCTTCTGTGAACATTTTGCAGTTGGAAAGGCTAAGCGTGTCAGTTTTGAACCTGGGAAGCATGAGACTAACAGTGTTCTGGAGTACATTCATGCAGATCTATGGGGTTCACCGAGTGTTGAGCCATCCGTGTCAGGAAGTCAGTACTTCTTGTCTCTTAGTGACGATCATTCGACGAAGGTATGGCTGTGTTTTCTCAAGACTAAAGATGAGACTTTCTCAAACTTCTGTGACTGGAAGAAAATGGTTGAGAATCAAGTCGACAAGAAGGTGAAATACTTACGGACGGACAACGGCCTTGAGTTATGTAACCAGGCCTTTAATGAGTTTTGTAAGAAGCAAGGGATCACTAGGCACCACACTTGCACGTACACGCCTCAAAAAAATGGCGTGGCAGAATGCATGAACCGGACGCTAATGGAGAAAGTCAGATGTTTGTTGAATGAATCTGGACTTGGAGAGAAATTTTGGGCTGAAGCTGCGGCAATCTCTGCATATACTGTTAACAGAACACCATCATCATGCATAGGTTTTAAGACTCCAGAGGAAGTATGGTTGAACAAGAGACCAGGGTATAAACATATAAGGAAGTTTGGATGTGTGGCTTTTGTGTATGTCAACCAAGGAAAGCTTAAACCTAGAGCGACTAAAGGCATTTTTATTGGTTACCCCATAGGAACCAAAGGCTACAAGGTCTGGATGATGGATAGTGATCAGTGTTTAGTACGCAGAAATGTGAGGTTTCAGGAGGGTCTGATGTATAAGGATGCGTTGAGGATGCGTCAAGTGGTTAATGAGAGCCATAGTGATACTAAATTGGTTGCAGGTGATAAGTTCTTGGAAGTGTCTGATAAGATAACCTCTGGACCAGAACATATTGCTCAAGGTGGAGACAATACAGTTGGTCTAAAAGAAGAAGAAACTGAAGCGGAACCTGCAGATATACTTGAAACCTCTGAAAGGTCTAGTCTATCTAACTATCAGCTAGCTAGGGACAGGCCTAGAAGATATGTGGTGCCTCCAATAAGGTTTAATGACTATGATTTTTCTGAGGAGGAGATTGCTTTCGCTCTGTATGTTGTAGAGGTTATTAACATAGAAGAGCCACATGATCTCACGGAGGCGAAGTTAACTAGAGAATGGAAGAAGTGGAGTGCAGCTGCAGACGATGAGATGGATTCTCGAAGGCGTAATGAGACGTGGGTTCTTGTTGACAAGCCAGTCAATAGGAAGATTATAAGCTGCATATGGTTGTTTAAAATTAAGCCAGGTATTAAAGGGCTTGAGCGAGAGAGGTATAAGGTGAGATTGATTGCTAGAGGGTTCACGCAAAAGGAGGGAATAGACTATCAAGAAGTTTTTTCGCCTGTTGTTAAGCATGTGTCTATCTGAATGCTCCTATCCCTAGTGGTGAACTTTAATCTTGAGTTGGAGAAAATGGATGTTAAAACAGCATTTCTTCATGGGAATTTGGAAGAGGATTTGTATATGTATCAACCTGAAGGATACAAAGTTAAAGGAAAGGAACATCAAGTTTGTTTGCTGAAAAAGTCTATGTACGGTTTGAAGCAGTCTCCACGTCAGTGGAACAAGAGGTTTGATCAGTTTATGAAGTCACAAGATTTCAGAAGAAGTGAACATGACATGTGTGTTAACACAAAGGAACTATCTAAGAGTGATTGTGTTTACCTGTTGCTGTACGTTGACGACATGCTCATTGCAGCAAAGAATATGTCTGATATAAAACTTCTTAAGGATCAGTTGGTTATCACTTTTGAGATGAAGGATGTGGGAGCTGCTGGGCATATCTTGGGTATGGATATTACAAGAGACAGGAAAAACGGTATCCTCAGGTTGTCTCAGTCGGTTTACTTGAAGAAAGTGATTGAGACATTTAGAATGTCAGAAGCTACGAATACTCAAACTCCTATTGGGGCACACTTCAAGCTATCTGCGGTAAAGAATATCAGTGAGTGTGTTGATACAGAGATAACTCCGTATTGTTCGGCAGTGGGTAGCATTATGTATGCTATGGTTGGAACTAGGCCGGATTTAGCTCATGGTATTGGTCTGGTTAGTCGCTACATGAGAAAACCAGGGAAGCTACATTGGGAAGCTGTTCCGTGGCTGTTGAAATACATTAAGGGGTCTCAGGATCTTTAGTTAGTGTACACAAGGGCTAAAGAGTTGGAGATACAGGGTTACTGTGACTCAAATTTTGCAGGTGACCTGGATAAACAGCGATCCACTTCTGGATATGTTTTTACAGTTGGAGGAAATGGGATCAGTTGGAAGTCAAGCCTTCAACCTGTAGTGGCGTTATCTACTGCCGAAAGCTGAGTTCATAGCCATAACTGAAGCTGTCAAGGAGTCTATCTGGTTGAAAAGGTTTGTTAGAAGATTTCGGTTTCACTCATGGTGCTGTTAAGCTTTGGTGTGACTCACAAAGCGCAATCTGCTTATCTAAGAACAATGTGTTTCACGAGAGGACAAAGCATATGGCACGTAAGTTTCTAATTTGTGAGAGATATTATAGAAGATGGAGAAGTAGATATACAGAAGATCCATACAAGTCAGAACCCTGCTGGTATCTTAACAAAAGGAGTACTTGTGAGAAAGTTTAAGTCTGCGTTGGACTTGCTCAGAGTCCTCAAAGTCTGAATAGGCCGAGGCACTTGCTAGAGGTTCCAGAGTATTCACGCATGATAAAATATAATGAATGTTTATAGTTAAATTTATTGTTTATCTTACTTTACATTTTCCAATAACTATAAGTAGTTAATTAATTAAAATATTTGTAATTATGTTTTTTTAAGAGTATATAGCTTATCAGTATTAAGTTATTAACTACTAATAAAGGTATCTTAAAATTTGAGAAAATCTAACACTTTGAAACAAAAAAAAAA
This sequence comes from Eruca vesicaria subsp. sativa, assembly GCA_932364175.1. Taxonomy (NCBI): domain Eukaryota; kingdom Viridiplantae; phylum Streptophyta; class Magnoliopsida; order Brassicales; family Brassicaceae; genus Eruca; species Eruca vesicaria. The sequence goes on from CAKOAT010580709.1 coordinate 189,649, forward strand.
ATTCTAAAAAAACTTTTTTCGGGAACGGAAGGAAATATTAGCATTGAGTGCTGATTTTGTTTACCATTACGAAGCTGAGCATGTTGCCCATTTCTTGTAACCTGATTTTTATGTACGTGTTTTCGTTTGTCAGGAGTCCATGTGTGTCTCTATGATCAATCAAACAAAATCAAATTGTGATTGTTAAAATTAGCCAAAGGAGCATTAAACGTTACATAAATTTAAGATTTAGTCCGTGAAAGAAAGAAATACCTCTTCCGAGGTTTTAATTTAATCTCTCCCATCATGTTAAAGTATTTTTGTTTTCATCGAACGACTATTTTATTACTCAAATTTTAGGTGGTTTGGATAACCAGACCGGAATAAAATAACCAATGTAAGACAAATTCATGTACTTGATCGATTTGTTTACATCAATGGAAAGAGATACTGGGTGAGGATCCGCATGAAAGAAGGCGGTTTGGAGTAGCTAAAACACAAAATATAAACATAAGTTTGAAACAATTGTAAGTTTAAAGTCTCTGGAATGTGTCAGCAGTCGTAACTTTGTTTATGTAGTCAATCTCTTGATACATTATTCTGAAACCAATGGAAAGATCAGCCCTACGTGGTTTAGAGCCACAATTTGTAACTACTTTATGTTTAAAAGACTTACATGGCAAATTCTTCGTAAATAATAGAATAAATGTTCGACAATCAGTCCTTAACTAAGTTCCACTTAAGCCTATAAATAGAAATCATTCAAAATCTAGTCTGTATGTGGAGAGATCAATGTGACTTTATAAAGCATTTGAGGAATTTAATTATAAAGTCGCATTGGTCTCTCCACTTATAGACTAGCTTTTGAGTGGCATTTATCACTTTATCTAACAACTGTTGTGTAGGACGTTGTAATAACACCGCCTCTTTTAGAAATTCTCGACATTAGTGAAGGTTATCTGTGGTGGCTATTATTTCTAGGCCTCTTCCATATACTATTTTTCTTGTTTCTTATTACCGGCCGAACATTGCATGCCCGAGATTGAAATTGAGTTTTGATCCATTTGATATATAAATTTGTGTATCATTAGCTTAGTTGTCTCAAAATCAAAACCCATAACAAAAACTCATCTAATGCCCAAAGGTAGAGTCCGCCCAAAAAATAAGTTTGTAATAAGTCCCCGTTTTATCTCCAGTGAAAGAATTTGAAGATATGGATGTAAATGCTCACTTAATTTCTCCAGACCAGCCCACCGCAGGTATTTGATACTTTTTTTTTTTTTTTTACTTTCATTCATCAACCCGATTAATCGGGAATTCAGATGTTGTTTACAAGCTTGGTTCGAACAAAATTATCTTAATCAACACATAACACCAGTAGCTTCGTTCGCCTGCCAAACCGACACGTTCCGCTACGACGCTCCGTGATCTTTAGACTATCAGATATCCGTTCTCAACCGATGGTGAGACCACTGCAAAGGGCGAGGTTTACCTCGTTTCCTCGGATGCCGGTCTTTGCGTGTCACCTCCGGAGTAGCTGGCTATCGATGATCTCCCCAAGCATGCTTACTTCACTGACTTTAAGTTCATAGCCAGATAGGAGAAAGGCTGAGATGCAACGTACCTAAGCTTCGAGCTCCTATGGCTGGGTTAAAGATACACGAGTAATCCAGAGACCACCACATGGAACACAACCCAAATACGAGCTACGGTGAGAGCATTCCCACAACAAGCGCTTCAGACCCTGCAAAAAAAGGAGAATAGTCCATCTACTCAGTCACCAAATAGATTCCGAGCACTGGGATGATGGCCGTCCACCAGGTCTCCGTGACGCCTAATTACTTGACTGACCAAACCAAGCAACAAAGCAGCACCCTGGCCCAAATCAGAGAATCCGACGTGGTCCCTTCTGCGCATCTAAACCACTTCCGTCGGAGATACGAGAGCTAGCCATCAATGCGGATCCGAAGCTGAAGAGAAGGTCAAGCGCTTGACCCGAGCAAACTTGTTCTGAAAAAAGTGAGAAGGACAGGCAAAAGGAGAGGCGCCGCCGTGGAGAGTCAAACTTTTATGTTTGATACTTAACCTCCTTGAACACGCTTACTTGCTCACTTAATTTTTTCTGCTTATTTATGTTTGTATTTAACTTTTTAAACTTGATTCCTTTGGTACGCATCGGTGTTTCATAATGGAGAGAAAGTGGTACTGAAAGTACAAAGACCTCGACTTACTTTTGATATTGATCTGCGTATGTAACAACTTCCAGACATGGATGCTTGATATAATGCTGATATCTTAAAGCAATCCAATGAGGGATTCTAGCTCTGGGGTTCTTAATATTAATATATATATATATATATATATATATATATATATATATATATATATATATATATATATATTAATATTAGTATTTAATTGTGTAGTTTTTAAATTTATGGAAAACCCAATCAAAAAGTTATGTGCAGAGAATTTTTGAATTGGGTTTTCTAATATTAAGAACCTCACATATACATACAGATATATGTATTTTGAGAATTCCAAAGCTAGATATCCCTATTAAAAAGTGCTCTTATATTTCTTTTCAAGAAATTTTATGTTGAATGATAGTAAAAGTGAATTATTTGCCACAAATCACCCAGTTTGTATTTCTTTTTATTTACAGATTCTGCCATTACATTTAAAATCAATTTAAATTAATTAATTATAATCGTTTCCTTTATTTGTGGTGAAAATAAAAACACAAACTGAAATATATAGTATATATTATATAAAATAATTTTTAAATATAGTATTACCTTATTTAATTTAGTCAAATATAGAATTTTGAGAGTTCAATTTTCAAAAAAACAAAATATCATAAACTTAATGATAATTCATATAAAACTAATGTAAAAATTAATTTTCAGTATTTTCTTTGATTATAAAATAAATTACCAAAAAACAACATGTTAATATATGAATAGTTCAGTTACATAAAATTGTATCAAATTATAAAAAATTTAATATAATATTATGTACAAATAAAATAATAATAATTATTCACCATTTATATTATAAAATAATATATTATACTTTATATATACATTACAAAACATAAAATATATATTTTAAAAAAAAAATCAGTGGTTTATGTCGAACACAAATTAAATCAAACACCCGCACGGGGGTGTGGATAAAATTTCTAGTAAATATTTAAATTTAAAAGGTTTTTTAAAACTTTAAAAATTATTGAAAAACCTTTAAAGCTTGTAACATTTTTATTTAAGCTTTACCAATTTTTGGATTTACTCAAATCCCAAATTCTCTCAAATTATTTGTCTAATAAACCCCTAAAAAGAGTAATTTCTCTCTCTATGAGAGATGAGAGAGATAACTGCAATGCAGACTTATATATGATAACATGGTGAGTTTTTATATATATAAAAAGTAAAAACAGATTATAACAGAATAAATTTGTTTTCAAAAAATTGTGAGAATTCTTCCTTTTGTAATTATTTCCCACCAACAAAATTAAGGAAATCCACGTGTTAGGCAGACATAGCGATGGTAAACTTCTCTTATACTTTCATGTATGTATAGTAAGTAGATTTTAGGATTGGTCAAAATATCACATCATATTTTTATTTTAAAGAAGTGTTAGTTAGTCGAGAATTTGTAAGCATTCTTCCAAATGATCCATAAATTAATTTGTTAGACTAGTTTGAACAAGTTTTAGCAGGCATGAAAGTTGAGGGTACCCGAGATAATTTGCTAAGAGTGGATTCATCAAACAGTAGTCTTATTGATAATGATAAGCCCCAAACACTTCTGAAGATTACATCTTACAGTATGAAATATATATGATAAGCCCCAATTAACACTTCTGAAGATTACATCTTACAGTATGAAAATATTACTATATAAAAAGTCATGTCCACTGGGTAATGACCGGGATAAGCTCAAGTGGAACTTTCTTAGAAGATACAATTCCATATGATTCTTCAAGATCAACATCTTTTGCATCTATTCCTTCTGGGAGCTTCCAATCAAAACGGTAAAGAAGATTGATAAGAGTCAAGTGTACCAAAGCCATACCCATACCCATACCAGGACACATCCTCCTTCCACTACCAAAAGCCAACAACTCAAAGTTTAGACCTCTATAGTCGATCTCATTGTCCATAAACCTCTCAGGGATGAAAACTTCTGGATCTTTCCAAATGTTTGGATTCCTATGAACAGCCCAAACGTTGACATGAATCCATGTTTTCTTTGGAATGTCGTAACCTGCGATCTTTATATCTTTGGAAGCCTCCCTTGGAACTAAGAGCGGCACAAGTGGATTTATCCTTAATGTTTCTTTAATCACCATTTTGAGATACTCAAGTTGCTCTATATCTTCATCTGTGATATGGTCTTTATTTTTGATCACTTGTCTCACCTCGGCTTGCACTTTGTTCATAACCCTTGGGTTTGTAATCAAATGTGTCATCACCCATGTTGCAGTTTGGGCAGAAGTGTCTATTCCAGCAGCAAGAATGTCCTGTAACAACAACAACAAAAATTAAACAATATATAGGGTTCGAATATTATAAGTTTTTTTTTAATTTACTTACCAGAAGAATTCCTTTGGTATGGTTTCGAGTAAGTTGAAACTCTCCAAGTCCAATCTCTCCTCTTTCCATTTTGAGGAGCAAGGCAATGATATCATCTTTAATACTCTCATCATCTAAATGATGCTTTATAGCTTCATCGAAAAACTCATCCATTGCTTTAAAAACCTTCTCACATTTGCTATGTAACCCTGTGAGCCTATCGATTAGTCCACCAACAATGGGGAAGAAATCTGCTGCTGCAGAACTCCCAATAACCTCCATGATCCCTTGAATGACTTGGTCATAAGTATTCTCAAGTTTACTCCCTTCAAGAGTTATCCCAAATCCAAGTCTACAAATCACACTTGCTGACAATTTCATAAACTTGAGGTTGAAATTAACCTGTTTCTCCAATGAGGCAGATTGTTTGATGAAATCGACCAAGGAGGCAACTTCTTCTCTTCTGATATGTCCAAAAGACTTTACTCTTTTCGCGGTATAGAGTTCCACAACTGTCCACTTTCTCAATTCCCTCCAATATTTGCTATAAGGAGAAAAACCGAGATCGCTGCGGTTGTATGAAAGTCTTGCACCGTACGTCAAATAAGGTCGTGAACAACAATCAACGTCGAACGTTTTCAAAACATCTTTCACCGTCTCTGGAGTTGACGCCACAACGGTAGACACATTTCCAAACTTAAGGGACATTAGAGGTCCATATTTTTCAGATAATTTGAACATGGAGCGATGAGGTTTTGATCCCATTTGGTGCAAGTTTCCAATTATAGGAAGTCGTGATGGTCCAGGAGGTAGGTTTTTCTTTGCCTTTCTCGTTTTATTTGCAATAAGTATAGATGCAAAGAAAACGATTGCAATAACGATGTACCACACATTCATTTTGCTTCCTACACAATAATGGATATATTATTGAAAGCCAATTAGAAATAGAATAAGTAATTCTCTTGTGGCCGCACACAGGTATAAATATTTACGGAGTAAATACTTACCAATAACTAATTAATATTTTACTTTCAAAGTTAAAATAATTTTATATGTAGAATTTTTTAAATAAATATATTGTTAAAACATGTAATTTAGATATAAATATATATATGTATATATAATATACAACTCGTTTGGTTATTATTTGAGTATATTAAATTGCATCTAGTTCTCCAAATTTAATCATAATATTTTTTTGTTCTAAGTAAATTAAAATTTTGATTAATTTTCTTGCTTTTAGTTTTTTTAATATCTTAAATTTATAAATATATTTATAGATGTTGTTTTGAGAACCAAATAGAATATAAAATAGTGTATTGATCAATTATATTTATTTTCTACAAAAGAAATAAATTGTAACAATTGGTTAATCTTTAATTTAATTTATTACTATGTTTAGTCATTCTGTATTATATACACATATAAAATAGTTAAATATTATTATAAATAATAATATGTTATGATTTTATTTAGATCTTTAATTTGGGTATAAGAATTTGGTTGGTCTGTTACTGATCATTCGTGAGTATATTATTTCCCTTTTAATAAACTTTTCTTTTATGAAATAACATTATATATATATATATTGATTTATTCATATTAAATTTAATAAATTTTCCCTTTTTGTTAATATGTTATTTGAAAAGATAGTAAAAATACACTAATTTAAAATTTGACTAACAAAAGTTACTAAATTAGAAACAAGAAAAATAAGAAATTAACTAGTGGCAATTAAATATAATACATTTTATTAATTAAAGTAACACTGTAATTTATCTCCGTAAGAATTAACGTGATCACACAATCACGCAAGAAACTAACTTTTCAATCTAAAGAGATTATTTTTTTTTCTTTTTGAACTGAATATATAGATTAGTTCTCTCAATTTACGAATAAATTAAGTTATATATAGAATATGTAGGTAAAATTAACCCCCCCCCCCCATAAAAAAGAAAACAAAACCTATAAGGTGGATGGGACCGTACAATGTAAGGCGTCACAAGAACACTTATAAAGTTCTTTACACGATCAAGTAATGGCATGCAAAGAAAAATTCAACATACACTGGAAAGAAAAATATGGACACAAAATTACTCAACTAGATAGAGAATATGAGTTTCTTATTAATAATGAAACAGCTATATAGACGAAGGACGGTAAGATTACCTTAAAGTCGTCAACTTTGTGCAGAATATTTTATTTGAGGGAGAGGGAGAAGGTGAGAGACAGATATGATAGTTTTTTTAGTTGTACTTGTATTGTAAGACAAGCAGACGATGGCAATTTCATATTTATAACCATGTGAAGTGAGATGAGGTTGTAATTACATTAACGTCCACTTTGAGAATCAAACACTTGAGAACGTTTAAAGGATCACTAGTGAGGTGTCTTAATTTGAATTTCTGAAAATATCAAAATATATTAATATTTAGTTTTGTATCTGAAATTCTCAAAATATGAACACAAACCATTTTACTAATATTTAAGTTTGCGTTGAAAACTTTTGGTGAGAGACTATTAATGCATATTTCTTCGCATTTACAACTATAGGCATTTTAGATATTTGGTCGGATTAATATTTAGGAGTCCTAAATTAGGACAAATGCAATTTAGATTTGGCCAAGAGTAATATCAGTTTTTTTTTTTTTGGAAACACAAGAGCATTATCAGTGATTTCAATAGTAAACATCTAGTTCGTCGATATTTATTGAAAGACAATAAATATGCAGCTTGTTCGGTTCTTTACAGTTCAAGATCTGCAACAAATAGCATATGAGGACAACCCAAATTTTCGCTCTAATCACTATTCACTATATATATATTAGGCCTGGGCATTTTACCCGGACCCGAAGACCCGAACCGGAACCGACCCGAACCGGAACCGACCCGAAAATACCCGACCTGAACCCGACCCGAAAATTTACAAGTATCTATTGGGTCTAAATTTCTTTTACCCGAATAGACCCGGACCCGAAAGGAACCGACCCGAATAGACCCGGACCCGAAAGGAACCGACCCGAATAGATAGACCCGAAAAGAACCGACCCGAATAGACCCGACCCGATAAGAACCGATTTGTACCCGACTTATAAACATGTATATCCAAAACTATTATTTTGTGTTATGTCTTATATATCTATACTATTTTATAATTTAGTTGAAATATCTTTTGTTAACAATATTTATTATTATTTGTAATAGTTTTAAGTAATTTAAAGTTTTAAAATGTAAAATTTAGAGTTTAAAAATGTTTTCTTTAATTATTAATAGTTTAATTTAAGTTATTTTATAAAATTTTAGATATATATGAAAAATATTGAATGAATTTGAGTGAGTTTGGACATGTTATGTATTTTTAGATTCTAAATACCCGGATCCGAAAATTACGGGTATTTTACAGGTATTAGAATTATAGACCCGAACCGATCCGGACCCGGCAAGACCCGACCCGGAACCGACCCGAAAAATCATAGGTACCCATATGGGTCTAAATTTCTAAGATCCAAAAGACCCGGACCTGATAGGAACCGACCCGAACCCGACCCGAGGACCCGGATGCCCAGGCCTAATATATATATCCACATTTTTGGTTATAAGATACTCCCTCTGCTCCTAAAAGATAGATTTTCTAGTGTTTTCACACATATTAAGAAAACACATTAAATCACTATCGTTTTCAGTAATTTTTAATTTTCAACAACTTTTAACCAATAGTAATCTAATAAAACCAATTAATTTTTTTTGAAACTTGTAATTTTCTCATAGAAAACATAGAATATACATTTTTTTGAAATAAAACATGGATCTTTTAGGAATGGAGGGAGTAGTTTTTATGTGAACTTTTTCCTAAAAAATAGTTTGACCGGATCTTCATCAATCATGATTAAAAGAGCAGCTTTTGTCAATTAATAGATATCCTATGTTTTTTTTTTAAAAAAAAATATAGATATCCTATTCTCTCGTTGTTATGGGAATTCCACAGAAACGAACAATGCTAAAAAAAATCAAGATAAGGTGACAAGGTGTTTGTTTCAAAGATAGTTTTGTTATCAACTTTTTCCTATAAAAATAGTTTGACCGTATCTTCATCAACCATGGTTTAATGAGCAGACTTTGTCAATTAATAAATATCCAATGTCTCCCGTTGTAACCTAACAAGTAGGAATGTAGAATTCCACAGAAACGAAAAATGCTAAAAATATTTCAAGATAAGGTGACAAATATTATGTTTGAAAAATTGTTGTGGTTGTAACTAAACGAGGATGAGTGTATGACTTGGTTTGGTAACCACTGGTCTTGAACGATGTAACCTCTTGAAGTGTTTATTATCATAATCAATAACTTTTTTTTTTTTTTTGAGAAAGGGCTTATAGCTAAATGTTTGATGAATCCATTTTTAGCAAATTATTTCCACACCGTTTTATGCCTCGTAACACTGTTTTAACTTCTAACAAATTTATGTAATGGATCATTCGGAAGAGTGGTTACATATTCTTAATCTAAATAACACATGTTTTAAATAAATTATGATATGGTATATTTTTTACAAAAATTAAAAATGATATGGTATATTGACTAACTCTAAAATCTAGTACTCCTATATAGGAAAGTAGAAGAGAACTTCGCCATTACATCTCGACATAACACGTGAATTTCCTTACTAAAAGTAATCATAAAATTAGTACTCGACGTTATAATTCGGTTCGGTCTCAATATTAGAATTAGCCTTTTGAGTCATGATGTCCTTAACTCTTTTTTTTTGGTGTAATTTCTTGAACTTTCTTTAATGTTTGTCTTCTATCTTGTACTAGGATTAGATCCGCGCT
>CAKOAT010580709.1:199133-210438 GCA_932364175.1 Eruca vesicaria subsp. sativa
ATTTCACCATTTAGATCTATCCTCAGTACACTAACTACCTCAAACTTAGCAAGGTTGAGTTCAATCTCTTCACGCTACACACGAGCCATGTCCAAACCAAGATCGCGTTCATGGGCTCCGGTACGTTGCCCTTCACATCCATCATCTTAGATACGTCCCACCGCTCTAATAACGACGTTCCAGAACTTTGACATCGACCATCAAGCCAATTCACTTGCCTCCGAACTTGTCTCATGCGATATTGAACTTTGTAGTTTTAAAGTATCTCGTGTATTTTATAATTGAAGTAAATAAGGTAAACAATTGTTGAAGTAAATAAGGTAATATATTGTGAGAATGTAGTAAATAAGGTAATAAATTGTGAGAAGGTAGTAAATAAGGTAATAAATTGTGAGAAGGTGGTGTGAAAACATTTAATGCAAAATGCTTCTCTTTTAATATATAAGGGATATTTTTTTTCAGTTTTATTGGTGAAAAATGTTTTTTATAAAAACACTATATTTCTCGGAACTAATAAAAATAAATGGTTGGCCATGGGATTCAAATTTCTCAAAGCATGCATGTTCGTAGACTTTACGTCATTCCAGAGTTACGTATCCAGATGTTGAACGATACTAATACGTTACACGCACAAACATATTATAATGAAAACAAATATTATAACAATTTACTTATTAAGCAATAATCAAGTGTCTTCATTAATCGTCATTTCAATCATGTCATAAAGTCTTCGATTATCATGGACCTTGTGCCAAAATTTTTTTTTCAATGGTACTATTATAAAGAGATAATTTGCTACAATACCATATTAGGAGAGAAATGTCTATGACTTAACATAAAAACAACATTTTATACAATTAGTATTTGGTTGGACAATGAAGTCCCTCTCACATTTTTTTTCTCCTCTTTTACATTCTATTTCTTCTCCTCTCTTACAATCTTTTTTTTTCTTCTACATTTTTTTTATCCAAATAATTTTTATACATTAAAAACTAATTGACACACAAACAAATAATTTTTATTCGTTAAAACCTAATTAACACACAAAAAATATTGATTTGTTTAATTACACCACAGATTGAAAAAATCAGCATTGCAATAACTTGAAAATCACCAATTGTTAACAAATGTGTTATCTGTAACAAATCATATAAATGTTAATAGATGTGTTAATTGTTAACAAATACATGTACCAGAAGTGTTAGCTGTTAATAAATATTGTAGATCTTAACAGAAGTGTTAGTTGTTAACAAATACATGTAACATATGTGTTAACAGAATTGTTAGCTGCTAACAAATATTGTAAATGTTAACAAAAGTGTTAGGTATTAACTATTAACAAATGGATAATGTAGAATTTTTAATTTTTCTATCACAATGAGTAAATATAAAAAATCAAAGTTATTCTTTAAAACCACATAGAAAATAAATAAATAAATAAATAAATAAATATATATATATATATATATATATATATATATATATATATATATATATATATTTGAATGAGTAAAAAATAATTGGAAGAGAGAATGACAAAGAATAAAGATGATAAGAGAGTTTGAAAATGGAAAGAGGTGAAATCGAATGAAAGAGAGAGAGAGAGTGCCAGGAGAGGGAGTGGTGAGAGTAAAGGCAAGGAGAGGAATAAGGGCATTTTGGTCACTATTTTGAAAAAATCACATCATGGATAGTTTGCTAATTAGAAGGTGATTTAGGGTGTCTCAGTAAATTATCTCTATTATAAATTAAAAAGTTAGGACTCTATACTATTTTATGAAGCTAGACCCTGGCTCCTTAAAAAACAAGGTTACAAAAAAAGAGAACTTAGAGCATCATTAGCAAAAGGGTACCTTTTGATATATTAAAACTGGATCTTTGTATACTGTCAAGTTAACAATGTACATATAATATTTGATATTTAATTCCAGATGACCAGTTTACGTTTTATCTTATGGGATTAATATTAAGCTAAAACGAATCGTTTTAATACAAATAAAATTATTAAAATAAGACAAATAATAGAGTTAAGTTGGTTTCAGATTATAAAAGAGCTAGGTTCAAGGTATTTCATTGGGATATTTAGAATCATTAGCTACACAACTATTCAAAAAAACAATATGAACCAATCTAGAACTTGAACAACAAGATTAGATAAATCCACTATCGTGGTAACCAAATTATCAAGCAATCCTAATACCTAAACTATCATTTGGATTACAGATTGATGACAAGCATTAAGCTCAGATTCAATTGGTTCACGATTTGCCTTAACATCAGCTCTCGTTGGTTAAGGAAAAATCGCTTATCTATGCTTTTTTTCTAGCAATCTAAAACACTTTTGATGATTAGATTAAACATGTAATCAGATGATAAATGACCAGTTTAACACAACCAGTAAGTATAGCAATAGATAGAAATATCAAAGAATAACAATCCTATTTATGTCTAACTCATTGATCTATGATCCCTAACACCCTAAACATAACAAGCGACTACTCAGCCATGAACATAGAAATCACAGAGAATAGAGATGAAAAAAACATGTCTAAATCAATAAATAATAAGCAAGAGGGTTTAGAAATCATCTCCAAAGGTCGTAGAGATTCTTCTCCCTCAAGGTTACAAATTATTAAATCACAAATCTCCAAAAGCGTTAGAGTTGTTTCTCTGTAAAAAGTAAGGGTTGCTCCACTCGATCGGGAACAGTCTGCCTAACTGTTCCGGTTGTGAAAACTTTCAAGTCAGGCTCTTTTTCCCTTCTTCGGCTCCACACAATCATTCTCTCACCTATTAGATCCTCAGAACTGTAATGACTCAAAAAAGACTAGAAAGACTCGATAAAATCTTAAAAACCATTAGTAGGATATACATATAATGTGCCAAAACACAATATATCACCTCTTCCCGATTCTCACCTAATTTAATAACAACCAGTGGTATGTCGGCGCTACACGCCATTTTTTTCTAATATTATGTGGTTATTGTTATATATAATTTAAATATATGGTTTGGTTGTTAATACACATTTTATATTATTTTATAAATTTTAAAAATATTTCCTTGGTATCTTAGAAAATAAACTATTTATCGAAAACATGAAATATATTAATTTGATTATCCTGTTAGCGTAACTGATTTTATGCTGATTGTAAAATAAATTAAATGCTAATTATATGAATGATAAGTAGCGCCAGTTTTATAACATTATTTAGTTATTTTAATACATAATTTAAATATAGGGTTTGATTGTTAATACACATTTTATGTTACTTTATAAATTTAAACAATATTTCCGTGGTATCTTAGAAAATAAACTATTTTCAAAGACATAAATATATGTATTAATTTGATTATCATGTCAGCGTAATTTATTTTAAACTGACTGCAAAATAAATTAAATTCTAATTATCTATATGATAACTATTATACATTTATTTAAGAGTCTTTGTTTTTTAATTTCATATTAAAATATGTACATTTGGAAGAGTTCAATATAATAAGAATATCTATCTTATTAAAACAGAAACATTACAACTTGTTCTATGTAAGATTTTTAAGTTGGACCTTTCATTGTTATCTATATTATTAAAACTGAAATACAAATTAAAATTGTTTGCAAACATGAATAGATTTATTAAAAATAATTATGTTTGGAAACATGAATATCGATGTTTAAGAAGATCTGCTATTTATTGTTACAAAGATTTGCTATTCATTTAAAATCCTAAATAACAAACATAATTATTTTTTGTCATTAAAAATATAATATTTTTAGTATGATTTCTAGGAAAATAAAATATAAAATTTATATAAATATAAATTTTAATACAAAATCATGTCATATTAAATATCTATAGTGAGATATATCAATTAAAAAATTATTGTAGTCTACGCTCTAGATTTTTTCTTATATATATATGTATATATTTATATATTATATTTAAATATTTGTAGTAGAACTTATCATTCAAAAAGTTGTTGCAATCAGCTGACAAAATATCTACTCTCTTAAGTTCATGCATTTAGTATTTAATGTTTATAGTGAAATCTGTCAACCAAATTTCTTTTGCAATACCCTCACGAGATATTTTCTTTTTCTTTACTAACAAAATATTCCAAAAATAATATTACCTTATAAGAATAATATTTATTGAGAATTTATTAAAGAATATTATATTTCAAAGCTTCTTGTGAAAGCTAGGTCATTTTTAAACGTTTACCAATTTACTATATATAAGACATTCTCAGGAGAGAAACAAAGTCACTGAATTTTTATGATATTATTTTTTATGTTTTCAATTTAGTAAAAATTTTCTTATTTCAGAATGCTAACTTTATATATATATATATATATATATATTTTTTTTTTTTTTGTTTATTGATTCTAGTTTTGGTTTATGTGCAAATGAACTATCATAATGATTCTTCTTATGAAACATATGATTTGATCATCTTCGTTTTATTTAGTTTTTTTCCTGTGAACTAAACATTTGTCTTTTTTTTTTGGATGAACTAAACATTTGTTTTTTTTATAAATCTCAGGTAAATTCAATATCTTCACATTTTATATTTATTTTCTAGGTTAGATCTAATCATGATCATTTTAATCTCAAATATTTATTTTACTGAAATAGCTATGGAAAAATAGTCTTTACAAGAATCCAAACTATTTGATATCAACCTACAATCACTGGAATGTATTGGTAAGTTTTCTTGACTTCTATTTTCAATTTAATAGTAGTATGACGTAAACAACAAAATAAACAAGAACTAATGTTTATTTGTTAAATATTTATATTTTCATATAACATATATTTTACATTTAAAAATTAGTTATAAAACATGTCATTCATAAAGTTGTTGCAAAATCAACTGACGAGATATCTTCTCTCATAATTTTTGAATTTAATATTTAATTGTTATAGTGAAATCTGTTAGCCAAAATTCTGGTACAATCTAGTCACCAAATATTCTCCTTTACCTTTACCAACAAGATATATCCAAAAAATAATCTTACCTTATATGTATGATATTTTTGAAAATTTATTAAAGAATATTTTATTTCAAACTTTCTCATGAAAGCTATGTCGTTTATAAACATTTATCAATTTACTATATATAAGACATTAACAGCAGAAAAACAAAGTCACCAGATTTTTATGATGTAATTTTTCTGCTTTGGATTTAGTAAATTTATTTTATTTTAGAATGTTAAGACTTTATATATATACACTTGTTTTTTGTTTTCTGATTCTGGTTTTGGTTTATGCAGATGATATATCATAATGATTCCTCTTTTGAAACCACATATGATTTGATCATTCTTCATTTTCTTTTATTTTCTATTTTTAGTATTTTTATTTTTTTTTATTAATCTCAGGTTAATTCATCATCTTCATATTTCATATTTATTTTCTAGGTTGGATATGGGACAATTGTCTTAATGTAAATCATTATCTTAGCAAATTTATATGATTTGATTACAAAAATATATCAGAAACTTTCTAATTATATAGGGATGTTCCTAAGAATATTTTTAATATATTTTTAATCAATAAAATAATTTTTAAATAATAAAATAGAAATCTATATCGAAATACACATGGATAGTCGATATCAACATCTCCAAGTGGATTATTTTGTCAAACTAAATTTCTAGTGGAGTTCAAACCAAAAAAAATTATATTACAATATTATAGTCACCTACTTAAGTAAACTATTATACTTCAATATTATTAAGATGACTGTCTTAGAATTGATATGAAAATATAAAACATATTCTGTTTATTTAAGTTGGAAAACCATAGTTTTTACAAAACATGATTAGTGATCTAATATGAAAATATGATGCATATTTTACATAGATCATTGGCAGAACATATAGTTGTTACATAGACTCTTACTTCAATCTTGTATACATCAACATTATGAAAAATTAAGAGTTACTTTAATATTTTAGATCAACATAATAAGATGATACTTGGAAGGTGAATTGTTATTAATTTAATATAATTTTGATTAGGTGTTAATTTTTTTGCTATGCAAGTTTGTTTTACAAATATTGTGTATTTAATTTATACAATACAGATTTTATTAAGTTATAGCTATGTTCCATTGTTTCCCAAATATGTACCACTAAAATCAAGAAAATATGTGTGTCCAATATGTTATGGTGTTTTCCAAATGTTATTAGACACGTTAGAAATTTTAGCCTCTTTTAGTTACAAAGTTAATATACACTTGGACGTTATTTCACATATTATAGTTTGATTGCTTTTATTACATACTATACTTTGATTGTTCCTGTGCTTTCTAAAATTATATCAAACTGTTTGTGTAATTTTCATGTTTTAAGTTTGTTATTATACTATTTTCTCACATCAACGATACTTGAATGACTATGATACATATTAATGGGTCAGTAAAAAAATACATAATAGATACTTCAACCCATAAAAATATAAATGAATGGCTCAGTCCAAAAGAAATCACTTAAAAAAGTATTTGCCACATGAAATTTGTTTTCTCCTAGGGAGGAAAAAGGTTTACTTTATTATATAATTGTATTTGTCAATGATTTGGTTAATTGGCTGTGTTAGTTATTTTATGTTTTGTAGTTTAATAATTTGGGCATTGAAATTTTCTGTTTTTGAGATTGTCTTACCATTTTGTGTGTTTGATGTATATTTTACGGGTGATTGGAGATTATGAGTTTTATCGATGTAAAGTTCTGGGAACACATTTTCTATCTATCTTTAACGTTACTTCTTGACCATTATTTTTGTTGGTTTTTCATTTTTTTATGTTTTTGGAATAATATGTATAATCATAAATGTAATTGTTAACAACATGTATTATTTTGCAAATAGAAAGAGTGAGATTAACATCTATTTGAAAAACATGGCAGAAGGCTAAATTTTTATAGAAGAGTACAATTTTTTTTTCATTTGTTTGTAATAGTAAACGTCTTATGATTGAAAGTAAAATTGTAAGGTGACAACTTTTAACTAGAAAGTGTATGTAGTGCCCACAGTAACAGAGATGAACTGTGGTAGCTGGTTTTCTTCTGGATTCTCACCACTTGCAGTCTACATGACATAGTACATACACTGATACACAATGTTTTCTATTGAAATAAGGAATAGAACAACAGTGGTTTGTTAATGTAAAGTATATAGACATAATAATATTACTAAAATGTGACCAGCATTTGTTTTCCATGATTTTTACAGTATTTTAAAATCTTAAGGCAAAGTGTTTTCTTTTGCCAAAGTCCCAATAATCTACTAATTCTATTTTACTTTTTATAATTAGTGTTGATTGTTATCAAATATATTAATCTGAAATTTATAGATTTGCCAAACCTAGACTAAAAGAGAAAAAAATAAGTAGGTTTAGTTGTATGTTTTTTTTACCTAAGTTTTGCATTTAAACAGTTCAAATAAATTTTTGAATTTTTAAAACTCTTTTTTTTTGAAATTTATAGATTAAAAAAAAAATTATTAATATTTTTTGATTAAAATTAGCATAATAAATTATACAGTCTTTGAAATATGTGTATTAAAATGAATAAAATAATTTGTTTAAGCATTATACAGTAAGAAAAAAAATTAAGATACTAAAAATCTTAAAGAAATTTAATTAGAATATTTTATGAAAATTTCTCTTTACTTAAACCCAAAAAAATTACATTATTAAATACAAAAAATTTTAAAGTTAATGAAAGTATCAGTTACGTGTTCCTTAAAAGCACACTCCAATATCCCATAACATATCTATCTATATTTTATAAATTCTTCTTTAACACGTTAGATTTTTTCAGCTAGAGCCAAATGGATTTTATCATGACAGTATTAAGCAACCTGTAAGATCCCGTTTCCACCAAAGCCATCATAATACATAGAAAATTGGCAGAAGTCTCATTTTGAGAAGAACCCATTTCATATATACATAGAACCTATGGCAAGCAAACATAACTTCAAACTTTTGCCAAGGTTCCCAGTGGTTAAAATTTCTTATGAATGTTGGATATCTTGATACTGATTCGATCAATCCTTGAAGCCTTTTAAACCAAAACCAAACATAGGTTAAAGTGAGACGACATTCTTTTACATGTGAAGTTTTTAGTTTATAATCTTACCTGCGAACCAAAGGCGTGAAGCTCAGCTTTTCTTAGTTCCGTCAAATAAAGAGATTTTGAGCTTTCAAGTCTCTCTGATTACAGCATTACCAACTTTCCAAGATCCTCTTTTTTTTTTGGGTAAAATGTTAAATCCTCTTGTTCTTTGGATAGGTTTGTTACTTCAGTCAGGTATTTAATGGTCAGAAACGGATGCAAAAACCAACGGGAAAATTGACAAAATAACCCTCAACTTTTGAAAATAAGTTAAAAATTTCTCCAACTCACAAACAAGCCATTTTAACCTTCAACTTCTAGTCAAACACAAATAAATCTCATACTTTCGTTGACTAAGCCATTTTAATCTTGTCAAAAATCAACCGTTTAGTTCTATTAGTCATATTTAACAGTTGACTTTTAATAAGTCTAAAATGGCTTGGTCAACGAAAGTATGAGATTTTTTTTATCCTAATTTAAAAGTTAAAGATTAAAATTGCTTATTTAAAAATATCTTAACTAAAAATTTATTTTTTTCTGACAGAAAAAATATAATTTTTCATATCGATTGTAATCACTAACTTAATAAAATATGTTCATATAAGTTTAGATATAATATTTAAAAATTATTTAAAAACAAAAAAAATTATACATCAGTTGCCGGAAATCCCATTCACGCACTTGACTTCCTCATTTTCACTTGTTTAATCCTCTATTGAGTATACGTGACTAAACTTTTAACAATGTGTTTAGGGTTTTACCTTTAACTTTTATGTTTTTATTCTTAAATATTTTTTGAACCTAAACATTTAATTATTTTATTTTATATCTGAATTTACAGTATAATTGTATTTTTAATCAAGTTTTTTAATAAACAATTTTTTTTTTGTTTTTGAAATATTATAACTAAAATTATTTGAACATATTTTATTAAGTTTGTAATTCTAATCAATATGATAAACTACAATTTTTGTTGAAAAGAACAATGCAAAAATAGCAATTTTTAGTTAAGATATTTTTAAGTAAACAATTTTAATCTAATTTTTAAATTGAAATAAAAAATCGCATACTTTCGTTGACCAAGCCATTTTAGACTCATTAAAAGTCAACCGTTAAATATAACTAACGGAACTAAACAGTTAAATTTTGATGAGATTAAAATGGCTTGGTCAACAAAAGTATGAGATTTATTCGTGTTTGACTAGAAATTGAAGGTTAAAATGGCATATTTGTGAGTTGGAGAATTTTTTGGCTTATTTTCGAAAGTTGAGGGTTATTTTGTCAATTTTCCCAAAAACCAATTAAAGATGGTCTTTTGGGCGGTTCTTTGTAGTTATCTTGGTTACACTGTTATCTACATGAAAGCAAACAACAATTATGATTCAGAGAGGCTCTAAAGATACGGTTCTCGTAACCATATTGCAACGGACCGATTAACAAACCAGTGGAAAAGGATCTGATAGAGAGTAGAAGCTCGTTAACAAGGTAATAAGCGGTTAAGCCAATGCTGATGACTTGACTGCCTTTGTTTGAGTTTATAATACCTTCCGCTATCGTAATCTCTCGGTCCTGCCTACATACCAACAAAAAGAGCTTCCATGAGCTGCAAAAACCAATAAAAGATTTCAGACAGTAGTAACCAAGCTGCAGAAACCATTAAAAAGATTTCAGATGATAGTAACAAATAAAAAGTTGAGAAAAATGGTATTAGAGATTGTCGAGTACCTGATGTTAGGAGTTTTCAAGGCTCCTAAGGCAAATGTTGTAGTATAAGAGATTGTCGAACCAGTTCTGAGGGATTTTAAAGCACTGAGAATGCAAGTACTCACTTAATCTAAGTGCAATCGAATAAATGATGGTTTTAAACTATAACTAAGAATAAGAAAAGCAATAACTAAAATAACTTCCTTGATTAAGAGAAAGGAGAACTCATGGGAGTAGGGATTAGATCTTGGGTGATCAAGTTTCGAACTAAGGATGGCAAATGATAAATCAAACTATCGACCTTAAGCCTAGACACAATTCTANGAATACTCTACTAGCAAGGAACAAGAATGATCTACACTAAAACAACCTAGAACTAACCTAATCACCCTTAATCTCCCTAACCCATGAATTCAAAAGGTGATTTACTCACTAATCATCATGATTACTCTTAAACCTATGTTAGATTCAAGCTTAATCATGTAGATGATGAAATAGAAAAGTAAAACAAAGGTTTTTCAATTTGTTTTCTTCAAGAACAAAGATGATCTGCCTGGTAAGCTACAAAGAGTACTTAAAATTAGGTTTTTCCAACTCAAAACATAAAAAAACGAAATTGTAAAAAGGTCCTCAAAACAAGTATTTTTCGTCCAAACATAAGCGCACAGCGGGGTTGTGACCCCGCTGCCACAACCCCGCTGTGGGGTGTCATCTTAGCCGGGCGGCCCCCCTGACTCCGCCCCGGGGGTCCGCTGTGGTCTGGGCCGACCCCCTGACCCCGCTGCCATGACCCCGCTCCAGGATGCTCGCCTCTAGTAAATTGGTCATAACTCCTTCATTATATCTTCAAACGACTTGAAACCACTTTCATTAGAAAGCTAACTCAATTTTCTATGTCTCCTCAAAATCTTAGCAACAGAAGATATCTTTAAAGGCTCCATCCATGCTCATCTTTCAGCCCCTTTTGGATCACAATGCTCCTAAACATCTCAAATCACTCCATGGCACATTCCAACACCTAATAAGGACAATGAATGCAAAATGCAACCTAGACATGGCTAAATCCTAATCTATATGATGAAAATGCTCATGGATGAATGGGTAAAACAATGCAAATATGCAAGATATCAACTCCCCCAAACTAGTTCTTTACTTGTCCTGTCCTCAAGTGAACTTTCTAGAACTTATGGGAAAAGAAGTTTGAAGGTGGGAGCTCATAACCAAAAGAAACACATCTAAGAACTCAACTTAACATCCTAAAGAGACATTCCAAGTAGCATGATCACACTCTCTTATCACACTCTAGCTTCTCTAGGCCTATCAACACACTCTTATGCCTTTAAGCAAGATGCAATACTTTTCAATTTACAAGTCTTTAAACCAGCTCTCACATTAGTTCACACACACACACACAAAGTGAATTCTCACAAATGGGCACATGATCTCAATCATTTGGCTAGGCAAGCAAAAGGTCTAATGAGA
>CAKOAT010580709.1:213371-252442 GCA_932364175.1 Eruca vesicaria subsp. sativa
ATGTACTCAGCAAGCTCTCTTTGGAGAAACCATGGTGTGGGCATTGTGCTTGATATCTCTTGAATCTCTCCCATGCTTCGCTGAATCCTTCCAAGTTCTTCTGTTGAAAGCTGGATATCTCGTTCCTCAACTTAGCAGTTCTTGAACTTGAGAAAAATTTCTCCAAGAATGCTCTCTTGCACTCATCCCAGGTGGTGATGGAGTCGCTGGGTAGAGTCTTCTCCCACTGACGTGCCTTGTCCCCCAAAGAGAAAGGGAATAGCTTGAGCTTGAAGGCATCCTCAGACACACCATTGATTTTTGACAACCCACAATAGCTGTCAAACTTGTCCAAGTGATCAAATGGGTCTTCTACAGGCAACCCATGATACTTGTTATTCTCAATCACGTTGAGGAGTCCTGGTTTGGCCTCAAAGTTGTTGGCTTCCACAGCTGGTGCTCGGATTCCCAACCTATTGCCATGAAGGTTTGGGCGGTCATAGGTACCAATGGGGCGAGCTGGGCGCGGTGGGTTAGCCATTTCAGTATCCAACCTCTGTTGTTGAACCTGTTGTTCTGCTTGTTTTCTCTGTCTTACTATCTCTCTTTCAAACTCCCGTATATCTAGAACTCTTGGAACAAGGTTTGTTGTGTCTTTTCTCCTCAAGTTCATACACCTGAAATCCAAAGAGAGATGAAGATGAAGAATCAGTAACAAAATAAAAGAAAAATGACTTAGTCTCAAGCAAGTGACTAAATCTCAATGTTTAAATCTACTCAGAATTTGGCAACGGCGCCAATTTGATGTTAGGAGTTTTCAAGGCTCCTAAGGCAAATGTTGTAGTATAAGAGATTGTCGAACCAGTTCTGAGGGATTTTAAAGCACTGAGAATGCAAGTACTCACTTAATCTAAGTGCAATAGAATAAATGATGGTTTTAAACTATAACTAAGAATAAGAAAAGCAATAACTAAAATAACTTCTTTGATTAAGAGAAAGGAGAACTCATGGGAGTATGGATTAGATCTTGGGTGATCAAGTTTCGAACTAAGGATGGCAAATGATAAATCAAACTATCGACCTTAAGCCTAGACACAATTCTAAACAAGCTCTATGTCAAGATGAATGTTCATTTGCTAGCATATCTCAAACATCAAATGTCTTTGGTTGAATAATATGAAAGCAACCATTACTAACAAGTCTATTAGCTATCTTAGCACCTTTAACAACAAATGTCTTTGGCAAAGTATACTAAAAGCTTAGGAGAGTTGTCTCAGGCATTTCATCGAACACCTTTTGGGTGGGAAATGCCTATTGATCAACTTTTGAGTGGTTAACTCAGAAGATGCATTATGAATACTCTACTAGCAAGGAACAAGAATGATCNGGCATTTCATCGAACACCTTTTGGGTGGGAAATGCCTATTGATCAACTTTTGAGTGGTTAACTCAGAAGATGCATTATGAATACTCTACTAGCAAGGAACAAGAATGATCTACACTAAAACAACCTAGAACTAACCTAATCACCCTTAATCTCCCTAACCCATGAATTCAAAAGGTGATTTACTCACTAATCATCATGAATACTCTTAAACCTATGTTAGATTCAAGCTTAATCATGTAGATGATGAAATAGAAAAGTAAAACAAAGGTTTTTCAATTTGTTTTCTTCAAAAACAAAGATGATCTGCCTGGTAGACTACAAAGAGTACTTAAAATTAGGTTTTTCCAACTCAAAACATAAAAAACGAAATTGCAAAAAGGTCCTCAAAACAAGTATTTTTCGTCCAAACATAAGCGCACAGCGGGGTTGTGACCCCGCTGCCACAACCCCGCTGTGGGGTGTCATCTTAGCCGGGCGGCCCCCCTGACTCCGCCCCGGGGGTCCGCTGTGGTCTGGGCCGACCCCCTGACCCCGCTGCCATGACCCCGCTCCAGGATGCTCGCCTCTAGTAAATTGGTCATAACTCCTTCATTATATCTTCAAACGACTTGAAACCACTTTCATTAGAAAGCTAACTCAATTTTCTATGTCTCCACAAAATCTTAGCAACAGAAGATATCTTCTAAGGCTCCATCCATGCTCATATTTCAGCCCCTTTTGGATCACAATGCTCCTAAACATCTCAAATCACTCCATGGCACATTCCAACACCTAATAAGGACAATGAATGCAAAATGCAACCTAGACATGGCTAAATTCTAATCTATATGATGAAAATGCTCATGGATGAATGGGTAAAACAATGCAAATATGCAAGATATCAGTACCTAAAGTGGTTTCTGATAAACTTTAGAAAAGAGAGAGAGATTTTTGACTGAATAATACTTTTCTTAATTAAACTGTGAAGGTTTTACAAATGTATATACAGAGCCAATCGAACAATCTCGATGGCTTGACTACCAGCTGTAAAGTAAGAAACAATGAAGACTAGCCAGCACAGAGGTTTTGGAGTGGAGCAAAACGGTTTAGAATAGACTTTTAAGTACAAATCACAGCTCTGCAACTCGACAAAACTTGAGTTGAAGAAGACCTTTGGTGATGAGTTAACTTGTTGTACTCAAGAGGGGCTTCAGAATTCAATTCACATTGGGTCTGTCTTACATCCCCCCCCCAAACTTGTGGTGGGACTTGCTTCTACACCAAGTTTGCTTCTCAGGAAGACAAACTCTCTTCGCAGAAAAGACTTAGTGAAGATGTCAGCAGTTTGAAGCTTTGCCGGAATATGTTTGGTTTCAATAAGACCTAAGGCAACTTGCTCCCTCACATAATGGTAGTCTGTATCAAAGTGTTTGGAGAGCTTATGGAGAGCAGGATTAGTGCTTAAGTAAACTGCAGAAAGATTGTCATAGAGAAGCATAGTAGCATGAGGTTGAGGTACCTTCAGATCACGAAGAAGATTGGACATCCAAGTTATCTCCTGCGCGGTTGCAGCAAGAGCTCGATACTCGGCCTCAGTGGAAGATTTGGAGACCGTTTCCTGGCCAAACGACAGGAAACCAGATTTGATCCAAAAAACTTACAGAAACCAGTTGTGGATCTCCTTGTTTGTTAACAGCCAGCCCAATCACTGTCACAGTAGGCTAGGAGAGAGATGTTGGTGTCTTTTCTCAGGTTCAAACCAAGGTCGATAGTCCCTTTTAGATACCTGAGTATACGCTTCAGTAAACCAAAATCTGAGACTGTAGGAGAATGCATACGCTGGCAAACAAAGTTCACAGCATATTGAATATCTGGCCTAGTGATTGTCAGATATTGGAGTTTACCAGCCAAGCTTCTGAAGTAGGTTGGCTCAGGAAACAAACTATTGTCTTGATATTCCACACGTTGTGGCAGAGGAGTGGGCATTGGATTACAATCCGTCATGGCAGCAACTTGTAAGATGTCCTCAATGTAAGCTCTCTGGTGCATGAATAGACCATTTTGATGACTCTGCAGTTCAATACCAAGGAAATAAGTAGGAGCTCCCATGTTTTCATAGAGAAGCGGTGAGACAGAGACTGTATCAGTTCATCGATCATTTGAGACGCACTTCATGTTAGTAAAATGTCGTCCACATAAAAGAGGAGAATCAGAGTGTCCTTTCCTCTGTGGAGAGTGAATAGCGAGGGGTCAGACTTAATGAACACAAAGCCAAGATCTATCAGAAAGGTACTGAAGGTATCAAACCAAGCTCTTGGTGCTTGTTTGAGACTATACAATGCCTTTGTAAGTTTGCACACATACGTAGGTTTGTTGGGATCAACAAAGCCCTCAGGTTGATACATGTAGACTGGCTCTTGGAGATCACCATGAAGGAACACACTTGTTACATCTAATTGTTGGATCTTCCATCCTTTGGCAGTTGCAAGATCAAGAACTAGCCGGATGGTCGATGTTCTGACTACCAGACTAAATGTTTCTAGGTCGTCTAGGCCTTCTTCTTGCTGAAACCCTTTACCAACAAGGCGAGAACGATACTTCTTCACTGTGCCATCTGGATTATATTTGACTGTGTGGACGCATCTGCTGGTGAAAATGTTCATGTCTGGTGTTGGTGAGACCAACGTCCATGTATTCAACATATGGATGTTCTCCATTTCTGTTGTGACAGCTCCATACTAACCGGGATGTGCCATGGCTTCAGATATATTCTTAGGTAGCGTTGCTGAGTATTTCGTAGTCAGAAGTGCATACCTGGAGTTGGGTTTCCTAATGCCATCTTTAGACCTTGTCTACATAGAATGTTGATTAGATGCTTGCAACGGTTGTGGCTCTCGGACAGTAGGAGCAGGCTGGTTAGAAACACCGTGTTCAGGTGGGTCTGGTTGGTGGGGAACGAGGTGTTTTGGAGCAGGAAAAGACACATGTTACGATCTTCCACAGCAGGCATTTCATCCCCTAAAGTTACTCTCTGCCAAGCTTTCAACATAGGAGTTTCATATCTTGGTACCAACACTTTGTACACATCTTTGTATGGGAAACATTCTTCATTAAAAATTACATGTCTAGTGATATAGACTTTTCTTGTTGGTGAGTATAAGCATCGATATCCCTTGTATTGATTGCTATATCCCACAAACACACACTGCAGACTTTTAGGGTCAAACTTGTGGGCTTGATAAGGTCTTAGAAACGGATATCAGGCTGTTCCAAAGGCTCGCAGAGTTCCATATTCAGGCTTGACACCAAGGATTTTTTCAGATGGACTTCTACTATCAGTATCTTTCTTAGGAAGAAGGTTGCTTATGTGACAAGCTGTGGAGAAGGCTTCAACCCAATAATGGAGAAGAAGATGACTGTCATACATCATTGACATTCCAAGCTCCACCACATGTCTATGTTTCTGTTCTGCTACACCATTCTGTTCTGGAGTGTGAGGACATGAAACTCTATGTTGAATTGCACTGTCTTGTAAGAGTTTAGTCATCGTGTGATTAATAAACTCTCCACCACCATCTGACTGTAGTTGTTTGATCTTTGTATTGAACTGGTTTTCAACAAGATTCTTAAAGGCAGAAAACACTTGACTGAACTCAACTTTATTATGAAGTGGATATAACCAAGTGAATCGAGCACAATCATCAACAAAAACTACATAGAGCCTAAACCCTTGATTTGATACTATGGGAGAAGGACCCCATAAGTCACAATATGTCCTTTCTAAGGGTTTGGTGACACTAGACTGAGACGGAAAAACTATAATCTACTACTCTTCCCCATTTGGAAAGGCTCACAAACAGGGGATGTTCTGCTCTTATTCACCAGAATCTCCTTGCAGATCTTCAACTGCCGAATAATCCGAGAGTTTGAGTGACCAAGACGCAGATGCCAGATGTCTTCTGAGGCAGCAATCTGACGATCTGAGAAGTAAGCAACAACCTCTTGATTCTTCAACTGATACAAGCCACTGCAAGAAAAATGGGCTTTGCTAGCGGACGAAAAACGTTATCTAACGATTCAACAGCGGTTTAAGGAACGCTGTATCATCGCCCGTCATAATAGGTATGGCACATTAGATAACATTTTTTCGCGATGCTATCTTTTCTTCAGAATCGATAGCGCTTTTTTATTTGCAATAATAAACTATTTAATAGCGCGTCATTAATGTTATTAGCTATATTATTAACAGCGTTTTCGAGAAGTTATTTTTAAATCATATATATACTATAATGTTTTCAGAATGCTATCAAATATTTTTAATAGCATTTTATTTTTGTTATTATTGACATTACTAAAAATTAAAAAAAATAATTACAAATACAATATATAAAATTCTTATAAATAGAAATTGGTTACATATTTATGAGAGGTATACCATATTAAACCAAATTAAACCTAAACCAAATTTAGCCTAAACAAAAAAAGCTTAAACCAAAAAAATAAACCAACGCAGCATCTAAACCCTAAACACATGTTCTCTTCACCACACCACCACCACTACGACCACGCCTTCCACAACCGCCGCCGAGACCACGCCTTGCCTCCTCCATAGTCAAGCCTCTAGTGCATCCTCCAACTTCCTTTACCAGAAAACAAATCAAAATCAGATTCAAAGGAGAGTAAGAGAGAGAGAGAAAGAGAGGTCACTCAGTCTCACCACCTCCAGATATGTTCTCTCGATCTCACTGCAATCTGCTACGGAAGCGATAAAACCAGAGACCTTGTTCTTATGAATTTTAGATCTGTAACGTTTTTTAAAAAGCAATATCATATATGTTCATGAACGAAATAGAGAGTTGCCAGGAGAAGAAAGAGAAGACGTGAAGTCATACGTTGAGAGGGATGAGATGAGCGGCTCACGGCTGATAAGGGAAGAGAGTCCTCACGGCGGCGAGAGAGAATCGCCACGGTTGTGGCTCGTCGGGGCTGGGAAGGTAAAATCCGGTGATAGCAAGTCCCAAATAAAGGACGTATGGAGCAGGGGAGGTAATGAACAGATACGTATGGAACTTGGAAGAAAAAATTTTGTGTTTGCACAAGAAAGAACAAAATAAACTAAATGACGAAGAAGGAGAAAAGGAAATGATTTTAGTCCATTAGATTTAACTTAATCAACGGCAGGGAGAGTTATCCGTGTACTTTTAGATTGACCAGTAGATACTTTTCTCTTTTTATATTAATTTATTAATGCTTATAAATTGTAGAATATGTATATATGTATATACATATATATGTGCGTTCGTGACTTAATTGTATGATATGTATATATAAGATTCGAGATTTGTGTAGGGTTTGAAGTTAACTTTAAGGGTTAAGGTCTTTGGATTATAGATTATGATGTAGGGTCTCAAGATTAGATTTAAAGTTAGAAAATATATTTTTCAAAAATATATTTTTCAAAAATTTATTTTTCAAAAATTTATTTTTTAAGAATTATGTTTCAGTCTAGGTTTTAACTTTTAAGATATTAACTTTAGTGCATATATATGTATATCATCACTTGGGGTATACGATCTAGATGTTTAGGGTTTCGAGTTAAATCTAAAAGTTAGTAGTTTTTGAGGATGAGATTTGAAAAGCTATATATTTTTCTAAGAATTATATGTTAGCTTAGGTTTTATGTTTGAAAATATTAAGTTTAGTGTTTAGATGTATTATTTGGGGTATATGGTTTATGTTTATAAGAAATTTTATAAAAATATAATTATGCTAAGTAGCTAATTAAATAAATTTAAGGATTATATATTGTCATAGGGTTTTGGAGTATAGTACTTTGGGTTTAGATCTAAAATTAGATTTCTGATTAAATTTAAGATTCAAAGTTAAATAATAAAAAAAGTAGAGTTTACGATTTTTAGTTAAAGTTTAAGGTATATGATTAATTTGGGGTGTTGGTGTCAAAATCGGTCACGACAGAATTAATGGCAAAAAGTCTCCGCAAAAATATAAAACAAATCGTTTTACAAAACTCGAAGAATCGTTTTATAAAACTCAAAGAATTGTTTTATAAAACTCGAGAATCGTTTTATAAAACTTGAAGAATCATTTTCTAAAACTCGAAGAATCGTTTTATAAAACTCGAGAATCGTTTTATAAGACTCGAGAATCGTTTTACAAAACTCAAAGAATCGTTCTATAAAACTCGAGAATACTTTTATAAAACTCGAAGAATCGTTTTATAAAGTCGAGAATCGTTTTATAAAACTCGAAGAATCGTTTTATAGAACTCGAAGAATCGTTTTATAAAACTCGAGAATCGTTATATAAAACTCGAAGAATCGTTTTATAAAACTCGGACAATCGTTTTATAAAACTCGAAGAATCATTTTATAGAACTCGAAGAATCATTTTATAAAACTCGAGAATCGTTTTATAAAACTCGAGAATCGTTTTATAAAACTCAAAGAATCATTTTATAAAACTCGAAGAATCATTTTACAAAACCGCGAAAAACCGAAACCGCCATAATAAGCGAACTAGTCTCGTCCAGACTAGTTCGCCCAACGGCGAACTAAGCCAAGACCGGCTTAGTTCGCCATTGGGCGAACTAGTCTCGTCCCGGCTAGTTCGCCGTTGGGCGAACTAGAAGCTTCCCAAGAGGCGCTGACTTTGCCCCAAGGGTTCTTATCGCCTAGCTCGCCATACGGAGACCTGGCCAAGCTGAATTAACTCGCCGTAGGTCGAGCCGACCATCCCGAGCCTCGATCTCCCGCATCCTTGATTCACGGCATACGTCTTTGGACACGATCGTATTCCGAATCACGGTCGAAATGTCTCCCGTTTCGTCTCGATCTGTCCTATCGTTTGAGTTTTTTACGATAAAAACCGTAAAACTATGTTTTCTCGAAAAGAACTCAAGGAAATCGTATAAAATGGCAACGGTTAAACAAAACACGGAATATTGCCTAAACTATACGATTTATTGGAGATTTTTCGTAAAAGTCGTACAAAACACGTTTTCAATAAAACCCCGAGTAAATCGTAGAAAATGGCAACGATTAATCGAAACATCGAACATTGCCTAGCTTTACGATTAACTCGAGAAACTTATCTAAAAACGGCATCGTATCAGGAAACGATCTCGTCTAAGGTCGTAAAACGGATTTATCGCAAAACGGCTCAGAAAGTCCTAAAACGCGATAAAAGCCACTCGCGACTTTAAAACGAAATCCAACCCGAAGAGACAACGACGTTTTGGCGATTTACTCGCTGAAAGAAAATAAATGTCAAACTTGAAGATAAATGTCAAGTTTGAGGATAAATAGAAGATTTCCGCAGGAAAAAAGGAAAGATCGAGATAAATGGAAGATTCCCGATAAACTCGAATCTGGGCGAAATGGAAAGACTAAACCGCCTAGGAAGGGAGTATATAAGCAAGAGGCATAGGGCAGAAGCAAAGGGACGAATTTCAGAGCTCTCATCTGAGACTTTTACAACTTTTCTAGACTTAGAATTTTCCGCACTTAGAAACTTAGGCTTTTTCTCGACAAGTTCGGTTTCTATGATTGGCGCTCAATTACTAGACGAACTCGCCTAGGCGGTTTGATCTCTGGTCCATCTCTATCAACTGAACTACGTTCGACTTGATCCTCGAAAGGGGTACGTAGGCAGCCTTTCATAAGGTTCAGTCCGAAATCAATCAAATCCTTTTTCTTATCTTTTTCCGTCTTTTGTTATCGAGCTGCGACTCGATTAGGTTTAAGGTTTTTTATGTTGATAACTCGCTGACGGCCCTGCAGCCAAAGCCTTTGTAAACCCTTGTAATGATCGCAACGCCCTTACGCGAAATCGAAATAAGATCTAATTTTTCTTTAAATTCGTTTTATTGCGTTTTTTATATTTTTCCGCATTTATTTGGTTACTTGTCGTTGGCTTTCGCAGAGATCCGGTTCCTCTGGAAAATTAGGGTTTTCCTAAGTTTCCTTATTTAACGGAAATCGACAAGTGTGAATTTCGGTTCCCACATGGGTTATGATATAAGTCCATAGTTCAAAATTTAGGACTTGGATTTAATATTTTAAAATTAAAAATTAAAATTAAAAATTTGAATTTAAACTCAAGATTTAAAATTTAAATAAAGAAAGTATTTGAATTTTATGGATTGTGTTTAAAGTTTAGGGTTTAGGGTTTTGTAGGGTTGGCAAATGAAATGGAGTGGGAGGGAAACTGAAATGGGAATGAGAGGGAAAATGAAATTATTTACCGCCTTAATTATGCATAGCGCTTCAAAACTGATAGTGCTATGTATATTTTGTTTCTCAAAAGCATTTGCATAATTAAAATCGGCCCAACCAAACATAGCGTTTGTATTTTAACAAACGCTATCAAAAATTAAGGGATATGTCAACTATAGCAAAACGGCAAATAATGCTATCCGCTACTGCTATGAATACTTATATTTCTTGTAGTGAGCCATTACTTCTGTTTCCTTTGACCACTACTTTCTTCTTAATCAGATCAATAATATACACATGATTAGCATCAAAAAACACACCACACTGATGATCTGTACACAACTTACTGGCTGAAAGCAAAGATTTTTTAATGTCAGAACACACAAGAACTTCCTTCAAGGATAAAGTACCTTAGCCAGAAGCAATGGTCTCAGAGCCAACATGAGTGATTGGAAGATAAGCCCCATCTCCAACCATCACAGTGTCATCACCTCCATAAGGATGAGCTCCTTGGAGATTTCCTGCCAATGAGGTGACATGAGAAGTAGCCCCGGAGTCTGGATACCAATCTTTATCTTCAGAGACACGCATAGACGAGAAGGCTGCATCAGACTGATAGTTGTTATCAAATCTGTTGTAGCATTTTATGGCCGTATGGCTTATTCTCCCACAGATCTGACATGTTGGTCTTTCTCCTTGACCTTGAATACTGGATTGGTGTTGAATAAAGCCACGACCTCCGCTAGAGAAGCCTCCACGTCCTCTGTATGCTCCACGGCCTCTGCCTCTGTAGTTTGGGTTGTAGGTGGGTTTCTAGCCTCTTGTATCTTCTTGTCTTTGAGCAGAGTAGGCTACATGGGGATTCACAGCATGAGTATCTTCATAGGACTTCAGCTTGTCGTCAAAACCCTTTACTTCAGAGACTACATCATTAAAGGTTGGGGCTTGGAACTTTGTGAGAGAGTTCTGAATCACTGTAGTTACTGGATCAAACTCTCTTTCAAGGCCATTGAGGAACCCAAAAATCTTCATTGACTCATCAATGGGTTTTCCAATAGCACTGAGAGCATCACACACCATCTTGAAATCTCTGCAATACACGGCCAAGGTCTTGTCTTTCTTCGAGAGAAGCTGAAGACTCCTACGTAATGAAAACTCCCTCGAGACAGAGCTTTTGTTAAAGTTATCAGCTAACGACACCCACATATCACGCGATGTTTTTAGTGTGTGAACAGATCCCTTCACCTCTTCAGACAGAGTACCAAATAGCCAAGTCTTGATCAACTGATCCGTACAAAACCAGGCTTCATACAACGGGTTGTTTTCTTCTACATTCTCAGTACCACGACGCACCACATGTGTCACTGGAGGCGCTTCCACTGCACCATTTACAAACCCCAGCAACTTCTGACTTGACAACAAGGATTCAAACTGCGTTTTCCAGAGCAGGTAGTTACTGTCTGTGAGCTTGAGGGTTACACAGCTCAAGACATGAACTTTGCTCGGAAAGGGATAAGGGTTCACCGGATCCGCCATACCTGTTAAGGTTTAGATGGGCTCTGATACCATGTTAAACTTTAGAAAAGAGAGAGATTTTTGACTGAATAATGCTTTTCTTAATTAAACCGTGAAGGTTTTACAAATGTATATATAGAGCCAATCGAACAATCTCGATGGCTTGACTACCAGCTGTAAAGTAAAACACAATGAAGACTAGCCAGCACAGAGGTTTTGGAGTGGATCAAAACGGTTTAGGATAGACTTCTCCGTACAAGTCACAGCTCTGCAACTCAACAAAACATGAGTTGAAGAAGACCGTTGGTGATGAGTTAACTTGTTGGACTCAAGATGGGCTTCAGAATTCAATTCACATTGGGTCTGACTTACAGTTTCAAGTCAATCATTGGGCCTTTTGATGGAGTTATCTTGAAAGACCAACAAAAAAAGCCAAAGTACCAACTTCCTCTTCGTTTCGGAATGTTAGCCTTTAAACTCGCTATTACTCATATCAGAGAAACTTCTTACAAACTATGAACTAAGCTTAGTTCATAGTACTCGCCTTCATGGCCATCATATTCACCGAAGAAGTGACCAAACTTTGAGGGAAGAGACTGTGAGCTCCATCAGTAACGAAACCTTGGATGAGCGGTGTTTGTCAGAAGGAAGATGAATCAAGAGGAGGGTGAAGTTAATCAGTTTCTGTTATAACAACTGAAAGTAGAAGCAACAGATTATAACTACAATACCTTACATCAACTACCAAGGCTACAACGGCCGTGTTAGGAAGAATAGAGCAAGAGAAATGGGTTACCATTGTCTGGGGTTCGTTGCAGTGATGCTATCCATCGGTTAGGACGTTAATGCTTGGATAAATGAAAAAAGATGAAAATGTTACTGAGACATTGTTTCCAGGATTCTAGATCCGAAGAGCCATCACCTAAACGAAACACATAAACTGTGGTGATGAAGATTAATCAAACCCTAATAACAATTGGTCTTCAAAGAATTATAATTTTTATTGTCTCAAAATCGTAAAAGAGTTAGGCTTTAATTGGTGACATGTGGTAACTTTGATTAAGTTTGAGTTAGGCTTGTAACTTAAAAATGTTACCAATCATGCATTAACTAGTTTCATTTCCCCCGTGCAAGCGCGGGGCCATGCACGTTGACGAAGCATTACGTAATATTGTGTTTGAGATTATGAAACATTGGAAGTCAGACGGTTTGATTAGTTTGATGTAACATCGATCTAGAAATGTTTCCAGAAAAATTTGATGCGTGTATTTTTTTTGTATATATTTAGTTTAAATTATAATGTATATAGGTTTGAATGTAGAAAGGGGTGGTTAGTGATATTTTTTGTTAAGTAAGTAAATATTTTTTTTTAATGGATTTTTAATTTTAGTAACAATTATAATGTTTTAGCAATTATTTTTTTGTTTTAATTTTAATGTTTTTTGGTTGTTGGTAATTGGCATATGAAGCTTAGGGTATGACGTATGTATCTGCTGAGGAAATCTGTTATTTCTAGTAGTTTGGGGTCAAAAAAGAACCTTGTTCCTTGCGTGGAGTTTAGGTACAGATTACCTGCTCAATTAAAATAACATGTCAACTAAAACAGTATATAAGAGGTTTGAGGATGAATCAGAAAACAGAGGATCCTAACCTCCGAAGAGTTTTGGATTAACAGTGGTTACCAACATTACAGCCTTGGATTTATCCCCTGGTTTCAAGAGGCCCCTGAAGGTCGATGCAGCTTCATCCCACAAAGTTAGGTACACAGTTACATTCCTGTGTTGCAAGCACAATATAATCAGTTTTAAAACCACAGATGCACCAGCCAGTGAGGAACTACTAAGCGAGAAAGGTTTTTTTTGTAGACATGATAAGCGCAAATTTTTTTATTCGAGAAATCTATATACAACACAGTAGGTTGTGTCTTAAATAACTACAAAATACACAGTTAAAAGGCCCCAAAATAATAATTGAAATCATTTCGTTTTAAAAACTTGTGACTTTACACTGTTTGAAAGTTTTTCTTTTCATTACAAGAAGAATTCCATTAGTTTCAAAAGTTATGTTTCTTCATTAGAAATAAAATTACGGTAATGCATGCTTGAAGAGTTTTGTCCCAATGTCATTCTGGGAACTTTAAACTATATAAATGCAGATGTATTCCTGTAAACTCTTACTACTTGCAAAATTTAGAAAATTCGTAAGTGAATCCACATATATATGCCAATTACACACGATGAACACAACAAATATGTGAACATAATGACAGAATCCATGCCTGAATATGCCATATATGTCAATCTAATAACAAAAAAAAACAAAGAGACGACAATAAACAAATCAACAAAAAGTATCTGCAACTAAATTAATGTTACGCCAACTCATTTATATTATATCTTTTTCACCTTTGGGATCCTCGTTACAGTATTACATGCGAAAGGTGAATTTTTTTTTTAATAAAGGGTGAAATCGTTACAGTATTGCACTTAGATTAAGTCTTTAAATCAAAGAAAGGGATTTACAGTGGCTTCAAATCAAGTGTTATTTAACAGGTAACCTATAATAAGGATTCAAACATCTAGAGATCATAACCCATAATTCAGAGAGAGTGAAAGGTTGCTTACGGTTCAATCAAGAAGCGAACCACAAATCTGGTGGTGGCAGATTCGTTGCTCAGATCAGACCCCTGGACAGAGCGGATTTCACCAACAACATCTGACCACAAACAAAAAAAAGTCTTAAAAATAGAACTTTGATACAGAGAATCAAAAGGCACACGACAAAACAGTGTTACGTGGAAATCTAGATATAGAAAAGACTGAAGACAGACCTGGTAATTCTAGGTTGGTGTTCGCTAGGACTTGGAGGTGGTCATAACGCCTCACCATGAACCTGTCAGACTTGATAACAGGGGCCATCACCAAGGCGTGTAGACGGTAGGAAACGGATCAAGAACTGATGTTCCTTGACCTTGTACATGTGTGCAACCCGTGCAACTTCAAATCGGTCCAATCTGACAATAGAACCAGCTTTCAACGATGGTTGGTAATGACTGGCCCGGTTCGCAGGGATGAAAGCCAAACTTGATTAGTTCACTGATAAATGTTAGAAAACAGATCTGTGTAATGGACATAACGTACCAGTTCGTCGAGAAGTAACAGCGTAAACCCCATAAACTCCCCGTTCTTATTAACGTTGCGTGAATCCTAGAAACGAATCAGGCGCGCGACAACAGACTGAACCGTCCTTCCAAGTCAAAGAGAGCCGAAAGTGGAGTATTCAACGGCGGCGTTGGCAATCTGAGCATCTGAAGAAGGCATCACTTCGACCGCGGCTGCAGGGTTTATCAAAATATGAGGAGGAAAAAAAAAGAGAAACCAGAGACCCTATCTACAAACATATATATAGATGGATCGAAGTCGAATTGATGGCATAAGAGTTACAAAAATTGAAGATGAGGAGAAGAGTCGAAGAGTGCGAAGTGGGGGAATACGTTCGCCGGAATCGGGAACGTCTTGAGAAACAAAGATCTAGATGTCTATAACTAGACAAACTTAAATGGGCCAAAAAAAACAAAAAAAGCCCAGCAACTAAATTTAAAATGCGAACAAAAAAAACATTTTGTGGGGAATCGAACCCGGCACCCGCGGAAGGAAGCTCTAGGTTTGCGGATTATACCAGTGGGCCAAATGCTCATCTATTGTTAATAGTCAGCGTTAATAAGTTATGTAGATACAAAACCGTGCGTGGGTGGAAAAAGTGCTGACGTGTCGCGTTGGGAGTGAGTAAACTCCCTCATTATAATATAGATTTTTTTTCTTGACTAAGTCATGCATTAAATTTAACCTTTTTGATTTTAGGTTTGATTTAAAATGTGTCGTGTTTGAGTTACAATTTTGACTTACACCCTCTACAAAATGGTTAACTCAAAACTTAAATCTACATCAACCCAAATCTCATGTTTTAGAAGTTGAATTTGATTTTTCTTTTTTTTTTAAATAAAGATCATGAGCAAATATTTAAGTGTGCCGTAATATTTTGTTGCTTTGTTTATTTACTCCCTAAATTTATGGTAGTCAACGATTTTATGAATAATCCTTCTTGTTTTTTTTTTTTAATTATTCAAATGTTTAACTAATTACTACTAGCTTGAACATAATGGGCATATGTGATATAAACATGATTTTCACGTATACATGGCTAGGTGCATGCGGGTCTACACATGATTTTCAGTATGTTATTATTGGTTTTTTTTTTTAATTTAAAGTTCATTCTATTATTATTATTATATCATTTAATTTAACTTATAATTGATGTTAGAATAAATTGTATTATCAGGTATTATAATTAGAAAATAATATATACTGAAAATTAGTTTTAATTTTTCAAATTTTTTATACCTATTTATAATAAATTTTCTTTTTATTTTTTAAATTAATGAATAGCTTAATTGTTTATTTGTTTTTAATAAAAACTATCTACTTATATTTTTATATATTTAATTATTTAAAACTCACACTATAACTTATATATCAAAAAGGTTACTAGTCATAAATTTTAATAAAATGATAAGTTTTATTTTTACTGTAAACTTACCACATCAATTTATAATTTTTATTACATATTTTTACTGCAAATTACATCAAACTATAAATCATACTGTAATTCAACTCTAATATTACTTGTCAGTGTTGTCACCAGTCAGAGCCAATAATATGATCTCAGATTCTCAGGTGTCTTTCTTCACTCCCATGGAGAGAAAAAAATAACTTTCTTATTATATATATATATATATATATAAATTGTAAATAATAATGTTAAATAAAATAAATTTCAATCATTGAAATTTTGACACCTGACACTAAAGCCTCTTCACGCACCAGGTACGTCTCTCTGCCATCAATCAATCCTCTTTTATTTCCAATTTTTTTTTATTTTTCTCTTTCATCATTTGGTAGTTTTTCAATATAATTTTAATATAAGAAAGTTGGTGAGATATCCACCGCTGCGGGTGCCCTTAGACAACTTCAATGATGATATCTAGCATCGGGGTTCTCAAAGTACATATATATTAATATCTCTTATATATTAATACTAGAGCATTATAACATGTTTTCGTAGCCACTTGTTATCACAATTAATATAAAAACTATGAAATTATCTAATATGATTAACATATATTCCCTCCGTTTCACTTTATTTGTCATTCTAGGTTTTTACACACAGATTAAGAAAATATTTAATTTTATATATTTCCAAGATAAAAACACAATTACCTATACACCTAACCACTTTTCAACCAATAGAGAAATAGAATATTATATAAAACTAATAAATTTTGCCTCGAAACTCTAAAACGACACTTAATTTGTGATAAAAAAATAAGCCTAGAATGACATATATTCTGAAACGGAGGGAGTATATGAGAATTAATGATTATGAATAATACAAATTTGAAATAGTTTGTGTATCCTTTCTATTTTTTTGTTTAATTTTGTATTATTACAATAAATTAAATAATCACTTTAAACATATAATAAACATTTAGATTTTTTTCTTATATGTTATATTAAAAAATTATAAAACGATTATAAATTAATAAAATGGTAAAAGTCCCACATTGAATTTTTTTGATCAATGGTTTAACTATTTTGTCCATAATACCCGATCTAGCTATTATAATTTATCCGAACATGACTTATGATTTAATACTTTGGGGTTTGGTTATAATCCGAACCAAACCAAAATCCCAACTATGATCCAAATATATCTGAAATTAGTATAATATGTTAATGATTTTTATATGTCAAGGTAATTTAGATATATTATTGTATTCGAAATATTTTTGTAGTCTATTTTATTTTTATTTTGAATATATTTTAGTTAGTTTAGATAGTTTAAATAATTTTAAATTAGATTTATTAATAATTTAAATATTTTTAAAATTTTATGTCAATTTTTGCAGTTTCAAAAATATTTTTTTGCGACAATTTCAGATATTGGTTACAATCCGATCCAAACCAAATCCAGAAGAAACCAAACCGAATCCGATACAACAATTAGTAAAACTCGAATATGAATGAAGAGCATAATACCAAAAATTTGAAAATCGGAATCAATCAAACCAAAACAGATGGATCCTCGAACGCCCAGACATATGATATATTTAAGAGACCAACAATTGTATTCGTCATTTTACAGTCGATAAATATTGTAGTGTTGCAAAATATTAATACCGTACAAACATTAGTAGAAAAAACTCACTCCGCGCGCAAGTATCATCTGGTTAGTATTTAATTGTGGGATTTTTTAAATTATAGGAAATTCAACCAAAATATCTACTCTAGTATACTTTATGTTGGGTTTTCCGTAAAGTTAATAACTCCACAATTAAATACTATTGTGTATTTTGAGAACTTCAGTGTTTTTTTTATAACGCTGATTTATTGTGAAATTACATTTATGAGAAAGATTACATAGACGACTTGACAACCGACAATACTATCTGCCTTATAAGGATCCACGCCTAACTTCATCATCTAAGCAGTCCTATGAAGATCCACTCCTGATCAGATTTACTTGCATCATGTTGAAAATTCCCTGTAAACTTTTTTCTCCGTAGTCTCCATTAATAAATCGCTCTCTCCGGGACTTGAAACCTGGATTTCCTGTAATCTGCAAGAAATGGCATAGTATGAGATTCGAACCTCAAACATGGATGTAAAAACCTTTAAACCTTAACCAGTAGGCTATGGTGTTATAATCCCTTGTCAGAGGTGCTCAAGTGAAAAAGCACCCTAGCAACACTATGCTTATCACTTGTTTATCAACACAATTTAATACTCAAACTTAGTGCAAAAGTAGAATAATAGAATATCATACTTCTTTAATACGAATTCTTCATTCGAATCATAAGCATTATAATACGAACCCTACTTTTGACCAATTGTTTTTCTCTATAGCTCCAACTAAATAGAATACTATATGGTAAACTTTATTGTTTTTTAATTAAAGAAGCTTGTTAGATCTTTTGAGTATAAGTACACTCAAGCAGCGAGTACCAGAACTTTGATGGTACCAGCAAACCACACTTATAAAGTATGAACCTGCCTCTTTCTCTCCCTCCTCCATGTCTAGTGTTCCAAATCTGTGCGATGTCACTAGTCTCGTGATCTCCTGCATCACACATCTCCAAAAACTTGAGCAACAAAGATTCAATATGTGTACATGATAACTGTCAAAATGAAGCAAAGGGCTTTCAGATTTTTGTCAACCTTGTGATATACGTAGACTACGTTTGTCTCACTTTCGCAGGCTAGATACCCCATCTGTCCTTTGAATTTCCGAACCTGACAAAGCAATATAAAACAACATATTCAAGACTCGTTTCTTTGTATGCAATTAGCAATCCAGCTTGGGAATTAATCTTACTGGCAAGTTGTCCTTGACATCTCATAAGCATAGTGTGTTATCTGTAGATGCAGAAGCAAGCTTTTTGTTGGACAAAAACTTCACATAGGAAACCGCTTGTGTCCACTGAAGACACGAAGTGGTTGGCTTATGTTTCTTAAATCATTATAATGGATGCGATGATCCGCTGATCAGACCTGCAATAAGTCAATAAGCTTATGTCTAAGTCTCTCTGTGACTCTATCTAGATCTGATGTGTAATCATTGTGTGCTCAAACATGAATGAGGAAGCACTATGAGATGCAAAGTTGATGGAGTCATGAAAGTATATACCGCAATGAAGTTGCTTGAGCCATGATTATATATACAGGGAGAATTACATAAACACACATTAGTTGGTACACTAATTCACAAATACCTTTCACATAAGGTCATATTCACAAATACCTAAATGACTAATTGGTAAAAGACTAAAGTAACCTTAGCTAACCTAAGTCTTCTCTCCCATGAGATCGATCTTCTGACGGCGACTCTCCAACAAACAAACGACGCATCCGGTGACAAGCCGACGACGGTGACGCATCCATCCGTCCGTTTGATTCTTCGATCCTATGGAATCATCGAATCCAAAATAGGGTTTCGAAATCGAGTGTATCTGTGGAACTGGGCGAGAAAGGAAAAGATGATATCTCTGAAATGGAAACAGAAAAGGAAGTCAATGTTTGGGGATCGAAGGGAGTTAGAAAGAAGCGACAAGTTGTCGAGGCCAGTGAGGAGATGAAGAGAAACAACAAGAGGAGCAAGAACATGACTAAGAAGGTACCTACCTTTACTGCTTACCTCTACTGCTTCCATGAACATGACTAAGAAGGTACCCCTCTCTCTCTCTCTAGCTTCTTAGTACCCATGAGTTGTATACTAATGTTGTGTTCTTTTTGTTTATGTACAGGAGGGGATTGAAATGGAAGATTCAAATGATATTGAAAGTAGAAGAGACTGTGATGGATATAGATAGCTGTGACAAGAAGAACCCTCTAGCTGTTGTTGACTACAGTAATGGCATTTATGACTTCTACAAGAAACATGAGGTAACTTCGCGCTGATATTCTGTTTCTCTATCAAGAACAGTGATTGAAACCTTTACATTATTTCTGTAGTGTCGTAGCTGTGTCTCGCCTAACTACATGGAGAATCAACTTGACATTAACGAGAGGATGATAGCCATCCTTGTTGATTGGCTGATTGAAGTTGGTACATTTTATATTTTTTTTGTTTCTTGGAGATAGTTTTAGCAACAAACATTGTTTTGACTGTGGAACACTTGTTCATGTACATTAGAAGTTTGAGCTGATGGAAGAGACGCTATACCTCACAATCAATCTTATAGACAGGTTCCTTGCGATTCAACATCATGTCGCAAGGAAGAAGCCTTCAGCTTGTGGGTGTAACTGCTATGTTTCTAGCTTGCAAGTACGAGGAAGTATTTGTTCCTGTTGTTGATGATCTCATCTTGATCTCAGACAAGGCTTACACTAGGAGAGAAGTTCTTGACATGGTAAGTATATATAAAATGATCATAAACCTTGTATGCTCTCTATGATCATTTTGTGATGATGGGGTTTGTTGTTTACTTGCAGGAAGTATCTGTTTCTGTGTAGGCATGTGATCAAGTATAAAACCTCTTTCTCAGATCAGCAAAAGCAAGTTCAAGAGAACATTCACTACCAAGTTGAAAACTTCTGCTCTTTGATGGATGGAATCCTCTGTCCTGATGTTACAAAGAACGAGTCGGCATCACAAACAACAAGCCCTCCTCGTCGTCAAAGCGGTCTTACATTCGCCATTGGTGGGAGTAATACTTCTCCAGCTGCAGATAAGCTGAGATGATGGACGATTACACAAGAGAAATGAGGGATCTCAAGACCTTAGTCACTCAAACCCTGGAGAAAAAGGGTGTTCTTGCTAAGATCCGGGTAACTATAGAGATGATAGATCTCAAAGTTTCAACCTTTTAGCTTAGATAGAAGAAAAAAAAAACCAATTATACATTTTAGGGTTTCTGGGTTCAGATCCTTGATTAGGGGTTTGAATGTGGCTGATGTTGTTTATTGATATATCATGGATTTTACCCGTTTTCAGCCATGATTTATATATGTTTTTGGAAACAAAAGGATACTTTTAGTGTCTTTTTAGAGCTTTTACAGATTCAGGTACTCACTGGTGTAAAACATGCATTTTGGAGCTAAAATGGAGACTTTATGAAGATATGAGCAAAACTATGTTTAAGCTATCGACCGATGCACGTTGAGAGCAATCGACCGATAGATGATTACCCGTATCGATCGATAATGGCATTTTGCATCGATCGATACATAAGTTATCCAAGCTATTAAATGACGATTAGAATCCCTAATTGCTTCACAAGAGTTTTAATAATTTACACACTAAGTCCATGGCCACCTGTTAGGCTATATTAAGAGGGTTTTGTACTAGTTTAGGTAGACAACTTTGGAGACCTTTTAGACCTAATTGGGAGAAGCATCTAGCTACACTTTGAGAAGAGTTTTGATGGAGAGAGAGATCTGAACTACAATTACAGAGAAGATCTTGAACTCCCTTTTTACTTATTATTTCTTTTTATTATTATCTTAAAGTATTATTCAGACCATCATGACTTTGTCTCTTATGAATATGTTTGAGTAGTCTCTCTTGTTAGATTTAGGTTTCTCATTAAGGTTGACTCATGCATTGAATTGAACCATTATTAGGGTGTTTAAAATATAGTTCTCAATCTAGTTATCAATGAATGCTAAGATCA
The DNA here is from genome assembly GCA_932364175.1 of Eruca vesicaria subsp. sativa. Lineage (NCBI taxonomy): Eukaryota > Viridiplantae > Streptophyta > Magnoliopsida > Brassicales > Brassicaceae > Eruca > Eruca vesicaria. Next base: position 234,694 of record CAKOAT010580709.1, read on the forward strand.
AGGATTGATCACCCTTGCCTCTGACTTTAGGATCAATTTGGACAAGCGATATCTTGGCAAATACCCTAAGTCTAAGTTAATTTAAATGAAAACTAGATAATCCATTCAAACACACCTATACCACTCACTGGATGCGATGTCGATCGACGAGACGATAGTCGTGTCGACCGATATAGCGGTATTTACATCGATCGATAGCTTCGACAGAAACATCGATCGATATTATCTTCAGGTTATCGGACGATAGTCCTAAACCGAAATCCAGTGGAGTTAATCCTTAATTTCCTTAAGAGTTTGAATCCAGAATTATGAATAATAAAAACCCTTTACAATCTGCATGTATGTCATACCTGAGAAAATACCTAAGTTTAACTATCTTCTTCCTTCTTAACAAAACAATCAACCAATCAAGCATTTACTTGCTATCTTTTAAGTTACTGTTTAAAATCTTATTGTCTAGCTTTATTTCGAAGACTTAATAATTTGTTGTGTAATTCTAGAGTCCTTGTGGATTCGATCCCTAAGTACTACGATTGAACCTCTTATTTGAGAGAGTAATTCACTCCTTAGGGTTAAACATTTGAGTGATATCATTTATGTATTATGCATATAGATTCTTCGATAAGTTCATGTTGATTCCAAGTTTCGTTCTTTATAGATAACTAGGTCTTTAATGTTGAGAAGAGCTGATATATTTTTGTTGCTGTGGCAGGCTGAGCTACGAGCGAGTGTGTTTGAGGCAATTTAAGAAGAGGATCGAGTGATTGAGAACAACGAAGGGCTGCCTCTAGCTTTCTTGGGAAGCTGTACTGATCGTGCAAGGCAGTTTCATGCTCTTCCTTCAGGTCTTTGGCTACATCTCTGCTCGAATCGGTTTTATGTAGCTTTCAAACTGTTAGGCTGCTGTGTAATGTTCGCATCACATCTCACTGTTTTGTTACATCTCTGTGATGGTTTGATTTAGAACAGCCTGCCTGTCTAGGTTTGCAATTTGAGTTTGATTCACATATGTGCACTTAGGATATGAACATTGAGGTTGTGGAGTTGAGTAGGTTCTCACTTTGAAGTGTTGAAATTAATGCAGGTAGGTTGTTATGTGCGTTAGTTTGTGAGTACTTGGAGTGGACGCAACTCGATCACACGCTCAAAGTGTATCAACCCGAATGTAATTTAGTAATCAAGTAATCACTTCTCTTGTTTTATTTGTTTGTATAGTTCAGTAGATTGTAGATAAAGTTTAAAACCTTGCTTCTTTCTGATCTGCATTGCGCCTTAACAACCTATGCACAGCAAAAGGACTCTCGGAAGTCTGAACTAAACGACTTCAGCAGCAACCATGGTTATGAGCTCAACAGAAATGGAGATAGCGCACCGCTCCTTCTCGATGTTCTTGAAGGATTCTTGAAGTTCGAGGTATCTTTTTTTCTTCTTATTCCCTGTGAATATATGTATAAGTCTAAGCTACAATAGTCATCTGTATGTATGCATTTTTAGTTTCTTTTCTATTGGTGACATTCAAGCTTTACAAACACCAACCATTAGACAAGTTCAAATTTGTATTTTTTAGTCAATACTCAATACCTCACCTCTTTCAAGTAAATAACTTTTTCTTCGATGCCTTTGTTACTCTTTAATACTTTCTTTCATCATTAGAGACTCACTGATTCTTCTTTTCAGCACAGTTGTTCCAGAGACAAAGCCTTTGAAACTCGCTGACGTCTCACAGAGATTAATGGATCAGCTTGGCTACACCCTTGAGATCAAACAATCAGTAATACCTCACATGCATTAGCTTCATACATTAGCTTGGCCATAGATTGCAGTATACTGTTGGCTAGTTTTTATCAATGTATGAATGTGAATCTTGTGTAACAATTTGTTTGATCTGATATAGATTCAGTCTCGTTGCTATCTGTGTCTGCTTTGGTAACTTATGCCAATGGCTATTAAGTCTTGATTTGATTCCAACTTTTACCTGAGATTTCTTGCTTAGAGCGAAAACAAGACTTGACAGCTTTTTGTTGATTTGTGGATAGGTTATCTACTGCACCAGTCTGAATTGGAATGCAGATGGTAGCACCTTGTTCAGTGGATATACCGATGGAGTTATCAGAGTCTGGGGTCGTTACTAGTTTATCCCATCTCTTTGCTCTGTCTCTCTCCTTGGTTGTGTTTTTATTTATCACTCTTTTGTTTGTCAACAAACTGAGATTTTGCAATGATGTTTGGTTTTACTTTTATTTCAATTCTAGGTTTGGATCTTTTATATTGTTTAGGAGATCTTGCTGTTTGAAACATTTTGTAAAGGCTTATAAATCATTTATAAGAGTTCATAAAACATCTATAAGAATATATATAAACTATGTATAAAGGTTTATAAACCATTACAAATGTTTATAAGTGTATAAAATCATTTATAAAATGGTTATAAATGATTTAAAGAGTTTATAAAAATTTAATAAACCATTTATAATTGATAAAAGTTTATAAACCATGTATAAAATTATATAAACCATTTTTAACTATATATAAGGGCTTATAAATGATTTATAAACTCTTATAAGTCATTTATTAAGGTTTATGAATCATTTATAAAACATTTATAAGGATTTATAAATCAACTTCTAAACACTTAAATTAGTTTATAAGCCTTTATAAATTAGTTTATAAACTCTTATAAATTAACTTATAAACCTTTATGAATCATTTTATAAGCTTTTTATACATTAACTTAGTAACCTTATTAGATTAGTTTATAAGCCTTTACAAACCTTATAAATGATTTTATAAACCCTTATAAATTAGTTATAAGTTTTTATTAATTAGTTTATAAGTCTTTCTAATTTAGTTTATAATCATTGTATAAGTCATTTATCATAGTCAACATTAATACATTAGCTTATAAACCCTTATAAATCAGTTTAAAACTCTTATAGTCAACTTAGAAAGCTTTATAAATCATTTTATATCTTTATAAACACTTATAAGTCATTTAATAAACTCATCTAAATCAAATTCAATTTATAAACATTATGATGTAACCAATCACTGACCAACAAGGATTGATTACAACATGATCACTTGATGTAAATATATATAAAAGACAATCAATACCCAACAAGAACAAACACACTTGTTTAAAGATTACAAAAGATGAATCATGAACGAGGATACAAAAGCTTGTTGGTTGCAACTTATTGATTGCTTCTTCAAATGGTAACAATTTTGTTTGGAAAGTTATGATGATAATATGGACAAGGACAACAAAAACAAATAAGTGTTGTGCAAATGGAAGGTAGTGCTTTTTAGAGGTTGATATCACTCAAATATTTAACCCTAAGGAGTGAATTACTCTCTCAAATAAGAGGTTCAGTTGTAGTACTTAGAGATCAAATCCACAGGGAACTGATGTAATCCGAAGTGATTATGCTAGGTTGATTAAGTTTAAAATAGTAAATTGCAGTTGTGAGCAATGGTAAGTTGCTCAAGAGAACATGTTTTGGTTTAAGACAATAAAAGAAAGTAGTTAGATTCAAGGTTGCTATTCAGATAATCAGGATTATAATGCTACAAATGTTTTAGTAAATTGCTTGCAAGCTATATAAGAACTTCGATTCTTAGACAGATCCAATAGCAGTCGCTAAATAGACTCATCCATTGATCTTATTGTCGGCAATATCGACCGATGTTTTGACAGCGATATCGAACGATATGGGTTGCCGTCGATCGATAACTCTATAGGAGTATCAATCGATATATCATAAGATCGAATCGAAAATGTGTTCACCAAGATCATAGACCGGCTCTCGCACATCCCTAGAGGATCTAAGCTTATGCCAAATGATTTCAGGATAATGATTTAACAAGTTAAATCACTTTATGATCATACTCTAGTTAGCTACTCTAGAGTAAGCATTAGGGTTCATTTGGATAATGAATATCACAACTCAACATTCCATAGTTGGGGCTAATCCTTCATAACTATTTGAACCCTAAATCTAACAAAGAAATCTACTCAGACATGGCTAAGATATTCATAACAGCAAGGTAATAATAGAAATTCATAAGATTAGAAGATTGAACTCTTGGTTCTTTGGAACAACAAATCTCTTTGTGTGTTTCTTCTAAATCTAGAATTCTATAACCTTTGAGAATTGAGATGAAAAGAATACTTAAATTAAAAACAAGCAAAGCTTAAGAAGTAACAAAAGGTATTCAAAACATAAAAGCACACAAAGCATTCAAAAGCATGCTTTGCCAAAACACATAGGCATAACTATAAATATGAGTTCCATTAGGTTAAAAACTCGTCAGGGGCAATCTTGTATTATTGGGAAAACTTGGGCTTCAAGTCGGCCAGGTCAGACTTGTTCTCCACGCTTGAATCCATCGATGGTACAGGGTGTACATCGATCGATGGAGTATCTCGACTTCATCTTCAATAGAAGCGTCATCGATCGATTACACAAGATGTGTATCGATCGATATGTATCCTTGTTGTCTGATCTTCATAGTCATCTCAGAAAACTCTCCTTTAAGCTCCATAAGGGCACCTAAATCATCACTTTACTCCAAAATGCTCCTGAACCTGAAAACATACCTAATAGACTCCAAAACATATATATATATATATAACTTATAAAAACATATCAATACCATGGCTAAAAGTGGGTCAAAATCATGGTATATCAGAGGTCTCGCTGGTAGAAGAGATCGGTCATGTAAGATCATGTTTCACTCCAAGACGATGTACTGCAGCATCTCTTGAGTTTCGTTTTGTGAAACTTGGGATGTCGAGGTGTCTCGGTTGTTTGTTCGACCTTCAAATCGCAAAAAAATAACAACAGTTTATCTGTCTGTGTAATGTTGCTATCAAGACGAGCACCGAACTGAATGAGTGTTGTATTAACAAAATGTCTTTGAGCTGTATTAACAAAATGTCTCCTTCTGAAATTTTGATCTCAGAACTATCATCGGCAATTACCTCAAGAAATAATAGTCTGCTCTCCATAGTACATGAGCTAATTCTGAACTTAGACCTCCATGTTTTGGAAAATTTCAGGAGCACAAGCTCTTCAATGTCAGTAGCACGAACACGTCACTTAGCATCTATTTATAAAGTTTATGAATCTATTTATAAGGGTTTATAGAAAATTTAAAAAGAGTTTAATATTCTTAGTTATAAACCATTTGTAAGAGTTTATAACTTTTATCAAATAATTTAAGAGTTTATAAAATCATTTATAATTTTTATTAAATCATTTGTAAGAGTTTATAAAATCATAACACAACAACAACAACAACAATGATAAACATGCATCTGATAAAGTCTCGGTTTGCAGCACCACAACAACCAGCACTAAGTCATTAGCAGATTTAAGTAAAACAAAGACTATTACTATTACTTTATGATGATTCGGTTTTCTAACTAGCAGAATAATTAAAAGATTTTTTACGAACGTAGGACGTGTACCGCAGACAATGAGATCTGCAGTGATTGATCTGCCACCGTACCACCTTTTCTCCTTGGATGAACTGGTGGAAGCGACTAACGACTTTAATGCAGCAAGTCTTCTCTTTGAGCAGGTAACATAACATGAGCTACATAATATAAAGCCTGATTGGTTGATATGTTTTTGGTATATTCCAACAGTTGTTACTGAACCTTTCTCCTTTCATGGAATCTGGGTGGCCAATGGTCTCTAGTTCAGACATCTTCAGGAGTGAGTTTCACAGACAAAACTCCAATGTTCTCATTGAGATTTTCGATCTTAGTAGATCTTGGGATCGGGCAAATAAATTCTTACAAATCAATCTATAAACATTTATAAATCATTTTATAACACAGAAAAAATTCACTTTATTCTATTTCAATTTATAAACATTTATAAATTAGTTTATAGACACTTGTAAATCCATTTATAAACCATTATAAATTCATTTATAAATCCTTATAAATAAATTTATAAATTCTAATAAATAAATTTATAAACCCTTATAAATACCTTTATAAGGATCCACTTATGAATTTTTGTAAGAATTTATATTTTTATAAATGATTTATAAACTCTTCTAAATGAAAACTCTTATAAATTGTTTTATGAAGATTATTAAACTCTTTCAATATTTTCTATAAATCCTTATAAATAGATTTATAAACCTTGTAAATAGATTTATAAACTCTTATAAATGGGTGATAAGTTCTTGTACATGGTTTTATAAACCCTTCCATTGTTCATGGATGTTTTTGGAAGTCACAACAAGCAAAACATTTCCATTTCGAAGTTTTATTACATGGGTGTGGTTGAGCTGCACGTAGGGTTATGGATGTCTCGACTCCCAATTCTGCATTGTTAGCATTTTCTGGTGAAGCAGTAACCTATGTGGTAACCGTCTCTGAGCTCTGTTCAGCACTGTTACCATTTTCAGCAACCTCTGTAGTGGTACCTGATTCACTCGTCCGATTTTCTGATAACTTTTGTGCACTTAGATTCTGTTCAGCTTCCTTCACTTCCAGCTTCTTTAAAAGCCCTCCACTGCTCCCACCACCTCTAAATAACCTGCAACATGATTAAAAAAGGAAATTAAGCCGGTTAAAAATAAATAAGAAACTCTAGATTTCAAAGAAAACGTTTTAAGTGGCTCCAATCAGTGACTAACCTTAAGCCACACTTGAGCACCTCAAGCCTTGGGATCTTGCTCGTATCATCTGTGACCGTGAATTGAAGGGAGGCCTTGGTAGGACTACAGTTACTAGATAGAGTGGATGACTTCGTAGGATCAGAGCTGATAAAATGCTGGCTTTTAAGACGTTTAAAGATCTTCGAACAACTCATATACCCTATAAAGACATGCTATGATTCAATATTTTCCTCATTACTCGAACTTCCAACTGGTAAAGAAAAGTCGATCCACAAACCTTCTTTTACTTCTAGCTTGAATGTAAATTTCGTTGACAATGGTTTGATTTGTTCTTGGGAGTTTGGAAATGAGATAACAGCACATAAATCTAGACCCGCAAGCCCATTGTCGTGCCAATGTGGAGGCATTATGACCTCTGATATAGATCCAACGGGTTCATGACCGAACCACGAAGGAAGTTCACTTCCAGGAAAGCAAGTACTGAACAAAGGCTCCGAATCAGAAACCTGCAAAGATATACACAAGGAAAATCATAAGAAACGTGACTGTTTGTGACACAGGAAAATTTATTGATAGAGATCATGGAAACTACATTGGAGCAGTTTTGTACATCTGAAACTACATTGCAACACAATCAAATCCCCAACAACACCAAAGTATTATCTTCATCATCGTACTCATCACCATTGGGTCGACAACAACGGGGAACCCGAACCCATTAGCTTCCTTCTCTCCGTCGGAACCCCGCTGCGACCTCTGCGCCTCGCTCACATCGAAAGCCCAATTCTCTTCGTAGAACAGCTCACCGCTCGAACCTGTGCCAACAGAGAAGGGTAAATCAGATCAAATCATGCGAGCTCCGATGAAGCAGCATCTCAAAGTCCATTCCGATCACTACTCCGATCAGACACCGATCTTGAATTGCGCCGCCGCCGCTTCCTCGCTACTAAACGAAACTCCCCTCGTCTTTAGCATCGAGGAGGAAGATTAGCTTTAGGTTTAATTAACTAGGGGTAGGATGGTATTTTCCTATTAAAATTTTAAAGGTAAAAGTGGTTAATGTAAAGTTAAAAATGTGTACAAGGAAAGTGGTATAATTGGCAAATTCTCATATATATATATATATATATATATATATTTGACATAACATATGTTTGCTTTGATAGTAGTATTTAAGCACACTTGCTTCCTACTTTGTGCACCAAACTTTAACCTAGTTTCACAAATCATAATAGGTTATTAACTATAGAGGTACCAACTGGTATCAATATCATATTGCTTCTGCCAAAATTAGAAATCCAGAGAATACAATAAATTCACTTAATCAAAACAACATCCAACATGAGTTTATAATAACATCCCATAAAAAAGGTTAGGAAATGGAGTTATGAATGTCAATGTATCATATGAGGTATTATGACCAATTCCACAGATACACAATGTACAAATGAACAAGCAGGTTTTTATACAAGGACAAACCCTACACAAGATGAAAGTGATAAAGGAAACTCTGGAGGTACATTAAAATCGTCACTACCAGATACAAGCATAGATGATATTCTATTCATGAAAAGTCAACACTCCAGAAATGTTTTTCGTGCTCTTCATACTCCACTGAGACTCTGTTATCAGTTGTTTCCATAAAATATTAGATACATTGCAAATGAATAGCTTAAAGATGCCATGGTGAATTAGATAGGCAAGGTACACACATGTCTAGTAGTTACGTCCCACACAGTTACTATTCCTTCATGATCACTGCTTGCTATATGATATCTTCTCATCTTGTTGCAACTCAAACAGCTAAGTTTAGAACGAGTTGACATCTCAACAATCGGACATTGTATATCTGTCGGTTCATTTAGGACCTGAAAAGTATGCAAATCCATCTTCAACTAGCCCAAAGTAGTCCATTATTGGATAGACAGACTACTTTAACTAATAATTTGATACAAAGATACATTTTTTCTATGCAATTCTAGGAAGGCAACTAGACTTTCTTCAGCAGATGCCACATCTTCAAGCATTCCCATAACTGAGACGCCGCATGATCCGTTTCACAAGAGCATAACTCTGGAAAATATGATTCAACTGGTATATGTAAATGAATGGTCTTCAAGGTTAATGAAAGTACCGAAGAGAAGTAAAAAGACTTTATAAATCTAGAAAACAGCAGCAGTGGCAAATAGTTCATCATCACGATCAAACTCTATGCTGAAAAGGAACATACACCGGCCGTCTCTTTTGGTAAGTCTCAGGTCATTGACTTAACAGTAAGTTTTAGTAAACCATCAAGGATATTATAAACTACGGAAAGACCATAAAGCAATCCACATAGATATATAGATTGGGACTATATCTCACGGCTGGGATTTTTATGTTTTTTTTTTTAAGTTTTCTTTCAATGTATGATGTGTGTTTTTTTGGATTTTTAATGGTAATTTAGTACTATACTCTCTCGGTTTTATACATGTAAACTGTTAAAATAGTCTTTTTAATGTTTTAAATTAGAAAGTATATATAAATATTTTTATATTAAAAATTGTGTAATTAATTTATTTTGTTCGGTCAAATAATTAATTATATTTTAAAAACGAAGTGACCTGAAATTGGAATTATTTTAATATTTTCGGTGACGCGAGAAGTTCCCTCCAACATCAATTTGCCTTTATCTGGGAGAAACCCCTGAGAGAGAGAGAGAGAGAAAGAGACTGGCGAATCGGAGAAAATGAGCTAATTAATCCCTCTCTATACTACCCTAAACCCTAGAAAATCGCCCTCTCACTTCCTCTCTCAAGGTACGCCACTTTCCCAATTTCTCTTCCTTCTTCTCCGATTGATTCCGGTTTCTGTGTGTGATTTTTCCCTCTGGGAAAAACCTCTGCTCGATTTTAGTGATTTTAGAGGGTAGCTAGGTTTTACTTGTAGAAACCCTTTAATATGAAGTGTTGCATGCGACATTCTCGAATCGACTTTTGTTCGCCAGATTGTAAACCCTAAACCTCTGTGTTCTCTCTCTCTCTCTCTTGCAGATTATTTCGAAAAGATGGAGAAATCAGAAGACCAGAGACATCGAGATTATGCCGTCACTACTCGACTCGGAGTTGGAACCACAGGCAACACAATACAACTCTGCACCAATCACTACAATGTCTCTATGAGTCAACCAGATGTAGTCTTTCACCACTACACTGTAAGTGTTTCTCTTTCTTTCTCACTATCATCAGTGTCTCTGTTTGTGTGTGGATGAGATGTTTGCAAAAAAAAAATCCATACTTTTTTTTTTGTTTGCAGGTTAGTATCACTGCGGAAGACGACGAGGTTGTTGAAGGAAAAGGGATAGGGAGGAAGCTTATTGACCAACTTTACAAGACTTACTCTTCTGATCTTGGTGGTAAGAGGTTGGTCTATGATGGAGACATGGCTTTGTATACTGTTGGTCCTCTTCCACAGAAAGACTTTGACTTTCAAGTCATCTTGGAAAGCTCATTCGCAAAACGGTATGTTCCTCTTATTAATCTAACTCAGAGTGTACCATTTAGACCTTGTAGGCTGGTTTTAATTAGAGCGGTCTTGTTGATATTGTAGTGACTGTGGCGTCTCTGATGGTGGTAGTCCTTCTGGTGGTTGCAAGAGATCAAAGCGCTCTTTCCTGCCAAGAAGTTACAAGGTTCAGATTCGTTTTTCTGCGGAAGTACCGTTGAAGGGTGTTCTTGTCAGTGAGAGAGGAGTTGATACATCGGATAAGAGCACTCAGGATGCACTTAGAGTGCTTGACATTGTACTGAGGCAGCAAGCAGCTGAAAGGTGCATTATTCTATCTGTTTATTATATGTTTTCGTGGGAAAAATACTTTCTACATTCTAGTGGATTATCTTCATATTTTCATTTTGTTGGTATATATAATAGATGTGAAGTTATTCACAGCTTGTGAACATGATAGATGCTTACTGTATAACCATTGACTATGCAGGGGATGCCTTTTAGTCAGACAGGCATTTTTCCATAACGATATGAACTCTGTTGATGTTGGGGGAGGCGTGATAGGTATTCGAGGTTTCCACTCCAGCTTTCGTCCAACTCATGGAGGTCTCTCGCTTAACATTGGTATTTTTCTTTTTACCTTTCTTCTCATCTCAGTGTTTCATGAACTTTTTCTCTATCACTGATAGTTTCATTAATTCTCAAAACTGTTTTCATTTTGAAATGGTTTGCAGACGTGTCAACAACTATGATCTTAAAACCAGGTCCAGTTATCGAATTTCTGAAAGCCAATCAGAATGTTGAGTTGCCTAGACAGATCGACTGGATTAAGGTAGTTTTTGGTCTTAAAAGCAATAACTGAGAACATGCCATGTTGTTTTTAGTTTGGGCTCTTATTTCGTATTGAATCGTGGCAGGCGAGCAAAATGCTTAAACATCTGAGGGTAAAGGCATCACACCGTAACATGGAATTCAAAATTATAGGTCTAAGTGCGAAACCCTGCAATCAGCAGTTGTATGTTCCCCATGACCTTTACTTTTATATAAAAATGTATCCTCGTTTCAGCCTTTGTTTGACGTTCTGCATTGATTTCCAGATTTTCAATGAAAATCAAAGATGGCGAGTGTGAAGGACAGACTAAAGACATTACTGTGTACGAGTATTTCAAGCAAACTTACACAGAGCCTACTTACTCTGCTTACTTGCCATGCCTTGATGTGGGCAAGCCAGACCGCCCCAACTATCTTCCACTGGAGGTATGCACCTCCAGCAGTTTTTCCTTTAGTTAATTTTGGTTAGTCTTAGATCCTACTTCTGTTTTTTTTTTTGGATATTTCAGTTTGACATTTTCTATTCGTTTTCTTGCAGTTTTGCAATCTTGTATCTCTGCAACGTTACACAAAAGCATTGTCAGTGAGGCAAAGAGCTTTACTTGTTGAAAAATCAAGACAAAAACCCCTAGAGAGAATTAAAGCACTCAATGATGTGAGCTTAGTTTCCTGATCTCAGATGATACTTTATCTATCTTGGATGGTAAATTATTGCTAATAGCTATAAATTGCAGGCAATGCACACCTACTGCTATGATAAAGATCCGTTTTTGGCCGGAAGTGGCATATCTATTGAAAAACAAATGACTCTAGCTGAAGGCCGGGTTCTACATCCCCCAATGGTAAAACTATTTATGATTTGTTTGTACATAGAAAGGTATGCACTGCCATGTCCACACTTGTGATCTGTTTAACGTTTTTACACCCATGTTGTTTTACTTGTATATTTACAGCTGAAGTTCGGAAAGAATGAGGATTTTCTACCTAGCAACGGACGCTGGAACTTTAACAAGAAGGTAATTGTCTGATAAGATTTCCGTTTATCATATATACATACTGTGGATTGGCAGGAGTTCTTATCTTTCTATGGTTTGGATTTATTACCAAATTAGCACTTTCCCCTTTTATATTTTACCCTTTGTTTCTTGCTTTGCAGATGCTTGTAGAACCAAGGGCTATTAAAAACTGGGCTGTAGTCAACTTTTCTTTTCCATGCGACAGTAGTCACATTTCCCGGGAGCTCATAAGCTGTGGGATGAGGAAAGGCATTGTAAGTTCCGCAGATACTGTCTCCATTTTCGAATAGTGGGTAGTGTTGAACGATATCTTGTTATTTACAGAGTCTGAATTTTGGTTTGTTTAACCATGAAGGAAATTGATCGACCTTTTGCGCTAGTTGAAGAGGAACCTCAGTCTAAAAGCTTGAATGCTGTTAAAAGGGTAGAAAAAATGATTGCGAAGATGAAGGCGAAATTTCCAATCGATCCTCCTCAATTTATTCTCTGTGTCTTGCCAGAAAAGAAGAACTCAGATATCTATGGTATCATCTCATCTTTACTGTGTGAATTTTAAGTTTCAACTCTCTTGTTAAACTCTTTTTTTCGCCAACTACAAAGGTCCCTGGAAAAAGGTTTGTCTCACTGAAGCAGGGATCAACACCCAATGCATCTGCCCTACGAAGATCAATGACCAATATCTCACCAATGTACTTCTGAAGATAAATTCTAAGGTATATCATTGTACCACCTAAGCTAACAGTTGAGAAACCCTATGCTGTAGTGCTCTCCCGTAAATTTACTTCTTTTATTGTCTTAATCTAGCTTGGTGGAATCAATTCTCTGTTGGGAGTAGAGTGCTCTTCCAACATTCCATTAATTAACAAAATTCCCACCTTAATCTTGGGTATGGATGTCTCTCATGGGTCTCCAGGTCGTGCAGATGTTCCCTCGATAGCAGCGGTATTGCTGCATTCTTACTTTTCTTGTCCTTTGTTTCCCATTTTTTCTGGTTCTAGAATCTCATCACTCTTCTGTTTACTTTTCATGTCTGGACCTGTGCTGCAAGGTTGTTGGTTCCAAAAACTGGCCCTTAATCTCAAGGTATAGGGCAGCTGTGAGAAGTCAGTCACCAAAACTGGAGATGATTGATTCTCTCTTCCAACCAGTTGACGACCCTGTGAATGGAGACAACGGTATCATGAAGTATGTGAATGCTATTTAGTCAGCTATTTTTTTGTTCAATCAAGAAGCAATCACAAGATATTAAGTGTCTTCTCTTTCTCTATGACTAAATTCATGTTTCCAACAGCGAGTTGTTTGTGGAATTTTTCAAGACGAGCAACGCACGAAAGCCTAAGCAGATTATCATATTCAGGTACAACATTATATTAATTGTGTAACATCCAGTAATCTAAAAGTTTGTTCTTACACAATCATGGTCATATTTTGGTAGGGATGGAGTAAGTGAATCACAGTTCAACCAAGTCTTGAACATTGAGGTGGATCAGATTATAAAGGTCGTGCTTTCAAATTATGTTTCTAGTGAAAGCATTCTACTGAACAGTTTGCTTATTTAACATGATGCAGGCGTATCAACGTCTTGGTGAAACCGATGTGCCGAAATTCACTGTCATTGTGGCTCAGAAAAGACACCACACCAAGTTGTTTCAAGCTAAGGGTCATGAAAATGTTCCTGCAGGTAAAGAGGATACTTTTTCATCTTCTTCATCAGTCACACTACGATTCAATTTTTGTATCAGAACTCTTTTTTCATTAAAAAAAAATGTTGTCAGGAACCGTTGTGGACACCAAGATTGTACACCCGACCAACTACGATTTTTACATGTGTGCTCATGCAGGAATAATTGTAAGTTTAGACTTCTTTAACCTTAAGAGTTTCACTCCTCGTTTGCATATGTGTATGTTTCACCTTGGCGATCTTTCAGGGAACTTCAAGACCGGCTCATTATCAAGTTCTACTGGATGAGATTGGTTTCTCTCCCGATGAATTGCAGAATCTCATCCACTCTCTCTCCTATGTGTAAGTCTCTCTACTCCCTCATCCGCATTATTGAATATTGGTTCCATTTTACTATTATTAAGATCCTCTTTAATCATGGGTCCAGCAACCAGCGGAGCACAACTGCAACCTCAATTGGTAACAAACTTTCCTATTCAAAACTCTCTTCTATTATAAAACGCAAGCTTCTCAATATTCGATGTATCATCTCTCTTTGTGTCTTTGTTGTTCTCAGTGGCTCCAGTGCGATACGCTCATCTCGCAGCAGCTCAGTTTGCGCAGTTCACGAAGTTTGAAGATGTATCGGAAGAGAAAGTTCGGGAGCTTCCGCGTTTGCACGAGAGAGTCGAGAGCAACATGTTCTTCTGCTAGAGTAAATAAAAAAAGTAGTAGTTCTGCTTCTTCTCTCTAGTCTCTAGCCTAATGAACTCTCTTTGGAGGAAGCTTATCATTTTGCATATACGCGATCATCATCTAGCGTACAGTCTTAGGAGTATGAAGAAGAAAGAGCCCTCTGGTATAATATTGTTTTTAAAAGAGGCTCGTAGGCTTATTTATTCTTAGCCAAAAGTTTGCTTGCTTACTGAATGACACGGTATTTAGCGTTTTGGTTGGTTCTCCTTAAAACAGCGGCTTACAAAGCTTTGGGTTAAAGATGTTTTCGAAGTTTTAAATTAGTAGGCACCACTTCTTTTTCTAGAGTTATACAAAAAAAATAGTTCAAAACAGTATAAAATATAGCTCCAAATGTTAAACCGTTAACTTAAAGAAACTTCCAAGGTCTAAAACCTTAAATAAACCATCCATCGAAAACTTATAACTATTAACCTTCAAATCCAGACACCTTACTGGATCACCGGATTACTGGATCAACCACGGATCAATATTTTAATTAATTTTAATAAATAACTAGATCTTGACCGTGCGGATTTTCTTTTTATTTATAGTTTATAAGAAAAATTATCAATGGATAATAATAATATATTTATTTATGAAATTTCGCAATATACTAAAATGACAGATGTTAAAATAGAAATTATCATAAAAAAAAATCTATCTATAGTATATCTAAATAAATTTAAAAATGTATTGTATGCAAATGACAGAAACTAAAACTTTATATTAAGTATTATATATTTGATTATTTCAGATTATAATTTATGTATCAAACTCAAATATATATTAATAAGTAATAACGATAAATTAAGAATATAAATTAATATATAAAACAAACTACTATATTAATAATGACGAATAAGAAACTCAAACAACAAAATTATAGAGTTATATAATATATAACATTAAATTTAAATTATATTTTTTATAATAATATCAAAGTTTATATTTATAAAATAAAAAATTTGTATGGGACAAACTCTAGTATATAGTTTTTTCTTTAGGTTTTAGGAATATATAGTGCTATGCTATCTAGATAAATTTTAATTTCTTAAACAAAAACATTTCTATTTCAAATAAAATATAAAGATATGGGTTGATATAATAATTAAATTATGTAAAATTTGATAATTGTTTTAAATAATGGTCCAAATAAAACAATTACACACATGAAATAACTCATGAATTCTTTTTAATAGTATAGATAGATACATATATAATTTTTTATATTTAAAATATAATTTTAGTATTTGTTTCCAACAAAATCTATTTGAATTTTTTTTAAAAAAAAATCAAAACTTCATAAATTTCTATTATTATTCTCATTAAATTATAATTTAAACATTTTAGATAATTTTAAACTTTCATTTATAAATAAAATAATAATTTTAATGATATATTATGATAATTATAATTTAAATTCATGATTTATGGAAATACAATTTAACAATATTCTAAAAAGATTTTGTTGGGTTTGTTTCATTTTTATTTCAAATAGAAAGATAAAGATATTCAAAGATTTATCATTAAAATTATTAAATTATGTAACATTTGATAATCTTGATAATTTTTCTAAAGAATAGTCTATTTTAAAAAAAAATCACACATGAACTAAAATTGTGACTTCTATTTTAATATATAAGATTATTATATTAGCTATTAAAAATATAAGAGCAATTTCTCATTTCTTAAAAACATAGAAAATATTTAAATTTGCTCTCTTTATTTTTGTTTTATTTCACATATAAAATATTTAAAATTAGATTAGACTATTTAACATTTTTTTATAAGAATTATAATTTGAGACATATAGTAAATCATAACAAGACTTAAATCTCATAAGTTTTAGATATTTATCATTATTAAATATATTTTCTTTAAAATGCATTATTCGTAAAAATGAATAAATGGTTAATATTATATATGATTTTTAAAAATTAAATAAGATCAATCTATTTGATTAACAAAAGCACTATTTATTCATAAACATGTAAAATCAAGAAAATAAAATAAAAAACATGTGATTAGAATAAAAATGAAGTTTATATGATAAAAGTTAGAACCTAGAAATTAAAATCAAATATTATGTACCAGATACGAAATCAACAAAAATTTTAAAAGAAAATTGAAGGAGATATAAAATATATGCGATAGCACGAAAAACAATAATTTATAAGAAAACTAAAAATTAAAAGGTAAAAATCTAACTTCTTATTGTTATATATTTAAGTGAAAGGGTGCAATGCACCATTGCAATTGTTTATGTGAACAATTGCAACTACAAAAATAAAAGCTTGCAACTATTGATGATTGCAACTATTGATGATTGCAATCTTTAGTAATAACCATATTAATGATTGCAACCTTTGGTGATAACCATATTAATATTTGCAACCTTTGGTGATTAACTATATTAATGATTGCAACCTTTGATGATTAACCATTGTAACTATTTACTAACTATTGCAATTGTTGGTATTAACAATTGTAACTCTTCATTAACCATTGCAACTATTAGTATTAACCATTGCATCTTTTGGATTAATCATTGCAACCATTGGTTGCAACCTTTCACTCTCTATATAAAGAGATGTAAGCATTGGCAAATGATATAGAAAAAAAAATGAGAAAGTAATAGTTAGTAAAAGAGTAAAAGAGAAATAAGTTTATTGTTCAAAGATCAACAAAGATCTTTGAAGAAATACATATAGACATTAAAACTCTATTTATTATTCTTGTATCTTAGCCTAGAATAAGAATGTGACTTTGATTGTCTTATCTTACAAAGAGATTTCGTGTAACCCAAGGGCTTGGAATAGGGTCGAAATACTCTTTAAGGAAAGTGACCTCGTGCACGATTCAATCATTATCCAAATATATAATTCACAAATTTCTGGGTTACAACCCAATTAACCAACACTTATTTTGGGTACACAAAAAATATTTAATAAAATAGTTTAAAAGCTAACAAAAACTAAATAAAAATAACTTATTGGTTCACCCGATGGTTTAACCGATAGCCGGGTCACCGGGTTTAAGGATTTTTAGCGGGTTTTATCGAGTTTTTAATTAGTGGATATTTCTTAAAATCCAAACCGGATTACTTATCGGGTACCGAGTTTAGCGGTCGGACCGCAGGTCCGGGTCGGACGTGAAAACACTGCTCAAATCTAATAAAATGGGTTTAATCTTTTTCCAACGTACCTTGGGATACTTTTTATGAACCAGCATTACAAATACTCAACTAAAAGAAATTTTTTGAAATGAAAGAATTTTTTAAAAAGTGTCAAGCATTAGAGTGTCTTTAATGGACCAACTTAAAAGTTTTCTTGTATTTTTTGAAAATATTAGGAGTTGTTCTTAGATTAATGTTTTTAAA
>CAKOAT010580709.1:252542-266080 GCA_932364175.1 Eruca vesicaria subsp. sativa
GGGAAGAGGCTCACAACTTTTTTTTTTTTTTTTTTTTTGGTTTGTTTTCTTTGAAAAAAAAAATTAGCAGATCAATCGCGGGCCGTCACGTGGTGTGAGACCCATGAAACAATTATGAAACAAATTCAACAGAAGGCATCTTTGCGAGACAACTTCAGACAATCTTATAATATTTTTTTGGGATGTGCGAGAGCTTGTCCTTTGACCCTTCAATAGAGGTGCTCTAGTAAATCAACTTGCAACTATATAACCAACGACAATAAAATAAGTAAAGTGTACATGGAAAAAAAAACACAGAGAGAGCGAAGAAACCTCCGATAAAAATTCTCTCTGGGCCGGTGCTCGCCGGTACCGGAGACACCCTCCTCTCCCCTTTACTTGTTTTCCCTTTGCCTCTGTCTTCCCCGGTCTCCTCCTTGTCGATATGCGTGTTGTTCTGAGCTACTAGGGTTTCACCAAAAAGCTTAAGGGCCAAAGGTGGGTTGTTTTCAGTAGCTTGGAGGAACGGCGAGACTAAGGAGCAGCGGAGGAGAAAGGGGTCGGTTTTTAGGATAGGAGAAACGGCCAGATCTAGTTTTCAATTTTTAGATCTGTGACATTTCCTCCGTGGTGACGGCGCGTGGTCCAGTGGGAGTCCCTCTCCGCCATTGGATCTACCCTGCTGAGCGGTGGTGAGCCGAACGGAGGTGCGGGTGAAAAGCGGTGAAAGATGGTTTTTCTGCATCGGTTCACGAAGGAAACGTGTGGCTTGGCTCTTCGACATCGGCGTAGTCTACCTGTGGAGTAAGCTTAGCGGGAGTACACGGTGAAGCTCTACTTCCCAGTACCGGCAGTGACTCAGTGGTTATAACCGGTGGTAGGGTTTCACGCCATTGTAAGCTAGGAGATGCTGTTTGCGATCGCGTTCTGCTGTCGCTAATTCCCTTTTCAGTACGGCTCCATGCCGTCTTTTCTGGCTAAGAAGTGAGGTACTAAGCTCGATGATACTGATTCTAGTCGGGAGATGCACCTGTCTGGTGTTGACGTGTTGGTTCAAGTGCTGCAATCTAATCTTTGGCGACCAATGCTTGGTTTTGAAGTTTAACCCTGATTACGATTAGTTAAGCTCGGTCCTTATGTTCCGTTCACTTGTGTGGTCGAATTGTAGGGGATTAAGAGACGTTAATTCCGGTGGTACAAGCCTAGTCCGGCAACACGCCTATGGTGTAGATGACGTTGGGTCAAGTGCCTCACGCCGATCTCATGGACCAACATATTGATATGATATGTAATCTTGGCTTTAGGATTTGTCTCACGGGTACGAATACTTTGATCTCAGAGGATCGGGCTGTAGATCGAGAGTTCAATCAGGGGAAGACAAAGGATGTGAGAAACGATGCTCTTAAACACAACGATATAATCGGACTTCGGTAACGAGATCAAAAATAACAACAAAGAGTACAAGAAAACGAACTAGGAATCTAAAGAATGAGGTCAATGTGATTAGTGAATAGCTCTAGGGTTTTTCTCGTGTGGCGAACATCACTTTACCTTTCCTTTTATAGTCTTTTCCTCCTCTAACTGTTTCTGCGATCTCCGGGATCTCTTCTTCCAGATGGGCTTGGACCTGCTCAGATAGATGCCGAAATTGGGTCCAACACCGACCAGTCTCCTATCTTATAGCAGAGATTCAGCTGATCATTTGAAGCAAACTTGACTTCCTTTCTCGTCAGCAGAGGAACCTTCCCACCACAAATTTTTTTTTATCCACTTGGTTCAGACTCTTTCACTGAGAAGTGATTCTTTTGGTTTTGGTTCTTCTTTCATTAGTAGGTCTATTGTTTTGACCAAGGTATTTTCTGAGATATAATCCAGCAGGGCTACAATGTGTAAACTTTGGAAGTATTATAAAAAAAACACATTCATATGCAATGTGAAAACATAATCAGATAAGGTTTTCCTTAACTACATCGATTTCATGTGCTTTTCTTATAAATAACTTCTTCAGATTTCATAGATATGCATGCATTCTTTGTAAAACATAATGAGTATATACAGATGGGTGTTTGGCAGGTTAAAGCTTTACCATCTATCATTGTTAGTGGTTGGAAGAGTCACAAAACAAAACAACATTCATATGTTTAACATTCATATGTTTATATTGTAGATTAGTCATTTTGCTGGTGCCAAAGAAAGCTACCGAAAACACAAAGTGGTTTGGTTTGGTTTGTTGGTATATATGATGAGACTTCACACTGAAAATTGATAATAAAAGTTCAAATTTTTCTCTTTGGAAAAGTTCTCATTGTATAGTCTGAGTATAGAAAAGAACACAAAGATTTAACAAGGTTTTTTCTTTTCGAATTAAATTTAACATTCAATTAAAAAAAGAAAACTATAATAAATTTATTCATTTCATTACTGGTCATTTATCACATTATTGAAAGTTCAATTTGCAGATATTATATATTTTGCTATACACCACAAATATTTTTTGTATATTTATGACGAACACTCTAGTAAATGAAGTTTGGTAATTATTATTTTCTTCCTTTATTAAATAAAGAGTTTTGTTGAGACTGAAAAATATCTTATATATTAAAACAAAAGTTACAACCTTGATTCATGTGTGATTTTTTTTTTTAAAATGAACCTTCATTAGAAATCAGTATCATTCATTTATTACTAATAATATAGGCTTAATAATATATCATTTCAAATATAACATGGACTCCTATAAATCCAGATTAGTTAACAAACCCACATTTGATTGCTTAATAAATTATACAAATTGGTAATGTAAACCATCGTATACTTGCAATATTGATCCGATTTAACTAATTTAACTAATATATATATATATATATATATATATATATATATATATATATATATATATATATATATATATATATATATATATATATATATAATGGTTCTATAAACATAAACCATTATATCCAGTTCATAAAATAATACATTTTCGTACTGTTCTAGAGTTCTGGTATGTTAGTATACATACAGGTCATGTAATAAACAAAACCAACTCGTATCAACAACATCTGTAGACAGACCAAGCCGGTTCGTCACTTATGTACATACTCAAGTGATGATTCTACTTTGATTATTTGAACCTGTTCATCTGAAAAGAACCATCGAACCGGTCTTATCCAAATCATTGTTTATCTTTAAAACCAATATATCAAGATTTTTCAAAACTTAGATTAGTTTGCAACGATAATGACTTCTTTTATGTGTAATATTTCATTTTGGACCATTGATTAGAAAGTTTATCAAGTCTTATATGATTTGAATATAAGAAGATATTCAAATAATATAAAAATTGATAAACCTTATAAATTTTCTTATTAGACTTAGAAACTCTCTATTAAAGGGAATACATCACTTATGTACATACTCAAGTGATGATTCGACTTTGATTATTTGAACCTGTTCATCTGAAAAGAACCATCGAACCGGTCTTATCATATCGACATCAAACATTCAAACCAATATATGATGTGCTTCTATTTTATCCAAATCATTGTTTATCTTTAAACCAATATATCAAGATTTTTCAAAACTTAGATTAGGTTGCAACGATAATGACTTCTTTTATATGTGATATTTCATTTTGGACCATTGATTAGAAAGTTTATCAAGTTTTATATGATTTGAATATAAGAAGATATTCAAATCATATAAAACTTGATAAAATTTATAAACTTTCCCTTTAATAATATGAAAACATTCTCTTTCTTTTATGTGTGATATTTCTTATTAGATTTAGAAACTCTCTCAAAACTAAACCTCTCAATTTGTTTCTTTTGTTTCTCTTTTCTTAGGGGATGCAACATCTCTGCAACTTCTTATATAGGTCGAAGTTACTTCTTAACTTAATAATAATATGAAAACATACTCTTTCTTGATCTGTTTCCTATTTCCTTAACTCACTAAACTTCTCTTTAATAAGTTAACTTTCTCCTTAAGTTAATTGGAATTATCCACATTCTTCCCCTTGATTCCAACTTGAATCTTGGGCTTGTTAATCTCTTGAACTCCTGGTATGTGCATGACTTCGATGTGATCATCTTCTACACACTCACGGATGAAATGGTACTTCGAGAGTATGTGTTTGTTTCTCCCATGAAACATCGTCTTCATATCAAATTTCTAAGCTCCATGTCATGATGTGCTACCAGCACTCTGATGGAAGTATGTCTGACCACCGATGAGAATATCTCATTGTAGTCTACTTCCTCTCTCTGATTGAAACCTCTTGTAACAACCCAAGCTTTATAATTAACTCCTTCTACGGGTGATGCTTCATCCTTAATCTTGAAGACCCACTTGAAAGCTATTGGTTTCACACCTGACGGCTTCTTGACGAGCTTCGAGGTCATGTATTTGATGATATATTCGATCTCTGCCATCATCTTATCAATCCATGCTTGACTCGATGCAGCTTTGATGTAACTTTCTGGTTCACCATCTATGGTGACCAAGAGGGGTCTGCCTTCAAATTCAGCAACTAAGATGTAATCATCAAACCGCTTTGGTTTTCTGATGTTACGGCCATATCTCGATGTTACATGCTGTTCATGATTTACATCGTTATTCTCAGCTATTTTTTCTTCTTCGGTTGCCGCTTCAAGTTCTTCTTCGTCATCGTTTTCTTCATGGTTCTGGTGATTATGATTCTCAATACCATCCCCTTCTTGTGTTTTTGTTATGTTAGCTTCTTGGTCTTGTGTAGGTCGTGTAGGACAGACATATGCGAAGTGCCCCATCTTGTCACATCTCCAGCACTCTACTTTGGAATGATCCTTCTTAGTCTTCTCAGAAGCTTCTCCTCCTTCGTTGTGACCACTGAATCTTCCCTGACCTCTACCCATGCTTCCATAACCTCTACCTCTTTCTCGGTAGTCATTGTGTTCTCCACGGATACATTTTTCATTCATTTTAAACATCAATTTAGTTTGATCTTCTTTTTGGGCTTCTTTGATGCGCTCGCCGAAAACTTTTAATCTCCCAACAATATATTTTAAGAACTTCTACACTAGTTTCGGTTCTTCCATAGCTTCTCTTAACGCAGCCGATCTTGATACAACGCCTGATAGCTTCCCAGCGTAGTCATCCAATGTGTCCGTGTCGTTCATCTTTAGCCTATCAAACTCCGCCATCAACGTTTGAAGTCTCGCCTCCCTTACACCATCAGCTTCAAGGTGTCGTGACTTGATGGCGTTCCAGATATCTCTTGATGCGTTTTGATCTCCCACCTGGAGAATCAAAATTTTAGGAATGAATTGAAACAAAAGAGCAGTCACCACATCGTTCTTCTTTTGATCATCCGAACCGAGTTCGATCGCATCCCACACTTCATGAACACGAAGTAACACCGTCATCCTCATCGACCAAATGTATAGTTTATCGATGACAACATCAGACATTGGATGGATGCGGATCCAAAGTCGTTCGTGCGTGGAGCCCTAATCACGTCAGCCATCTTACCTTCGTGATGTCTACTTTACAGTCACTAGGATCTTCGCTTCAACTCAAGCTTAGATCAAAGCTTCAACTTAAGCTCTAATACCAATTAAAGTTTAGATTAAAGCTTCAACTCAAGCTCTGATACCAATTGTTGGGTTTGTAAAGCCCATGTCAAACTCTTATTATTTGATTAGTACGATATTGTCCACTTTGGACCCAATAGGCAAGTCCGTATGAATTTACTTTTGGTTTCCTTTCCAAAAGCACTACAGGAATTCACTGATATAGCTATAGACTAGCAAAAGAATTTCAGTAGCCAAATATTTTAGCTACAGAAATGGCGAAAGATAGTGGTGGAACACACAATTTTGATTTTTTTAGCTAGTTTTGTAGCTAACTGTAGCAATCCGTAGCGATATAGCTAAAGATCAATTTAGCTAGTTTTGTAGCTAACTGTAGCAATCCGTAGCGATATAGCTAAAGATCAATTTCGTAGATATTATGTAGCTAATTAGCGATGAATTAGCCAGAGATAAATTGTTGTGATAGATGGTAAACTCTAAACTAATACACACAAACTTAAATATAAAATTTAAATCCTAAACCATAAACTAAAAAAAATAAACTCAAATATAAAATTTCTTTAATATGACTAAAAACTTAGGTCTACTCTTTATAAAAAGTTATAAGCTTAAAAATCTATTTTCAAATATTAGTCTCAGACCTTAAACTTGACTACAAACATTAATCTTCAAATCAAACCTTAATTATAAAGTATAACCTTTAAACTTTTTCTAAAAAATAAATCTAGACATTTTAACATGAATCCAAAAATTTATTTTTGTAAACTTTAACTATAAACTTCAATCTTAAACCCCAAACCCTATGCCCTAAACCCCAAACTCAATTCTCAAAACCATATTCCCAAAATTCCAAAACAGAATTGAATCATAAATTTAATCCTTAGACTTCGAATTTTTAGTTATTGAAATTAAATCATAACTGTAATACTTTGATACTCTTTTTTTTCTTTGAATTGGTTTTCATATGAAGTGTTTGTGCTCTATTACCAACGAGCCACTTCAACACACACGATATAGCAACTGTTCTATATACCATATTTAGTTTAATCATACAGTAGAACCTCTATAAATTAATACTCGATAAATTAATAATCTCTATAAATTAATAAATTTTACTAGTCCCAACTTATGTCGGTGTAAAAAATAACAAAAATCGATAAAATGATAAGATAATAATATTTTTTAAACTCTCATGTAAACATATAGTCCCATTAATATCATAAATTAATAATTTAGATATATAAATTTTTATATAAGTACAAACTAAACATTATATTGTTGGTTTTATATTCACAAAGAAAATACTTCTATTTTGTTAATATTTCAATATATTCTGATAGTATTTAGTAAAATTATATCGAAAACCACATAAAAATTCTATAAAACATAAAAATATACACCAAATATGATAATAAAACAATATGAAAGTTAAATTTCCAAATTTGTTGCCTCCTCTCTCGTTATCTCCTCATTGTCTAATAAGGTGTGGTTTCCTCCCCAGTCATCTACTCGCTGGTCTCCTCCTCTGGCGGTTCGAGTCGGTGTGGTTGTCTATTTAGCGGTCGCATTCCAGTCTCCTCTCTGCTCATCTGCAGTCCAATTTTTTCTCGACTGCTCCACCATCATGCCTCCTCTCAGCTCCTCTGAAGTCTATGCTCCTCTCTGGTTTGAAGTGGCAGCTATGTTAGATCCATCTCAGCATCTCCACACAAACATTTTCAACTTTTGTTGTCTTTAATTTCACCTCTTTAGTTCTAGATTTTTGCTTGTGTATAAGTTGTCATAGACATTTTGGTTCTGTTTGTGAATTTTAGATTTCTTCTTATAATACTATATTCTTTAAGCAGTTTATGGTCTTACTTTTGTATTGTTAACAATATTCAAGGGGTTATAAATTATTTTGCCATGACATTACCAAAAGTTTTGTCTGTTTCTACAATGGTATCCAACATTTATAATCAAATCTGTAGCTATGTATATTTGCTACAAGTTTGCTAGGGAGAGATTGTAGTTAAATACTGTAGCTATTAGTATAGGAATTCCTTAGCCAAAAACGTTGCTAATAAGCAACGGACATATCGGTGACCATGCTGTTGCTATTAGCTACGACAATTGTTGTCGCGAATGTGTTGCAAGTTAGCTATAAATCCGTAAGACTCGCATTTAGCGTCGCTGAGGCCACCCCTTTCAACCGTTGCCTTCCGTAGCTATTTGTTTTTTCGCAACGGATTATCTCTTCTAGCGAGAGAAAATTCCATCGCTATTTCATTAAATTGATTTCTTGTAGTAAATGCCTCGTACTATTAGAGTTTGACATCTCCTTATATATTAGACTCTCTTTGCCTAATTTTCCAATGTGGAACTTAGTTTGTTATTTCACAGATGTGGGTAAAAAAAAATTCTAAAAAGTTTGTTATGGAATTGGAAAAGGTAATTAAACCCGACTTGGGTTCTTTCAAATAGGCAAGGGAGAATTTAAATTCGTTTCCCAAAGGTCTGAATTTGTAGCAGATGTTTATCATGATGCGTAGACACTCTTTATTGTGATTTTGTGATTGTCAGATGTTTATCTGAATTCAAATTTACTGTTTAGCGTATTGTCAAAGAGAATCAGATACTTGTAACCTTCAGAAATTTGTGATACAAAATAAGTCAAGTTTATAAATTTTGTTCATTTCATACATATAATGGCGATTTAAAAAAAAAAAAAAAACCTCATTTTGACATATTTTACCCGTGCATGACATAAAAACTTAAATACCAAATACTAAGTCTCTAAATATACACATAACAAAATATATTATACAAAAAAACACAGTAAACCATAAAAAGGTATTATTTATAAAATAAACACATACTAAACATAAACAAGAAATGTATTTTGTGTGAAAAAAAAAAGGGTATCATCTAGTTAGAGGGTAATGGAAATTTACAAGGCGAAGAAGAAGGTCCGCGTGTATCACAAATACGGAGACGCATCAGTTGCTCCTCTGCACAGTTTCCTTGACTATGCTGGTCAGTGCTCACCGATATTTCTTTTTCAGTTTTCATGTCTGAATATCTATGGGCCGGTTTTCTTCACGTTTTTGGGCTTTAATTTATATTTACAGATCAAATAGTTAATTAGCCACGTAAGAAGTGTGTGTGTTTAATATGGATTGGACAATGTTGTTTGAATATAACTTGTTGTCTGATGTTTAGACGACAACGCCCACTTAGAAAATTGCGAATGTGACCAGTAGTGTTATATAGTTTCTCAACTAAGACCAAAGCCAAAGACTATCTTCTTTCTTTTAGAACTCTATTCCACCATTACATGGTGGCCATCTTATACATCATATTCTACAGTTTTTATTTTATACACTATTACCAGTCGTGTACTTTCTTGAAAAAGAGGAAGTGTGTTAACTAAATACAAATCCCTCCTGTCTCCATCGCTCCACCTACTCTTTTTTTTTTTCATTCGCCTCGTCATTAACCTTTCTTACCATTTAGAGTATATACTTCGTCAAGAAAGGAGAAAACTTAACGAAACCAGAGTCACATCTTCGTATTAACAAAGTTGGAAATGTTTACGCGTTAACAAAAGAGGAAACAACTTTAGCAGTGACCGTCCATTTAACTAATTATAATTAAGTGGTTTCAAGTAAACTTAACCTAACTGGTTGGCATGATGATGCTTTCAAAAAGAAGATTTTTTCTTCTTATTTTCAAAAGGCTTTCAAACTTGTATCCGAAGAAAAAGAATTTACACAATATACTCATGTCATATAATATTCCAATATATACATGAAAGTACAAATTTATTAGTTCTTTAAACTGATTGATTATAAGTCATTTGATGTGTTTTGTTCATTAAATTCCATAGTTTAGTTTTATATCTTTTGTAACTTTTTTTTGTTGGAAACTAGTATCTTTTTTTTGGTAAAAACTGAAACAAGTATCTTTGTAACTTGAACATATATATACAAACATATACTATGTTGTAATTTATAATAGACACGTGACTTATAGTTGAATTACTAACGATGAGGACAATCTCTTGTTCTGTTCTCTTGCNATAGACACGTGACTTATAGTTGAATTACTAACGATGAGGACAATCTCTTGTTCTGTTCTCTTGCATTTTCTTTCTTTCCAACAGAAATATAAACTATAAGATATTATCGAAATTATATTATATGATAGGCACGTATACATGTGTATATACAAATTTTAAACTGTCACTTTTTAAGTGTTCTTTAAGATTTTTTTTTCATGTCTTGCATGCATAATAGCCACTTCGTACGTGTAACTGTGGACCCAGATCCACGCTTGTGTGACCGACTAATATATATTATCAATATTTGAGTTTATGCTATGGTTCCCAATAATTCAAATAATATCACATCACAAACACGTATACATCAACGTAAAACATTGTATGTATATATATATATATGTTTTTATTTTATACACTATTACCAGTCGTGTACTTTCTTGAAAAAGAGGAAGTGTGTTAACTAAATACAAATCCCTCCTGTCTCCATCGCTCCACCTCTTTTTTTTTTCATTCGCCTCGTCATTAACCTTTCTTACCATTTAGTGTATATACTTCGTCAAGAAGGAGAAAACTTAACGAAACCAGAGTCACATCTTCGTATTAACAAAGTTGGAAATGTTTACGCGTTAACAAAAGAGGAAACAACTTTAGCAGTGACCGTCCATTTAACTAATTATAATTAAGTGGTTTCAGGTAAACTTAACCTAACTGGTTGGCATGATGATGCTTTCAAAAAGAAGATTTTTTCTTCTTATTTTCAAAAGGCTTTCAAACTTGTATCCGAAGAAAAAGAATTTACACAAAATACTCATGTCATATAATATTCCAATATATACATGAAAGTACAAATTTATTAGTTCTTTAAACTGATTGATTATAAGTCATTTGATGTGTTTTGTTCATTAAGTTCCATAGTTTAGTTTTATATCTTTTGTAACTTTTTTTTGTTGGAAACTAGTATCTTTTTTTTGGTAAAAACTGAAACAAGTATCTTTGTAACTTGAACATATATATACAAACATATACTATGTTGTAATTTATAATAGACACGTGACTTATAGTTGAATTACTAACGATGAGGACAATCTCTTGTTCTGTTCTCTTGCNATAGACACGTGACTTATAGTTGAATTACTAACGATGAGGACAATCTCTTGTTCTGTTCTCTTGCATTTTCTTTCTTTCCAACAGAAATATAAACTATAAGATATTATCGAAATTATATTATATGATAGGCACGTATACATGTGTATATACAAATTTTAAACTGTCACTTTTTAAGTGTTCTTTAAGATTTTTTTTTCATCTCTTGCATGCATAATAGCCACTTCGTACGTGTAACTGTGGACCCAGATCCACGCTTGTGTAACCGACTAATATATATTATCAATATTTGAGTTTATGCTATGGTTCCCAATAATTCAAATAATATCACATCACAAACACGTATACATCAACGTAAAACATTGTATGTATATATATATATATATATATATATATATATATATATGTTTTTATATATAGTATTATTTTCCCTAAATAGATTTGTTAAAGTTGGGGAAAAAACACGGAGGTTTTTCGACCACAAGGAAGAAGAGATATATGGTTGAAATTTTGTTCAAGCTTAGTTTTACATATGTAATTTGATTGTCAAGAAACTTAAAAACGCGTCATTGTCTATTAAATAAAAAATCGGATCAATGTGTTTAGCTTAAAAACCAATTGATGATTATTAATTGTGGTTTAATACATACAATGTATAGAAATATCCGCTAGTCACCACCACCAACTGAATTCCAAAAATGGGTAGTTGATCCCCCCCCCCACATATTCAAGTATGGATCCATCCACCGACCTCCTATTTTGTTTCATTCCAAAATTTGTGTTTTAATTTTAAACATCGGCAGAGAAGTATTACGCGTTATATATACATAAAATGTTTTACGTTGACATTATCAAATCTTGTTAAAACGGTTTCTCATGTGATATTAATTGAAATATTGGGAACCATAGCATAAACTCAAATATTAATAATATTAGTCGAGCACACAAGCGTGACAAAAAAGAATAATGAATCACAACTAACGACTCGTTTCACTAAAGTAAGTTGATCTGGGTCTACAGTTACACGTACAAACTGATTATTATGCATGCAAAAAATGAAAGAAAAAAAATCTTAAAGAACACTTAAAAAGTGAAAGTTTAATATTTTTTATAGACATGTACACGTACGTGCCTATCATATTTTTGTTTTGGAAGAAAGAAAATGCAAGAAAATAGAACAGGAAATTGTCCTCATCATTAGTAATTCAACTATAAGTCACGTGTGTGTTATAAATTACAACATTAGTATATGTTTGTATATATTCAAGTTACAAAGATACTAGTTTCAAACAAAAAAAAAAGTTACAAAAGATATTAAAACTAACCTATGGGAACACATCAAGTTACAAAACACATCAAATGACTTATAATCCTAGTTTCAGGCTTGGCTTGCTACTCGTACCTAGTTTTGATGTAATCCAGTCCTTTAAATTCTTTCACAGCAATAGCACTGTCTGTAAACAAGTACTTTTCTGAATAAATTTTACATTTTATTCAAAAAAAAAGCAAATGACTTATAATCAATCACTTTAAAGAACTAATAAATTTTAAATGTACAAAGAAATGTCTCTTAAATAAACAATAAGATCAATTAATTTGTTTAGCTTAAAATCCAATTGATGATTATTAATTGTGGTTTAATACACTAGTCACCACCACCAACTGAATTCCAAAAATGGGTAGTTGGTCCTACATCTTCCTGCCTCCTATTTTGTTTCATTTACCGTCCGTTCAATTTACAGTTACGTGTAAATTTGTGTTTTAAATTTAACACATCGGCAGAGAAGTATTAGACCATGTGCAATGGTGTTCCTTAGCACTAATCCTTAGGTTTTGAGGAATTTAATAATAATATTTTGGTTAATTTTCGCAAGGATTGGTCCGTCGGGAAGAGGCTTAAGAGGCTGCCTCTTAGCACACGTGGCGTGCTCTCGCTCACTCCGGTTCGGTCGAAGTCGGGTTTAGTCGAAAAAAAACAAATCATTTCGCGAGAGAAAGAAAAAAAAAAAGGTCTCGAGAGGAGAAGGCGATTCGGTGGCGATTTCTCTCAATCGGATCGACGAAGGTAAATCGAACCCTCGAGGAGTATTTTTCTTCGATTTAGATCATTTTTTACCTTCGTAGTGTCAATTAAAGGTTTCTGGATTGGGTTTCAATCGATTTCGGCATCATTTTGTAAATTAGGGTTACCTTCGTAGTGTCAACAACTTTCAAAACGGTTAGCAAAAACCAAACATTTTTTCTTTGTTTTTGAACTTTATAATTTCGTAGACATTAGATAACAAGAAGACTTATCCATTTAAAAATTTTCAAAAGCTGAGTTATCAATTGAAAAATTCCCAAAAGATGAGTTATGAATTTAAAAATTTTCAAAAGATGAGTTATGAATTTAAAAATTCCCAAAAGATGAGTTATCAATTTAAAAATTTCCAAAATATGAGTTATGAATTTAAAAATTATCAAAAGATGAGTTATCAATTTAAAAATTTCCAAAATATGAGTTATGAATTTAAAAATTATCAAAAGATGAGTTATCAATTTAAAAATTTTCAAAAATTGAGTTATCAATTTAAAATTTTTGAAAAGATGAGTTAAGATGAGTTATTACCAATTTAAAAATTTCGAAAATATGAGTTAAGATGAGTTATTATCAATTTATAAATTTCGAAAATTTTCAAAATTAATAATATTTCCTTTTTCAAAAGGAGGGATACCTACAATGTCATCATCATCATCCGATGGGCTCGATGAAAGATTGGAGGAAATTTTCGACGAAATCGTCGAAGAAACATACGAGGACATAGTGGAGGTCCAAACAAGTAAGCAAACTAGACGTGCTT
>CAKOAT010580709.1:266253-285340 GCA_932364175.1 Eruca vesicaria subsp. sativa
CACGTATAAGTTGGCATATTACCTCACAGACGGTATATATCCAAAATGGTCAACATTTATTCAATCTATCACACTCCCTCAATGTCCTAAACAAGAGTTATTTGCTAAACATCAAGAGGCAACAAGAAAAGATGTGGAGCGGGCTTTTGGAGTATTGCAAGCTCGATTTGCGATTGTGAGAAACCCGGTCAAAACATTGGAAAAAGAAAAGATAGGGAAGATAATGAGAGCATGTATCATACTACACAATATGATAGTTGAAAATGAACGAGATGGATACATAGGGTACGATATTTCAGAATTTGAAGAAGGTAACGTCGCTAGAAGTTCACAAGTGGAAACCGAGATGCCAACAAACATGACTAATATGTTTCCCGATCGGAATGATCTTCGTGATAAGAGTGTGCATCAACGATTGAAGAACGATTTAATCGAAAATATTTGGAACAAATTTAGTGATGAAGATTAATAAATAGTGTATTTCTATATTTAGTCATTGTATCTTTGTTTTCAATCATGCAATTAATAAAATTTCAATTTCCAATTTCAAAAAAAAATTATTCTAAAAAATATTATTTTTTAATGCTAAGAACTCCATCGTCGGGTTCACCATTGGACGACCTGTTTTGATTCGAATCCTTAACTATTCAAAAAAAAAAAAAAATACTAAAATAAACCTAAGGACTCCAAGGTGGAGTACACCATTGCACATGCTCTTACGCGTTATATATAACAAGTACTCACCCTTCTATTAGAGGTACGATTTAGATTTAATTTTTCCAACAAAACTAAGTGTGTGAAAATGGAGAGAAACAGTACTGACAAAGGAAAAAATATCATGAAGGAGGAGAATGAAAGAGAGCGTAGTATCCCTGATGATGTGAGTGAAATGATTCTCGAGAAGCTACCGCTCAAGTCCGTGGCCAGGTTCTGCAGCGTCAAAAAAAGGTGGGCTGAAATGATTACTAGTCAACATTTCGCTCAAAGATTCTTGTCTCAATCCGTGTTAAAGCCTCGAATACTATTCACATCCTTCATAAGTCAAGAAATAAGAGACGGACCCTCTTACCAGTGGTTCGGCTCCATACTTCAGGTGAAGAAACCGGAGGTGTTGCGCCAAGATCTGCTCGATCATCCACGCTTGCTGTGGGATTCCCGTATATCCATTGCCCAAACTGTCCTTGGTTTGGTGTGCTGCCACAACGAGAAAGGAAGGTCGATGATTTGTAACCTTAGTGGTGGCGGAATGCTTATGAACTTACCCAATGTTGATATATCCAAGAGGGAGGAGGCCGATTTCTTACTTGGGTTTGATCAACATAACAAACAGTTCAAGGTCCTATGTGTGATTTGGGGTCCGTCACGCATGGAGGCTCGCGTTCTATCGCTCTTGGATGGAAACAATTCATGGAGAAAAGTGGATTGCAAGACTCCGCATATTCCTGTATACCGGAGACTTTACTTAGATGGTAAAGTTTATTACGGAGCAGTTCGTCCGGAGAATAGGAAATTCTTTTTCGTAATGTGCTTCGATCTCCAAAAGGAAGAGTTAAGCGTCATTCAAGTACCGGCGGAGGCCGACTGTGATACTTTGGTGAACATTAACAACAAGTTAGGCATTGTCAGAAACTACTTTCCTCCCGATCCAACACAACGTCCTCGTGGTATTTGGATTTATGAGTCAAAAATATGGTCTGAACTACCATATAAAATTTCCTTAGTTGGCCTAGTCAGTGAGAAAGTGCATTATGATTGCATTGGTACCATTGGCACCGACCTTCTTGTATTCGCACCCTATCATGTCATTGGAGATTACCTTCATGTCGTTTACTATGATGCTAGTGCTGGCCGACACACTATAACAAGGATAAATGGAGTTTTACCTACCTTCAATTATTGTTTTGAGGCTTTCCTGGACTACGTAGAGAATCCAACACATAGCTCCATTGAGGGCATTAAAAAGATATGTTCTCCAACGAGACACCCATGTGATGAAATTATCAGGTATTCCACTTTTACCTTTCTATGTATATGATACATTTAATCAATGAGATGTTGAGTATGCTATCTCAGAAAAGCTTGTCTAATTTTCAGACCCGGAGCAGAAGATGACGTTGTCGGAAATCCGTAGAAGATATCAACCAAGACAATATTATATATGGCTTCTTTTTTTTCTTATGTAGTACGTGCGTCTCATTTACTACTCATAATAAGTTACAATGAGCAGGAGCTGTTCTCACAAAACAGTAACTCGCTCGAGTATTAGACATTTTACAAATAATATAATTGTGTTGAATCGGGTATTAAAATTTTACCAATAATGTAATTGTGTAGAAACACTATTTATATAAAGTTACTACACCATTCCAAAAATCGAGACATTCACATGTACAAATTTCTTAGATATTGGATTTAATTTACACTAACAAATGCATGCAACATATAAGCCTTTTAGAAGAAAAAAAAATGCATGCAACACATCATCATTGGTCACATGATCATCCAAGAGCCATAAACATTTTAGAAAGGCAGCCAAGCAGTCTTTGTTTGTGATCTTGAATGATTTAGGAGTTTATCCAATCATCTTCAATACGGCTTCCAAGGGAGCTTGAGCCGAAATCTGCAGCCTTCATAAAGCTCATTACGTGATGGAGAAGACATATGCAGAGAGGGAAAGATCTTGCCGCACTCACACAAGTATATAATATGCCAAAAAATAAAAAGCATTATCTTTTCCAAAATATATAATCACCGAAGTCCTCTAGGAAGAGGCTTCTTGGCATCGCATCTTTTATATATCTTCAGGGAACTTGGGATTGGAATTGTAGCTTATAGTCCTCTAGAAAGAGGCTTCTTGGCATCAGGAACCAAACTTGTTGAGAATCTTGAACACAGTGACTATCGAAAGGCAAGTACACAACTGATTCAGTTCTCTCTTGCATCTTGTTTGAGTATATTTCAAGATTTGAACTCACCTTTCTCTGTTCCTTGTTATATGCTATATTCACAGAGTCTACCGAGATTCAAAAAGGAGAATCTAGATCACAATAAGATTGTCTTCGAAAGAGTCCAAGCGATAGCAACAAAGAAAAGCTGCTAGTATTTGTTGGCTATTACTCAGATAATATTAAAATAATAATAACTCAACTTTGTAAAATTTTAGCTTATTTTTCCAATAGTGGACGACACTAATGGAGACTAAGACTAGTCAAACATTCATACAAATAATATAACGGGCTGTGGATGGACTTTTTCAGTGAGATTGTATGGAGTGGACTATGGAGCATTAGAGCATGTTTATTGCTATTTTTTTTAAAAAGTTGCTTAAGTGGGCTAAGTCAACATCAAAAGATGAAAAATAAGGGAAGCACCACACTTTCTATTGTTTAATTAAGCAACATCTTTTCTCTTTTCTTCCTTATTCCTTTTCTTTTAATTATAAAATACTCTAAGCAATTGCCTTAAGCAACTGCAATAAACCTACTCTTAATAATGAACCACGTAGGCCAATCACCTTACATGCTGTAAATGGGTGAACTTCATATGTTGTCTCTTCCATCTTTTTTCTCTAATGCCGTCAATCTTCATTTATTTTCGCTATAATCAATTGGTGTAAGCATTACATCTTTCCTTCTAATCATAAATACTTCAAAATTTGAACAATATATATGTATCGTGTTATATCGTTTGTTACCTTTTCTATTCTATATTTTCATATAGAATGGAAAACATGTTATTTGCATTTTGAAATTTGGGTTTAGTTTATGAAAGATTGGAGTTAACTTTAGATTAGGATTTATATTTCCATGTATGGTTTAGTGATTAGTGACTAGGATTTAGTTTATGAATGATTGGGGTTGACATTGGATTAATGATTAAGGTTTAGTGAACATGTATAATTTCATTTGAAGATTAATAAAGTGTGTTCTATTTTGTTCACCAATATGTTACATACTATGTTTTTGTTTCATTCTATTTGAGTTTAGGGTCGATATTAAGATTTGAATTTAGTGATTAGGATTTAGGGTTTAGTATTTGGAAGGTAACAGTTAAAGTTTGGATTTAGTGATAGCAATTTAGAGTTTAGTATTCAAAATTTAGGTATGGATTTAACATTTAAGAGTTGTGTGTTGGGTTAGAGCCGTATACTATTTCGGTGATATGGAATATAACTCTCGATGCATATGTATGTGGATAATAAAGGATACGTGGATCATCCCTCATTCTTTCATTTGAAATAGTTTTCAAGAAAATTGGGATTTATATTGATATAGGTCGTTTAATGATTAATTTAAAGAAAATTTTGGGTTTACATTGTATTAGGGTTTTAGTTTTTAGTTGATAGGATTCCGTTTATTTCATGATCTATACT
Source organism: Eruca vesicaria subsp. sativa (assembly GCA_932364175.1). Classification (NCBI taxonomy): domain Eukaryota; kingdom Viridiplantae; phylum Streptophyta; class Magnoliopsida; order Brassicales; family Brassicaceae; genus Eruca; species Eruca vesicaria. The sequence goes on from CAKOAT010580709.1 coordinate 270,626, forward strand.
ATTTTTTCATGTAGAATAGAAATTTATATAGTTTGTTTCTCCGTTAGCATAAATTGTAACGTGTATAGTTATTATGCACTCATCTCGCAATATTTTCTTATATCATATGTGTTAATTATAACTGGTCTATGCACTCCGTACAACTATATCCCACAAAAAATAATCACATCACTTATTTTAGGATTTGCAACAAACCTATTACGTCATGTACTCTCTTTTTCTCTTACCAGATACTTGTTAATGATAAGAGTGTAACCGACTAAAATATGAGACAAAATTTAATTACTTATCTAGTATTAAAAAAATAATAATATCAAAATCAATATTATTTTCTTAATTTCCACTCAAAATATGGATACTGCGCAAATTCTCCCTATCTAATTTGTGTCTTTTCTTTTCTTTTGTATGCTGTTGTGTCATTGGTATTACTTTTTAGTTTGATATTTGTTTAAGTTTTGTTTTATCATTTTACTTATAGAAGAATTACTTATCATGTAAAGATAATCCTCGAACGGAAACATCTACCGAAATTTGTTGAGCAAATTACTGTCAGGTTTCTATTCTTTTCTGGATAAAAGAAAAAAACTCTTCGACTGATCAGCTCGATGACATCTCCTCCGGTTGGAAATTTTAACAGCCGAGAAGACTCTTGTTTTGGGCTAATGGGCATAAGTAATATAATTAGACCCAATGAACATGATAGTGTTTGTATATTAATTAAGGCTTGTGACTTACGTTTCTTAGTTGTATAATCGGGCAACTTTGTTATACAGCTTTTTTTATTTTGTGAAACACTTTATTATACAGCTAAGAAACCATATATTAGTATTAGGATGCATTGTAGAGTCGGCACTTCATTGAATTTTGTCAGAAAATCATCCGGTGGTGGTTGTGTTTGTGCGCTCGGGTGTCTTGCTCAGACAATTCCTCGTTTCCTCAACCGTCTACGGTGGTTCGATATTGGCGTTTACCCAAAAAAAAGTTTTACCATATAGTATAATCTCTATAAATTAATAATGTTGGATTTTAAAATTTTATTAATTTATGAAAATATTAATTTATAAAATTTTCCTTATTTAAATTTCTTGTTTTAAACTATATTATTCTAAAATAAAAAAATGTTTGATTTTAGTATATAAAGATTAGTTATTATCTTTAGGAAATTGACATTTATATTAATTTTATTATATTATTTGATGTATATAATATATATTAAATATCATTTATATGTGATTTTAGATATAATATTATTAAATCTCATCAAAAATATATTAAATATTAATAAAATATAAAGATAGTTTCATTGTAAATATAAAACAAGCAATATAATGATAGGTTCTTACTAATATAAAAATATATATATACATATATATATATATAAATTATAAATTTATAATTTTAATGGGAGCATGTATTTACATAGAAATTTTTTTTAAAAAAAATTATCTTATTATTTTAACGATTTGTGTCAAATTTTGAATTAGCCTAAAGTAAAACCAATAAAATTAAAAATTTATATTAATTTATCATTTCTTAGTTGCCTTATAATCTCTTTGTCACACATATTGTGTAATGTGTTGTGTCGTTTTGTTACAAAGTGGTACACCAGCAAAATCTCAACCGGTCTAGAGCAGATAGTTTATCATCACAAGGGAATATCGATCTCTTTATATTCACTCAATATTCACTATATCAACCATATTGTTATTTAGGGACACTATATCAACCATATTGTTATTTAGGGATTCATCAATTTTGTGTGGTTTTAGGATTCAATTTCTCCTTGATGTACTACAAGTGAAGCCTTGATTTTCAGTAATCCCCTTCAGATCTCCTATCTGGCAAAAAGAAAATATTTTTCTTAAGAGGTAGTGAATACAATTATTGTTTAATTACTTTAAAGACTAGAATTGTCCTGACATTCTGAACCTAGTCTACACTTGTCTTGTATACAATTAAAAAAGATGGAATACAGCAAAGGTCTCTTGGTAGATTTTTGCAGTGTCATTATGTTGTTACTGTTTATTTATTTTACTAATTTCTTTTTATTGTTACTCCATCTATTTTATAATAAATATCGTTGTAAATAATTTTTTTTGTTACAAAATAAATATTATTTTTGATTTTCAATACAAAATTTATTAACTTTATTTTGTAATGTATTTTTCTATCAATTGAAATATAGTTAGATGTATAGTAATTATGTTTTTATATAAATATATGTAAAATTAATTATTTTTTTTCATTCGTATATAAAAACTTAAAAGGACACTTAATATAAAACAGAGAAAATACTTTTTGGTCAACTTACAACTGAATCTTACCCCAAAACAAGAAGAGGCAAATATAAAAAAAAAAAAAAAATTTGTAGCCTTCTATACCATTTACGAATACATTAAACGATATGTCGGTGTCAACAAAAATAAAATAAATGATTTGTGTTATTAGATAATACTAAACTTAAATAATGATTATTCACTAGAAATATTATATTATTTACTTAAGAAATATCTGAACATTAACCAACCTTACTTTCCTATATATATGTACGTTTGTGTAAAAGAAAGTTAATTAATTGATTAAGAAGTTCAGTTCTTATTTATTTCTCTCGTCACCTTAGAACAACAACAATAATTATTAAGCTCTTTCTCTCTCAAACTCACCTCGTATCACCATCCCGAAATAATCTTATTTATTATATAATTCTTAACATGTTATCAGTATGAAGCTCTAACCTTATACCAAACAAGGTTATATCGTTATCATGTCGAACTGGAGAAAATTTAAAATAAATGCCTTAGATATTACGGGAGATAATTATATGACCTAGGAAATGGGTGCAAAGATGCACCTGAGAGGAAATGGGCTTTTGGAAACCATCAATAATACGAAAACGGTGTCGGATGAGAAAAAGGCTAAAGCCATGATACTTTTACAACACCACATACATGATGGTTTAAAAGATGAATATATTACGAAAGGGGATCCTTTGAACCTCTGGCAATCTTTAAAAGAGAGGTTCGATCACCAGAAATATGTGATCTTACCAAAAGCTAAACACGAGTGGATCTATCTCCGGGTCAGGACTATAAAAGTGTTAGTGAGTTTAATTCCACTATGTACGGAATTACATCTAGGATGATGTTATGTGGGGAGAAAATAAATGATTATGATATGATCGAGAGAACTATCTTCACGTTTCATCCTGGAAATATAGTCTTGCAGCAATAGTACCGGGCGAGTGGATATACCCGTTACTCGGAGTTGATGCAAGTCCTCCTTGTAGTAAAGTAGAATAATTAACTCGTGACTTTAAACCATCATGCTTGACTCACTTGATTTGCTCCATTACCCGAAGCGAATGTTGCATCATCCAGTCATGATAATTAGAGAGGACGAGGTCGTGGACTCGGTCGAACCGTTATCATGGTCGTGGAAAAGGACGTGGAAGAAGATTCTGTCCGTATGATGAAAGAAATAATAAATATTTCAACGAAAATGAAAGAGGCCGGGATAATAAAAGGCAAACAGAAAAGGTTTGCTATAGATGCGGTATGAAAGGTCATTGGGTACGTGGTTGTCGTACGCCTAAACACTTAGTTGATCTGTATAGAGAATCCCAAAAGGGAAAAGAGAAAGGAGAAGGTGAAACAAACTTCATCTCTGATAAACCCGGGTCATCCTTTCATGGTTTAAATGATAACAACGTACACGATAATCAAAAATAATAAATATTTCTTCAGTCTCAAAATAAAAGATTATGCTAAAAGCGTAAGTACAATATCTGGTAATGCAAAGATTATAATGGGCTCTAGAAGAGGGAAATTTTCAATGCCAAAGGGGACGATGTTTGAAATAAGTAATGTAATATACTCCCCCGAGTCTAATAGAAAGTTGTTAAGTTTCAAGGATATCCGAAGAAATGGATACCATATTAAGACTATGTGTAAAGATGGCATTAAATTCTTTGCATTAAGTACGAGAGGAAACATATATTATAAGAATTGAAAATGTTATCCTCTGGACTATATTATACAAGAATAAACATGACTAAGTCCTATGCCGTATTAAACTTGAAGTTTACTGATACATTTAAAATCTGGCATGAGAGGCTATAACATCCTGGTTCAGTCATGATGAGAAAAATAGTGCAAACTTCAAATGGTCATCCGTTTAAAAACGGAAGAATTTTCCAAACGGGCAAGTTTACATGTAATGCATGTTCTCAAGGAAAACTTATAACTCGGCCATCACCAGCAAAACTTGGTAATGAATCACCAATGTTTTTAGAACAAATACATGGTGATATATGTGGGCCGATCCACCCACCGTGCGGGCCGTTTAAGTATTTCATGGTATTAATTGACGCATCTAGTAGATGGTCAAATGTGTGCCTTTTGACCACACGAAATATAGCTTTTGCAAATTTCATTGCTCAAATAATAAGGCTGAAAACACAGTTCTCAGAATATGCCATTAAGAAAGTAAGGCTTGATAATTCTGGTGAATTTATATCGCAAGCCTTTAATGATTATTGTATGTCAGTGGGGATTGATGTAGAGCCTCTAGTTCCCCAGGTTCATACACAAAATGGCATGACTGAGTCATTAATGAAACGGTTGCAGTTGATTGCAACGCCATTAATCTTGAGGACAAAGCTCCCAATTTCAGTATGGGGTCATCTTATTTTGCATGCGGATGCACTGATTCGGTTAAGATTGAGTGCCTATCATAAGTACTCCCCATTACGATTGGCGTATGGGCATGAGCCAGATGTCTCACATCTCCGTGTCTTTGGGTTTGTGGTCTATGTTCCGATAGCTCCACCACAAAGAGCAAAAATGGGCCCACAAAGGAGATTGGGAATATGTGTGGGATATGCGTCACCAAGTATAATAAGATATTTGGAACCAGTAATTAGTGATATGTTTACGGCACGATCTGCCGATTGCCATTTTAATAAGGAATAATTTCCAGTGTAAGGGATAGGAATTAGAGAAATTCCTAAAGAGATTACTTGGTGACACCATCGTTGTTACACCTTGATCCCACTACGAATCAAAGAGAGCTGAAAGTTCAGAAAATTGTGCATTTGCATAGTTTGGCAAACCAGTTACCAGATGCACTCACAGATATAAAAAGGGTGACAAAATCATATATACGCGCTGAAAATATTTCATCAAGAGTTGTTGCTCCTGAAGGACCAACTAATGGAGATACGATGTATGAACCTAAGGTTCAGTTAAAGAGGGGGATCGAGATCTATGGGTTCTAAAGATAAAAATCCCAAAAAAGAAGAAATTGGTTGAGCAAAAAGGGAAGGTTCTAGAAGAACCTGATACTGAAAGATGTCTGAAAGAAGGCATAGATGAAAAAATTCAAGAAGAACCAAATAAAGATGAGGATCCAGATGATGAGGAGGGAATATAAAATATGATATTTTCATTAATTACGCCCAAGATCAAAAGTTATGGATCAGAAATAACATAAAAGATGTTGATGGAATGTTCTCATTTTCTATGTCCAAAGAAATAGATCACGAAAGTGATGATCCTGATCCAAGGTCCATTTTAGAATGTATGAAAAGACATGATTGGGAGGAATGGAAGAAGGCCATTGAAACTGAATTACTCTCCGTAAATAAAAGAAATGTCTTTGAACTTATAGTCATAACACTTGAGAATGTAAATCATGTTGGGTATAAGTAGGTATTCGTGAGAAAAATAATTGAAAAGAATGAAGTAACACGAGATAAAGCCCGATTAGTTGCCCAAGGTTTTTCTGAGAGACCGGTAATTCATTTTGAGGAAACGTAGTCCTCAGTAATGGATACAAGTACGTTTAGATTTTTGATGAGCCTTACGGCGTAAAAAAATATTGAAATGCATATCATGGACGTTGTGACAACATACTTGTAGGGATCATTGGATAATGATATATACATGAGACTCCTTGAAGGATTGAAAATGCCAAAAGCATTGAAAGAGAAATCAGGGAGATTTGTTTGGTCATTACTTTACTGATTAAAGCAGTCCGGACGCATTTGGTATAATCACCTAAGTGAATATTTTTGAGAAAAGGATATGTGAATGATGCGATATGTCCATGCGTTTTTATTAAGAAATCTCCATCTGGCTTTGTGATCATTGCTGTATATGTTGATGACCTGAACATCATTGGAACTCAAAAAGAAGTTGATGATGCACAAACTCATATGAAAGAAGAGTTCGAAATGAAAGATCTTGGAAAGACAAAGCTTTGTCTTGGGCTCCAGATTGAGCATCTCTAAGAAGGTATATATGTGCATCAATCAAATTATACGAAAATATTATTGAAACGCTTTCGTATGAACAAAGCAACTCCTTTGAGTACTCCAATGGTTGGTAGGACTCTCGTTGTTGAGAGAAATCATTTTAGGCCCTGTGAAGATAGCGAAAAGATATTAGGTCCTGAAGTACCTTATATGAGTGCTATCTGTGGGTTGTTATATCTTGTGAACTGTACCAGACCTAATATTGCCTTTGCCACTAATCTACTTGCAAAATATAGTTCGGCTCCTACTCATAGGCATTGGAACGGAATAAAACACATATTCCATTACCTTCAAGGTACAACTGATATAGGGTTGAATTATTTTAGAAAACCTGAGTTTGGTATGGTTGGTTTTGCAGATGCATGATACTTATCAGATTCTCACAAGGCTTGCTTGCAAACCTGCTATGTTTTTACAATTGGTGGAATCGCGATCTCTTGGCGGTCCCAGAAACAAACTCTGGTTGCAATATCTTCAAATCATGCAGAAACTATAGCGCTTCACGAAGTCTGACGAGAATGTGTGGGGCTTAGGTCAATGAGTTATCACATACAAGAAGCAAGTGGAATAGTTGACAAGAAAGTGCCGACAAAAATATTTAAAGATAATTCAGCTTGTGTTGCTCAACTCAAAGAAGGTTATATCAAAAGCGACAAAGCAAAGCACATCCCTCCAAGATTTTTCTCGTATATACATGAGCTAGAGAAAAATAAAGAGGTGGACATAGAATATGTACGGTCATGCGACAATCCGGCTGATTGTTCACAAAGGCCCTTCCGACTACAACATTCCGAAAACACGTCTACGGTATCGGAATGCGACATTTTCGTAACTTATAAAGAAATATTTATGTCCATTACGATCAAGGGAGATTACGTCAATGTACTCTTTTTCTTTTTTCATGGTTTTTAGCTCAACAGATTTTTCCATGGCTAAGATTTTAACGAGATACTACACAATAATATATGGATAATCAAGGGAGAGTGTTATGAGATAATACTAAACTTAGATAATGATTATCCACTAGAAATATTATATTATTTACTTAAGAAATATCTGAACATTAGCTGATCTTACTTCCCTACAGTGGCGGACCTACTAAGGTTAATGGGGTGTCATGTGACACCCCTTATATTTGAATAAGTATTTATTTGTATGCAAATGACCAAAGAATTCTCCAGCTTTTTTGGTAAAATCTATATGTTGACCCCCTTTAAACCCTAGTTCAAGCCCAACTTGACCCTTATTTTTTGTTCCTTTTTTTCTATTAAAATATTGACACCCCTAAAAATAATTTCTTGATCCACCCCTGCTTCCATATATATATATGTACGTTTGTGTACAAGAAAGTTAATTAAGAAGTTTAGTTCTTATTTCTTTCTTTCGTCACCTTGTCAGTTTTAGTTATTTGGTTCAGTAAGAAGTAAGACATAGCCTAAACCATGAAAGTTCGATCAAGATAAGTGTTTTTGGGAAACCGATTTTGATTCTTCTTGGTTATGAAAACAAGTATGCCACCATTTGTTCACATGTCTCCACCATTCTGATAAACGGAAAATCACGTCCGACAATGTCATACATGTTAGAGATGTTATTAGTCATCAGACACTTGTCTCATTGGTGTGAATTATATATTAGTCATCATCCAGATGTCGATCTACTGTTTTGACCTTATCTATAAAAGTTGGTCAAATTACCGACATAAAACACCTATAAATAAAGGTGATACTTTGTTATTTAGGTGATTGAAATAAGAAGAAAAACTATCTATACTCTCTCTCTCCCGTACATCATACTTACCATATATAATAATATAACAAAAGAAAATTGTTCCCAAATCATCTTACCTCTCATCTTTTATATAAATTATAACACGTTATCAGCACGAAGCTTTGATCATATATCAAACAAGGTTATACCGGTGAGGTAATGTTTAATTTATGTATTTCAATAATTTTTATTATTGTAATTTTATTATTGTTCCGGAGTAAGAGGCTAGGCCTTCTCCGTTTATTTTTCGGGATGATAGGTGTTGCCTTCCCCGACTGATTTTTAAGAAAGGCTATGCCTTCACGATAAGACGAATACGTTGTAGACTTTGCCTCCGTGAATAAAAAGAAAAGATCAAAATGAATGACTATGTCTCCTCAGACCTTGAATAAAAATAAAAGGTTAACATGGCAAACTATGTCTCCTCGGATCATTTGGAAGGCTAAGCCTCCATTTTTATTTATGCTCTTTAAATACTGCAATTTAAATTTATGCAATTTATTTTTGCTTTTATTTTATGCTTTTAATTTCTGCATTTAAATTATGCATTTAAATTATCGTCTTTATTATATTTTTATTATTCTATGAATACAGTTATCATGTCGAATCTGACAAACTCGAAATAAATGTCCTGGATATTACGGGAAATAATTATATGACCTGGACAGTGGGTGTAAAGATTCACCCGAGAGAAAACAGGCTTTTTGAAACCATCGATAGTACGTAAACGGTGTCGGATGAGAAAAAGGCTAAAGCCATGATATTTTTACGACACCACATACATGATGGTTTGAAAGATGAATATATTACGAAAGAGGATCCATTGGACCTCTGGCAATCTTTAAAAGAGAGGTTCGATCACCATAAATATGTGATCTTACCGAAAGCTAAACACGAGTGGATCCATCTCTGGTTCCAGAACTATAAAAGTGTTAGTGAGTTTAATTCCGCTATGTTCGGAATTACATCTAGGATGATGTTATGTGGAGAAAAAATAAGTGATTATGATATGATCGAGAAAACTCTCTCCATGTTCCATCCTGGAAATATAATCCTGCAGCAACAATACCGGGCAAATGGATATACCCGTTACTCGAAGTTGATGCAAGTCCGCCTTGTAGTGGAGCAGAATAATCAACTCGTGATTTTAAACCATCATGCTCGTCCCACTGGATTTGTTCCATTCCTCGAAGCGAATGTTGCATCATCCAGTTATGATAATTGGAGAGGACGAGGTCGTGGACGCGGTCGAAATCATGGTCGTGGAAGAGGACGAGGAAGAAGATTCCGTCCATATGATAAAAGAAATAATAAAGATTCCACAAAAATGAAAATGGTGAAAGGGGCCGGGATGATAAAAAGCAAACAAGAGTTTGCTACAAATGCGGTATGAAAGGGCATTGGGCACATGTTTATCGTACGCCAAAACATTTAGCCGATCTGTATAAAGAATCTCAAAAGAGAAAAGAGAAAGGAGGTGAAACAAACTTCATCTCGAATGAACCCCGGGTCATCCTTTCATGGTTTAAATGATGATACTCATCTCGACGTATCAGACTTTCTGGTTGAGCCAGAGAGTATCGATGAGTAATATAAAATCGATGTGATATAAGTTTACTGTATTATAGTATCTATATCTTTTGTTGTAAGATATACATTATGCTCTTTATTTAATAATGCATGTTTTATGTTATGTGATATCAGTTTAATAATACATGTTTTCAGAAAGAATGCCATACTTTGAGACTATGGATGGAGATATGTGTTTGGCAGATAGTGCTACGACGCACACGATAATCAAAGATAAGAAAATTTTCTCCAGTCTCAAAATAAAGTATTACGCTGGAAGCGTAAGTACAATATCTGGTAATGCAAAGATTATAATGGGCTTTGGAAGAGGGAAATTTTCAATGCCAAGGGGGACGATATTTGAAATAAGTAATGCATTATACTCCCCCGAGTCTAATAGAAACTTATTAAGTTTCAAGGATATCCGAAGAAATGGATACCATATTGAGACTATGTGCAAAGATGACATTGAATTTATTTGCATTAAGTCTTAGGGGAAACATATATTGGAAGAATTAAACATATTATCCTCTGGACTATATTGTACAAGAATAAACGTGACTGAGTCCTACGCCGTGGCAAACATGAAGTTTACTGATACATTTAAAATCTGGCATGAGAGGCTAGGACATCCTGGTTCAGTCATGATGAGAAAAATAGTGCAAAATTCAAATGGCCATTCGTTGAAAAACGGAAGAATTTTGCAAACGGGCGAGTTTACATGTAAAGCATGTTCTCAAGGAAAACTTATAACTCGGCCATCACCAGCAAAAGTAGGCAATGAATCACCAATGTTTTTAGAAAGAATACATGGTGATATATGTGGGCCGATCCACCCACCGTGCGGGCCGTTTAAGTATTTCATGGTATTGATTGACGCATCTAGTAGATGGTCAAATGTGTGTCTTTTGACAACACGAAATACGGCTTTCGTAAAGTTCATTGCCCAAATAATAAGGCTGAGAAGGCAGTTCTCAGGATATTCCATTAAGAAAGTAAGGCTTGATAATGCCGGTGAATTTACATCGCAAGCCTTTAATGATTATTGTGTGTCAGTGGGGATTGATGTAGAACATCTAGGGCCCCATGTTCATACACAAAATGGCATGGTCGAGTCATTAATTAAATGGTTGCAGTTGATTGCAAGGCCGTTGATCTTGAGGACAAAGCTCTCAGTTTCAGTATGGGGTCATGCTATTTTGCATGCGGATGCACTGATTCGGTTAAGACCGAGTGCATATCATAAGTACTCCCCATTACAATTGGCGTCTGGGCATAGCCAGATGTATCCCATCTCCATGTCTTTGTGTGTGCTATCTATGTTCCAATAGCTCCGCCACAAAGAACAAAAAAGGGCCTACAGAGGAGATTGGGAGTATATGTGGGTTATTTGTCACCAAGTATAATAAGATATCTGGAACCAGTAACTGGTGATATGTTTACGGCACGTTTTGCCGATTGCCATTTTAATGAAGAAGAATTTTCAGCGTTAGGGGGAGGAATTAGAGAATTTCCTAAAGAGATTACTTGGTGTACACCATCGTTGTTACACCTTGATCCCCCAACGAATCAAAGAGAGCTGGAAGTTCAGAAAATTGTGCACTTGCATAATTTGGCAAACCAGTTACCAAATGCGTTCACAGATACGAGAAGAGTGACGAAATCATATATACCCGCTGAAAACGTTCCATGAAGAGTTGATGTTCCTGAAGGACACACTGATGGAGATACAATGTATGAGCCTAGGGCTCAGTTAAAGAGGGGGAGACCTGTGGGTTCTAAAGATAAAAATCCCCGAAAGAAAAATAAATTGGTTGAGCAAAAAGGGAAGGTTATAGAAGAACCTGATACTAAAAGATATCTGAAAGAAGGCATAGATGAAAAGGTTCAAGAAGAACCAAATAAAGATAAGGATCCAGATGACGAGGAGGGAACATAAAAGTATGAGATTTCTATCAACTACGCCCAAAATGAAAAGTTATGGATCAGAAATAAGATAAAAGATGTTGATGGAATGTTCTCCTTTTCTGTGTCCAAAGAAATAGATCACGAAAGTGATGATCCTGATCCAAGATCCATTTTAGAATGTATGAAAATACATGATTGGGAAGAGTTGAAGAAGGCCATAGAAATTGAATTACTCTCCCTTAATAAAAGGAATGTCTTTGGACCTATAGTCATAACGCCTGAGAATATAAATCATGTTGGGTATAAGTGGGAATTCGTGAGAAAAGTGAATGAAAAGAATGAAGTAACACGATATAAAGCCCGATTAGTAGTCCAGGGTTTTTCTCAGAGACCGGAAATTGATTGTGAGGAAACGTATTCCACGGTAATGGATGCAATTACGTTTAGATTTTTGATGAGCCTTACGGCGTCAAAGAATCTTGAAATGCATCTTATGGACGTTACGACTGCATACTTGTATGGATCATTGGATAATGATATATACACGAGACTCCCTGAATGATTGAAAATGCCAGAAGCATTGAAAGAGAAATCCAGGGAGATATGTTCGGTCAAGTTACAGCGATCACTTTACGGATTAAAGCAGTCCGGACGCATGTGGTACAATCGCTTAAGTGAATATCTCTTGAGAAAAGGATATGTGAATAATGCGATATGTCCATGCGTTTTTATAAAGAAATCGTCATCTGGCTTTGTGATCATTGTTGTATATGTTGATGACCTGAACATTATTGGAACTCAAAAGGAAGTTGATGATGCACGAACTCATATGAAAGAAGAGTTCGAAATGAAAGATCTCGGAAAGACAAAGTTTTGTCTTGGACTCCAGATAGAGCATCTCCGAGAAGGTATATTTGTGCATCAATCAAACTATACGAAAAGGTTATTGAACCGCTTTCGTATGGACAAAGCAACTCCTTTGAGTACTCCAATGGTTGGTAGGACTCTCGATGTTGAGAGAGATCCTTTTAGACCCTGTGAAGATAGCGAAAAGATGTTAGGTCCAGAAGTACCTTACATGAGTGCTATCGGTAGATTGTTGTATCTAGCGAACTGTACCAGACCTAATATTTCATTTGCCACTAATCTACTTGCGAGATTTAGTTAGGCTCTTACTCATAGGCATTGGAACGGAATCAAACACATATTCCGTTACCTTCAAGGTACAGTTGACCTAGGGTTAATATATTTTAGAAAACCCGAGTTTGGTATGGTTGGTTTTGCAGATGCAGGATACTTATCAGATCCTCATAAGGCTCGTTCGCAAACCGGTTATGTTTTTTACAATTGGTGGGACAGCGATCTCTTGGCGTTCGCAGAAGCAAACTCTGGTTGAAACATCTTCGAATTATGCAGAAACTATTGCGCTTCACGAAGCCTGCCGAGAATGTGTGTGGCTTAGATCAATGAGCTACCACATACAAGAAGCAAGTGGAATAGTTGATAAGAAAGAACCGACAAAAATGTTCGAAGACAATTTGGCGTGTGTTGCTCGATTTAAAGAAGGCTATATCAAGAGCGACAGAACAAAGCATATGCCTCCAAGATTTTTCTCGTACATACGGCAGCTCGAGAAAAATAAAGAAGTGGATGTCGAGTATATACCGTCATGCGACAATCCCGCAGATTTATTTACGAAGTCCCTTCCTACTACGACGTTCCGAAAACACGTATACGGTATTGGGATGCGACATTTACGTGACCTATGAAGAAAAAGCTATATCTATTATTTTGAGGGGAAAATTACGCCAGTGTACTCTTTTTCCTTTTTCATAGTTTTTTTCCCAATGATTTTTCCATGCTTAAGGTTTTAACAAAATACTACGTAATACAAAATGACTAATTAAGGAGGAGTGTTAGAGATGTAATTAGTCATTAGACACTTGTCTCATTGGTGTGAATTTTATATTAGTCATCATCCAGATGTCGATCTATTGTTTTGACCTTATCTATAAAAGTTGGTCAAGTTACCGACATAAAACACCTATAAATAAAGGTGATACTTTGTTATTTAGGTGACTGAAATAAGAAGAAAAAATCTATATACTCTCTCTCTCTCTCCCGTACATCATACTTACCATATATAATAATATAACAAAAGAACACTGTTCCCAAATCATCTTACCACTCATCTTTTATATAAACTATAACAATACAGTAATAACAACATTTGTTCGTGTGTTTATTTGAGATTTCACATTAAAATGATTTGTTTTATCCTTTTAAATAACTATTTCAAAAATTTATTTGTTTTAAAAAAGTTTCAAGATTTTTAAAGTTGATCCGCTTTCTTCATAATATTTACTAGATTTTGATCCGCTTTTAAAATGTGGGATAAATTTCTGGTGAAAACATTATATAATAGTCGTTTCTCTTTATTTAAAGTATGTTTAAATATAAAATGAACCCAAAGTCTAAACCTAACCCAAACAACGAAAATTCTTTTCGTATCCAGTATAAAATGTAAAAAGGTCTTGCAGTGTGGTATTGGTACAAAACATATTAAAACCCAAAATATTATTAGCTAATCCAAACCGATAACCAAAAAAACTTGAAAAGTTTAAAAAAACCGATTTGAATGTTATAATTAATCACAAATATATATTTTTGAAACATAAATAAATAATTTTAATATTCAATTCTATATTTCTTTTCGAGTTATTATCTAAAAATAGATATTTAAATTTTAAAAAGTACCTTAAATATCCGATTATATACAAATAAGTATTTATTTCTTACGTCTTGCTTTAAAATTTTTGATTAAACTTCAGATATATCCGGACCAAACTAAAATCGCATTTTAACAACATATGAATACTTTATGGTTTTAGGATGTGATACAAATTAGAACAAAAACCAATGTGTTATTTCCAAGCCTCAATCCGTATTTACAAATTAGGGGTTTTTGCCAAAACTAACCCACAACTTGGTTTTAACCCCAATACTAGACCCCAACTTGAATCAAATGCAAATCTAACCTAAAAGGGCTATGAAATTACAATATAGTCCTCTGTGACCAAACAAAAAAACAGAAGACATTTTTACGAATATAACCCCAGTAAGTTGTCTGAGTCGGGCTGAGTTACTTTTCAGTC
>CAKOAT010580709.1:302661-353220 GCA_932364175.1 Eruca vesicaria subsp. sativa
ACAAGGCTCTAACCCGGGTCCGTATCAACATTTATAAGCAACCGTAACCACTGGACTACGCTTTCATTACAGAAATACTGAACATATTTTATATATAACCGTTATATTTATTTGAAAGCCCTAAAATAACTCCCCGATTAATTCCCGTGTAATTCCCGTTTAATTGATTAGGCGTTAGGCGCTGTCCGACCAAACGCGTAGCGCCTAGCGAGTTTCCGAACAAGAATTGTAGCTAACAATCCAATCAGTGTAATAATTTGCTGATAAATAACACATCCAGAGAACTTATTTATAAGTGCTTTTTTGTCAACTTATTTATAAGTGCTAGAAAATATAATTACTACCAGATGTACATATCAGATTAATTTTGTCTATATTATCAAATGTAGTGCTAAAACAATGTGCTCTAAGGAGATTGTTTAGGTTGTATATATATCTGTTTAGAATAACCAGAGATTTTGATTTATTATAAACCAGATATTATTTATAATTAGATAATCCACTATGTTTAACATCTTAAATTTGAAAGTTTCATTTCTGTATATTATTTGATAAAAATGGTTTAAAGAATAAGGGTGATTGGTTAGGCTTTATCTCTTTATTTTAGCTTTATTTATATTTAAAACACTAAACTTTATCAATCATGTTATATTTTTATTTTTGTTAGTCAAAGCCTACAACAAATTTCTATTAACTTATACCACTCATACTTTAGATTTATTTTTAAAGCTACAGTAAAAAAATTAAAGCAAAATTTATTCTTATATTTTGATTGGTAAGAGCTTTGATTTTACTTTTTGGCTGTAGAAATATTGCTGTGATAATTTTCTAAAGTCTTTAGATTTCGGCTGTAGGTATTTGTCTCTACACATCAACTATAAAGGCGTAAATTTGAAGAAGTTCTGTAAACTTAAAAAAGAGGCTGTGAACTTTTAAAACAATACAAATCAAGATTGATGTAGATTTATGGCTGTAGGTATATTGGGGCTGTGGAGAGCATCTAAAGCAATAGCTAATCACACCCATATTTTAGGTAAAACACCTATATCTTTGTTTTATAGGCTGTAGAAATTGTAAAATGAAAAAAATATCTATAATATCAAATTAATTAGATAATCATAATAAAAATATCTATCAATATTTTAATTTAATTCTGGCTGTTTTCAAAATTATTCAAATATTTTAAATAACATAAAATATTATTTATATACCACACTTTAAATAACAATAAACTTTAATAATTAATAGAAATCATTAATACAAAATATTTTAGTTGATAAAACTAACCATTTTATATATACATCACATATATTATTTTCAAATATCTACAACATATACCTTACAGCTACAATAAATTTAACTACAACAAAAGTATTTGCAATAAAATCTAGGAAAATTGCTAAAACTAGCACATTCATGATACACTATTTCATTTATACATTAATCATCTTTACCCTTAAAATTTTGATAGTCAAAATACCATAGTACCCTTACTTAATTTTGTAGAAAATATATAGTTTAGAATTTAGAATTAAGGGTTAAGAGTTTAGGATATAGAGTTAAGAATTTAGGGTTTAGAGTTTAAGGTTTAGAATTTAGGGTTTAGGGTTTAGAATTTAGGGTTTAAGATTTTGAATTTAGGGTTTAGGGTATAGAATTTAGGGTTTAGGGTTTATAATTTTAGGGTTAGGGGCTTAGGGTTTAGGGTTTAGAGTTTAGGGTTTAGAATTGATATTTTAGGGTTTAGAGTTGATTTTTAGGGTTTAGGGTTTTGGGTTTGACTTTCGAAATAGTATAATTCGAAACAAATAAAAAAATATTTTTTGTTTTTTGTGTTTTTATTTATTTAAATATTTATTTTATATATATAAAGAACAAGGGTATAAGAATCTTTTAATGAAAAGTGTATTTTTGAAAATGTCTTTTTTCTTAAGGTAAATGTGAATTAGTATACCCAAAAATGTGTATTTATTCAGATCTCCCTAAAATCTATAGTAACAACTTTACATCTACAACCAATTTACCTATAGTTAAACTTTTACAGTTAAATTTTTACAGCCACAGTCGAATCAATCATCACAACTGAAGAAGTTTCATCAAATAGTACAGTAAAACCTCTATAAATTAATAATTTTGAGATTTTAAAATTTTATTAATTTATAGAGATATTAATTTATAGAGATATTAATTTACTAAGTTTCCTTATTTAGATTTTTTTAATTTAAAATAATTATTCTGAGATGAGAAAAATATTTGATTTTATTGTATAGACATTAGTTATGATTTTTCTAAATTTGAAATTTATATTAATTTGATTATATTATCTGGTTTATATAATAAATTTAAATGTGGTTTTAGATATAATATTACTAAATCTCATCAAAAATATATTAAGTGTTAAAAAAATATAAAAATAATTCCATTGTGAATATAAAACAAACAATATAATTATACTTTTTACTTAAAATATGTATACATATAAATTATTAATTTATAATTTTAACGAGATCATATATTTATATATAATTTTCTTAAAAAATATTATTTTATCGATTTCTCTCAAATGTTGAACCGGTCCAAGTTGGAACCGGATAAATTTATTAATTTATCGAGTATGAATTTATAGAGGTTCTACTATATAAGATTCGGAAAGATAAACGTGTAGCATGGGTCCCGCAAGGTTCGTATTCGACGGATGAGATCAAGCGACGACATCCTCTATATATTAATTGAGAATCATTTAAAAAGTTGTAACCTTAAGTTTGTAATAATTAAAAATAACTCCAATCCTATGTGGCATAGCTCTTTGGCTTTTATTTCAAATCCCAAAGATTCTAGAGCATGTGATATAATGTATAGTCTAAAATTTATACTCTCTAGCAATATCATATTTCGTAGGCTATAGTTGGTCGTATATATCAAATATTTATTGTTTCGCATGCTTTTCTTAAATAATCCCTACGGAATTTCCTAATGTGTCTAAAATATATATATGACAATTAATGATTTTAAACAATAAATATTTCATAACATTCTGTATACTTTTCTCATTTTGTTTATTTCTTTATTATTAAAATAAATTACACAATTACATTAATCATATAATAAAAATCTAGAATTTTTTTTGTGTATGTTGTATTTCAAATTTTTCAAAATGAGTATAATTTACTAAAACTGTTAAAAGTCTCATATAAAATTCTAGGATCAAGGTTTTATTTTTTTCTATATTTAAATATAATGATTATAAGACCACATGAAGAAATAATTTTAATTTATATATACTTCATATCGTTTTAATTATACTATACATCGTATGAAAATACATACTTATATTTTGATATTTGCATTGAACATATATTGAAAAGTTAATATTTTAATTTTGAAATATGTCATTGTTTTCTTAAAATGATTATAAATTATTGAAATTATTGAAACTACTAAACATCTCACATTAAAAAAATTCATGGTGTAAAGTTTTGTTATACAAATATGCAAATAATCATAAAATCATATGAGTAGAAACCTCATTTAATAAATATCCATATTAAAAGTGTGCTATATTAATATGTTTATATCATTTAAATTTAATTATATATCATATACAATATATAAGATTGATTATTTTGATTTATTTACCCTAACTGTGAATAAACAAGAGTGATAGTTAAATTTATATGCATACGCCAATTTTTACATACTAGTAACTGATTTCTTAGTTATTTAATATATATATTATTTTATAATATGCATAAAATATAAAATAAATATAAAATATAAAATATTTATTGTGCATAAAATGCAGATCTTAACCTAAGTATGTATCTCTTTAATTATTTTAAATCTTAAGTTTTTTTAGATCCCAGGTCAAAACAAACAAACAAAATGAGAATAAACTTAAAAATAAATATTTATATCAAGTAATAATAAAAAAAAACACAACAAGAGAAAAAATTGAAGATAAATAGGATTGCACGTGAACGTAAACTTCTCATAACCATAATTAGTTTTTCGAATTGTTAAATCGTGATATAAAACTGAGTTAATGTTTAATTTGTTAATTTTTTTTTTTTAATTTTCAAATCATTATGGTTATGTTAAATCATGACCATAATTAATTTCAAATTATTTATTTGTATTTGAAAAACTTAAAATATTGTTTTTAAAAATAATTTAAAATTTAACTTAATTTTTTATAAAATTTTTTTTTTTTAAATTGTAAAAAATATAATTTCTAATATTATTAGACAAATAAATAAATTATATTAAATTAGTTTTGAAACTTATATATTTTAAATGCAAATATTTTACCAACTGCTTCTTAAGAAAGTATTAGAGAACTTGCTAATACTCTACCAATCAAGCCCAGTGACACTCTGTTTATTTTCCATCACTCGAACACTGAAAAGTGAAAAGATATATAAAGTCGGGTCCATTAAATTATAAGCTTTGATCTACAGTTCTAATTACAATTCTTTTTGATCCTACGTATAGATAATTATATAAAAATTTCAAAATTCTAAAATTTTAAATACATATAAAAACAATCATATGTAAATTTTAAATTTGTCAATACTAAAATTTAATATTTTAATTATATATATTTACTCTCCGCAAAGCGCATGTCTAATCCTATTTAATGAGTAAAATCACGCGCAAACGAGCTGATGAACGAGTAGGGGATACGATCGTCATTTCCAATGGACCGGCAGAATTTACTAACCCGTACACGAGGGGGCAAAAGACTCATTACTCAAAATTGTTTATTTAATTTATTTAGTTATATAGATCCCAACTTTTATTTTCTCGTTTTCACATTAAAACATTAGGAGAGAAAAAAGGGAAAAACAAAAAAGGGAAGATCCGAAAATTTTCCCACGAAAATCTCAGATTCTGGGAAAAGAAAAGGGAAATTAAGAAGATCGTTTTTTTCAGTTTTAACATTTGTTTCTTCTTTCATCGGAGAAAAGGAACAAATCTATTTACTTATTTTAATAAATCACAGATTTTCCTTTTTGTTTTGTTTATCATTGTGATCATCGTTCCCTACTTAAACACACTCTATCTCTTATTTTTTTCTCCTCGAAAGATAAGAGACGAACAAGAGTTTTCAATCTTTCTGGGTTGTGCTATAACGAGCCATGTCAGAAACTCAGAACTCAACTGCGTCGGTTCAATCTTCCGACAAAACTGACGGTAGTTGTTACTGTCTTTTTTTTTTTCTTTTTCATCAGTGATCCAATAAAAACGGTTTCTTTCCATAATGTATTTGAAGATCATATAAACTTATGTTTGTTTTACTTCTTTTTGATCGTTCAAAGTCTCTGTCTTTTTGAATTCCGTCTTGTCGGAGATCACGTTCTTATATCGTGTGAGATTGTTGAGTCTGGATTCTGATTGAGTCATTGAACGTTTGACATTGTCTTTGTGTAGTTTTTTTAGCTAGTGGGTTCTTTATAAATTGAATTAGGTTTTATATGAATAATGCTCATGTCTCGTGTGACACTGTGTTATGATGTTTTTAGATACCTTTACGAGGATGAAAGTTAATGAAGAGAACATGGAGCAATCAAGTCCGAATGCTGATCGTCCCGGTGAACGAGATTGCCAGTTCTTTCTGAGAACTGGGCACTGTGGTTACGGAAACAGCTGTCTTTACAATCATCCTTTTACTCATCTTCCACAGGTCTGATATACTTTTTTTGTCTGCTTACTCTTAGTCTAGCTTTACAGTTTGTAATATTCTTTTTTTTTTGGTAGGGTGTCTTTTATCACAGAGATGATTTGCCTGAGAGGATTGGAGAGCCAGACTGTGAGGTGCACTGCTTACATTATTATACTCATCATCTCATTGTTTAATCTTGCATTGATCTGAAATTTTTTGAGTAGATCAAGTTTGTATTAGCAAGTCCTTAAACTTGTGTTAATAGTATATAAGTAGTGGATGCTTGAGATTGTTTTTATTTTTTTTTCTATGAAGATGTTTAACGAACACATTCTTCTTCTATATTTATATGTAGTATTATCTGAAGACAGGAGCATGTAAGTATGGCTCAACGTGTAAGTATCACCACCCAAAAGACAGGAACGGTGCTGAACCCGTGCTGTTTAATGTTCTCGGTTATCCTATGCGAGAGGTGAGATTACTTATGTCTGGTTCTTATTACATTTTTATAACCAGTTGCATTGTTTTATAATGTTTTCTTTGTCTCTCCAGGGTGAGAAGTCGTGCCCATATTACATGCAGACATGGATGTGCAGATTCGGAGTTGCCTGCAAATTCAATCATCCTCAGCCTCATAACGGCCACTCTACTACATGTGGAATGTCTAGTTTCCCTTATCCCGGTGGCTTGACGATGATGTCTTTGCCTCCTGCAACGTACGGAGTTATGCCACCTCCTCAGGCCTACATGCCCTTCATGTTTGCACCTCCTCAAGGCTGGTTGCCTTACATGGTAAGTATACTATCTTTGCTCATGGCTCAAGTAGAGGCTTAACAATAAATAGACATAGATTCTACTTCTAACAAAAGAATGTCTTAATCTGAAGGATCTCGTTTGTTTTTATGTGGTGCAGGCTGGATCTAATCCTATTTATAATGTGAAAACTCAACCTGACTCCAGTTCTGAAAGAGCTGAGTGTAGGTTTTTTATGAACACGGGAACGTGTAAATATGGAGATGATTGCAAATACAGTCATCCGAAAGAAAGGGTGTTACAGTCACAACCAAATCTCTCACACCATATTGTTGTTCTTCCAGATAGACCAGTAAGTTCTTTCGTCATCGTTTCACTACGTTCTCATATGAGTTTCTGTTGATACTAATTACTCTGCTTTTGTTTGTGTTCAGGGACAACCTGCTTGTGGTAACTTCAAGGCCTATGGTTTCTGCAAGTATGGACCAAACTGCAAGTATGATCATCCGGTGGCATTAAACCCTTACAACAGTACAGGTGTGACCATGCCTTCTCTGCGTACTGCTTATGCTTCACCTGTCTCCACTCAACCGAGGACCTCACCACAGCCAAGCGGCTCTGACGCAACTGCCATCTCCAGTGGTGATAAACCTGCTACGGAGAATCACAGCTCAGAGATTGAGAAACAAGACAAAGATAGTGCGGACAAGTCTGAAGTGCAGGACTCACCACCGCCAAGCAGCTCTGATACAAGTGCCATCTCCAATGGTGATAAACCTGCTGTGGAGGAGAATCACAGCTCAGAGACTGAGAAACAAGATGATATATCGGACAAGTCTGAAGTGCAGGACTCGGAACAACTTAGCCGCTCTGATTCAACCGCCTTGTCCAATGGTAAAACTGATGCAGAGAGTCCAAGTTCAGAGACTAAGAAACTGGAAGAAAATGTTTCATCAGGTAATGCTTGATGATCATGATCTCAGAATCAATATCATCACCACAGTGGTGGTTTCTTACAATCTCAAATGATTTCTCTGCCCTTTTTGTTAATTTTTTTTTGGAAGGAGGGCTTGGAAATGTTCTATCTTTTTGTTCTCTCTTTTTTTTTTTTGGGTTTTGGAAACTGACATTGCTGAAACAAAATAGGAAATGAACAGTGTTTTGAATTGGCTAATAAAACTTGACTTCAGTTAGCAATTTTCAGATGCTCAACCAGTAGTATTCGATTTGTTAGCAACCCTAAAAAGCTGAACCCTATGTTTTTGCTGCATCGGGATGAAAAGTTGTTTGATTTGGAATTGAATAATTGGAAAGGTAGTTAATTTATGGAAGCCTTTTACATCATAAAATTTGAAATTTAAATTTCATATAATACAATTTATATCAATAATGCAGATTATCAGATAGAAAAGCTTACATAAAGTGTTCGTAAAACTTTTAAAACGATTAAACATGAATTTTAATAAAATACTAAATTTTGATACGCCCTAAAAGGACGTATATATTTTTATGTTTATTTTTTTCTGAGAAATTTAATTTTAATAGTTATGTTATTTTTTGTAATTATATTTGTTCTCTCTTCTAATAAATTAAGAACATGATCTATAGGCTTGGACATCCGGATTATATGTTAAACTAAATTAAATATCATAGTTAAAAGAATTAACATTTAAATATACAGCATTACCCTTTCATTTTAAGATCTTAGCAAATCTTATTAAAGAAATGTTTCCATTATTTGGGACTTTGGAGCTCAGCAAAATTTTCCCATAGACAACACTTAAGGCGCTGATCACTGACAGAGTAATTAAAAAAATCGTAAGTATATAAATCAGTACTAGGATAAGACATGCACCTTGCGCATGGAGAATATATGTAATTAAAATATAAAATTTTAGTATTGACAAATTTAAAATTTACATATGATTGTTTTTATATGTATTTGAAATTTTAGAATTTTAGAATTTTTATATAATTATCTATACGTAGGATCAGAAACAATTGTAATTAGAACTGTAGATCAAATCTTAGAATTTAATAGACCCGACTTCATATATCTTTTCACTTTTCAGTGTTCGAGTGATGGAAAATAAACAGAGTGTCACTGGGCTTGATTGGTAGAGTATAAGCAAGTTCTCTAATGCTTTCTTAAAAAGCAATTGGTAAAATATTTGCATTTAAAATATATAAGTTTCAAATCTAATTTAATATAATTTATTTATTTGTCTACTAATATTAGAAAATTATATATTTTACAATTTAAAATAAATAATTTTATAAAAAATTAAGTTAAATTTTAAATTATTTTTTAAAAAAAAATTTAAGTTTTTTAAATACAAATAAACGATTTAAAATTAATTATGGTCATGATTTAACATAATCATAATGATTTAAAAAATTAAAAATATTAAAATTAACAAATTAAACATTAACTCAGTTTTATATCATGATTTAACAATTTAAAAACTAATTATGGTTATGAGAAGTTTACGTTCACGTGTCAATCCTATTTATCTTTAATTTTTTCTCTTTTTGTGTTTTTTTAACTATGGTTATTAGTCGATATAAATATTTATTTTGAAATTTATTCTCATTTCGTTTGTTTGTTTTGACCTGGGATTTAGAAAATACTTAAGATTTAAAATAATTAAAGAGAAACATACTTAGGTTAAGATCTGCACTTTATGCATAATAAATATTTTATATTTTATATTTATTTTATATTTTCTGCATATTATAAAATAATAAAATAATAAATATATATATTAAATAACTAAGAAATCAGTTAATATTATGTAATAAATTGGCGTATGCATATAAATTTAACTATCACTCTTGTTTATTCGCAATTAAGGTAAATAAATCAAAATAATCAATCCTATATATTGTATATGATATATAACTAAATTTAAATGATATAAACATATTAATATAGCACACTTTTAATATGGATATTTATTAAATGAGGTTTCTACTCATATGATTTATGATTATTTGCATATTTTTGTAACAAAACTTTACACTAACAATTTTTTTTTAATGTGAGATGTTTAGTAGTTTCAATAATTTATAATCATTTTAAAAAAAGAATGACATATTTCAAAATTAAAATATTAAATTTTCAATATATGTTCAATGCAAATATCAAAATATAAGTATATTTTTTATATGATGTATAGTTTAATTAAAACGATGTGAAGTATATATAAATTAAAATTATTTCTTCATATGATCTTATAATCATTATATTTTAATACAGAAAAAAATTAAAACCTTGATCATATAATTTTATGTGAAACTTTTAACAGTTTTAGTAATTTATACTCATTTTGAGAAATTCGAAATACAACATACACAAAAAAAAATCTAGATTTTTTTTATATGATTTATGTAATTGTGTAATTTATTTTAATAATAAAGAAATAAACAAAATGAGAAAAAGTATACAGATTGTTATCAAATCTTTATTGTTTAAAATCATTAATTGTCATATATATATTTTAACACATTAGGTAATTCCGTAGGTTTTATTTAAGAAAAGCATGCGAAACAATAAATATTTGATATATGCGACAAACTATAGCCTACGAAATATTATATTGCTAGAGAGTATAAAATTTAGACTATACATTATATCACATGCTCTAGAATTCTTGGGATTTGAAATAGAAGCCAAAGAGCTATGCCACATAGGATTAGGGTTATTTTTAATTATTATAAACTTAAGGTTACAACTTTTTAAATGATTCTCAATTAATATATAGGGGATACACTAATAAAATAAAGTAACAATAAGCAAACTTAAACTTACTTGATATCTCTTAAGGTAAACTCTATTTTTTAATTTCTTTTCGTTGACATTGAACAACATCCAGCCCACTGAAGTCTTTGACTTCACCAATCACATCTATTATCATATATCCAAGAATGTTACATTTGTATTTATAGTATTCAAATAGTAAAGATAAACGAAGAAAAATCATAAAGTACCAATAAGAAAACCCTTGTTGCATGAACCGCCAAGAATATTAGCAAAGTTGTGGAGGTTGAGAAACATGTTATCACATTGTAGCGCTGACTCACTAAACGTACTACACACTAGAAATCACATCTTGTAAACATGGTTGGTCACTCTATCTAATCCACTCGTTGCGCTGAGGGAAAAGTTATTAATTACTACCCATTCTCCCACACGACAGTGTCGCCTTGAATGAAAGGGCTCTTACAACTGGCTTTTATTTTGACACCCTAAAACAACTAAAATTTTTGAACTTCAGCGCTTAATAAAATGCAAAATAGGTTGGGTAAAGTAGAGGTGAAAATATGACATACATTTTCATCAGATAACACCATCTTAAGTGAAGCACCGAAGAGTGGATGAAATGACTTCTAGGTATGAAGAACTTTCACTTGAACTCTCCATGATGTTTTGAAAGGCTTAAAATCACGTAAATTGTCGATATTGATTATGGAACCCATAGCTTTAGAAAACAATACTCAGTTTTGGAGTTGGATTACGAAGAGGGGGTCTTATTTATAATAAGAGGCGGTAGGGAGAGGTGTCTAGGTTTATAAGAAAACTTGCTGCATACTTTAAATCTCACGAGATATTCTAGGAAAAGTCAATTTGCCCATACTTTAAATCTCATGAGATATTTTAGGAAAAATGTTATTGATTTGGAAACCGATATATCCACTATAGGATACGCAATTAATATAGTTTGATTGTAGCTAAATAGTATTATCTTTGTTTTCTATATTTAGTTTTACATTTATTATATGTATTAATAGGTATTGAAAGGTTAATAATTATGTGTTAATATTATGTAAACTTGCCATAATCTAGAGTTTAAAAATTGAAAACAGATAAATGGGAATGAGTTAAAGAATATACTTTGAATATATTTGGTATCCAATATTAATATATAGATTCATCGTTATTAAAAGATAATTTCGTTTTATAAAGATAGCATATGAGAATAATGTTTATGATTATCTTTTTCTTCGCAATGGTTCAAATTCAGTTTTAATATTCTTGACTTGAATAACATATAGGTAGGTGGAGTGGAATTAAAATAAATAGATGAACAATGATTTATTAAAATGAAAATTCAGCTTTATTTTGGTATTGTATATGTTATATTTAGTGTAAAGTGTTTATACATTCGAGAAATATTGTGTTATGATTTAACTTATATGACTTAGTGTTAGTGTTTATAAATCTGATTTTGGAAACTCAAAATAACATAAGCTTAGGGTTTGATGTTGTCAATAAGGTTTGCATAGGGTTAGGATCTGAATAGAGTTTAGGGTATAGGATTCTAACATTTCGAGATGATATGCCCATTTCACAGTTTCAAATTTTTTAGCCCATTTCGTAGGACAAAATATTTGAGCCCACTCGAAATGTTTACTAAAAAGAAAAGGAACAGGGAAGTTTTGTAATTTTAAAAGAAAAGGAAGAGGAAAGTTTTGTAATTTCCTTGAAAGATTAGGGGTAGAAACCCAAAAGAGATTCTGCTTTAATAGTATAGATATAAAATTATGAAATAGAGTCTCATAACATCTTCAACCTCAATTTATTTTACTTCAAAATGAAGTTTATGGTAAATTGTTTTTAACTTTGTTTCATTTTCCATTCTATAGTAGAATATGCATAAAAGAATATTATTTTATTATGTATCTTTTTCAATACTTTGATTTTCACTTCTAAATGGAGTTGCTACATAAATAGAATAAATACTACATAAATATAATACTTTATCATTCATAAATACTTTAAATATGGCAAAAAGAAACATAATCATTATTTTGGACAAGACACATATTTCACTTACACAAACGAATAATCAACATAGGACGGCCAATTTACAACTTTACCTTCTGTACCGGATAGATGATATTCTGTGAATGTGTTACGGAATTCTCAAAAATCCATTTCGTGATAAGGTTGATATAATACACTAGATTATTTGATGGATTAACGAGGTAAGTGTGAAGTGTTGTTTCGAAGTGACTTGATGGACTAATGGGTGAAGTTGGTTTATGGTATTGGATCGATTTCGGTTGAGGCCCAAAACACATGGATAAGCTTTCGTAAACAGAACAGAGCGTTTTGTGGTTGTTACAAGGGGGTCCCATGGGTTATTACAGTCATCATCTTCTTCATAAAACGAAGAAGAATTACAGAGAAGGACATAGTTCAATACAGAGAAATACAATCGAGAAGGAGAGACGATTACAACTGGGTGAGAAAGAGAGATCCTGAAGTGTTCATAGTTCTTGCGATCACTCCTCTTTCTCCGTTTCAGACTACTAGTTTTCGGCTTCGGAAGGGTTAGAGGCGGACAAAGAGTCATCCTCGTCGTAGTCGTTGTGATAGTCTTCTTTGGTGAGCGTCTTGTGTATAAGCTTGTAATAACTGAACAAGAAAAAACTATATCATTCTTGGTATCATCTTCCTTATTGTATCATATCGAGCAATAGTGGAAAAGTTTGAGAGTCTGAAACTCTCCTAAGTCATTAGGAAACGAAGACTGGGTGAACAAATTGTTGTGTGTTCTTAATTGTCAAAACCTAAAATTAAATCAATAATCAAATCAAACAAGTAAATCTAAAGAAGCAATCAAGATTGTATTGAGTCTCAGTTCTTAACAATTGGTATTAGAGCCATGTTATCGGCTCTGAAATTATGGAATTGATTGGTATTCTGGTTGCTTGTTGCTGCATTCTGTGATTGTTGATAGGCCTCGATGGAGTCTGTTCGTATGAAATTCGAGATGGAGAAGTTTGATGGTTCTTGTGACTTTGGGATGTGGAAATTTAAGATGCTAACACAGCTTGAGCTTCAAGCTGTTGGTAACATACTTAATGAAGAAGTTATCAAGGGTACTAAAGAAGAAGAAGACTCAAGCTCAGAGACTGAAGGTGAAGCTAAGAAAGATCATCTTGCTAAAGAAAAAGATATTCGTGCGAGGAACTTAATATGTTCAAGCTTAACTAATATGGTTCTAAGGAAAATCATGAAAGAAACAACAACTTTGGGAGTATGGAAAGCTCTAGATGGAGATTATCAAACTAAAACTCTGCTTAATCTGATATATCTGAAGAAAAGTTTTGCGAGTTACAAAATGGTGGAGAGTAAGAGTATTGAAGAAAATCTACACACGTTCCTAAAGCTTGTTGATGATCTTGCAAGCTTAAACATACAAGTTTCGGATGAGGATCAAGTTATTCAGATTCTTACGAGTCTTCCTCCTCAGTATGATTCACTTGTTCATTCCTTGAAGTATGGAAATGGAAAATAAACTTTGACAGTGAAAGAAGTGACTAATTCTGCATATGCCAAGGAAGCTGAGTTGAAAGAAAAAGGCTTAACTGGTAAATCGAGATTAAAATGATGATTGTTTGCACTAGTTTTTAGTTTTAGTTTTTAGTTTTTAGATTGGTTTTAGATTTTTGTTTTTGGTTTTTGATTTTGGCTTTTTATTTTTGGTTTTCAGCTTTTGGTTTTAGTTTTTAGATTTTGATTTTGGTTTTTGGTTTTGCTGTAGTTTTTAAATTTCTTAAAATAAGTAATACATTATTTTAAAAATATACAACAAAAATAGAAATAAAACATTTAAAAGCTACTATTAAAATATAATTATTATTATATAATAATACAAAATACATTAACATGTTTTAATATTATATATTTTAAGAAACTTATATGATACTAAATTATAAATCATAAAATAACAATAAACTATAGAATATTTAGAATTTTAAAATATGAAAATTATTTATAAAACAAATTGTATGTAATTTAAATTATAAAACTTGAATGGAATTTTTTCTTTTTCAAATTAATATTATATATTTATTAATGAAATTTTATGTTCTTATAATTTAAGTTATTTTTAATAAGTCTAATTATTATTAAATTATTAAATAATTTATGTATAGAAATGAATAACCAATTTAAATTATTTAATATTATATATAAGTATATAAATTTATTTTGACATGCAACATAAATAAATGATTAAACATTATTGCTTAAATGTTATATTTTGTAACAAAAATTTATTAGAATTTTATCTTTATAAAGTATTATTATTTAATTATTAGCTAGTTAAAATGTATCACTTTCTAAAGAAAATAAAAAAAAATTCGTTTTTATTCCTAAAAACCAACAAAAATGAGTTTTTGGTTTTTCTTCATAAATTAATTAAAATTTTCAAAAACCAGTTTCCCTAAAATTTAGGGAATCTATTTATTAAAAAAACTTGATTGGCAAAAAATTGGTTTTTACAGAAACTAAAAACAAAAACCAAAATCTTGACTGGGTAAAAACTAGTTTTTGGAAAAACAAAAACCAAAAACTAATTCAAAAACTACAAACAATCATCACCTAAGTTTTGAAGGTCTAGTTGTGACTAGAGGAAGAGATGAGAAGTGAGGTGGAGGAAATGGGAAGAACCGGTCTAAAAGCAAAGATTATAAAGATCATAGGTCCAAGTCAAGGACTAAGTATCCTACTAAGTTTAAAGAGTGTTGGATTTGTGGGAAGGAAGGTCATTTCAAGCGAGACTGTCCAAGTAGGAAAGATAAAACCTATGAGACGCCTAATGTTGCTCATGAGAAGGAACATCCTATGATTTTAACAGCTAGCATTCATGAAACAAAAGATGAGTGGGTATTAGATTCTGGTTGTTCTTTCCATATCACTCCGAACAAGTATGTCTTATTTGATCTCGAAGAGTTGGAAGGAGGAAAAGTTGTAAAGGGAAATTACACTAACAGTGAAGTTAAAGGAATTGGAAAGCTTTAGATTGTGAATCATGATCAATCTACTGTTGTTCTAACAGATTTCAGGTATATGCCAATGATGGGAAGAAATCTAATTTCTTATGGTAAACTTGAGAAGCATGACTGCAACTATGAGTGAAGTAACTACAAGGTCACGTTCTTTAAGCAAGGAAAGAAAGTCTTATCTGATTGCTATTAAGATGGATTGTATTATCTTCAAGGTGTAGTTGCAAATGCAGAAGCTAAAGCTGTCAGAGCAGAAGTCAATATGACCAATCTATGGTATTCAAACTTGGTCATATGAGCTTGAAGAATATGAACATTTTTATTAAAAGGGTTACCTTGATACTAAGGAAATTCATACTTTGGATTTATGTGAAGAATGTGTTCTAGGGAAAGCTCATCGTCAACCTTTTCCTACCGCTAAACATAACTCAGAAGCTATTCTTGACTATGTTCACTCAGATATATGGGGATTACCAGCTAATGAAGAAATCTTATCAGACTGAAGATACTTCCTTATGATGATAGATGATTATTCTAAGTTGATCTGGATAAGGTTTCTAAGAAGCAAAGACGAAGTTTGTAATAACATAGTGGAATGGAAAGCTCTGGTTGAAAATCAAACCGGCAAGAAGATCAAGTTCTTACATACTGATAATGGTATGGAATTCTGCAACAATCTAATGGATAAAATGTGTAAAGAGTCATGTATCAAATGACACAAGACTTGTGCTTACACACCATAGCAGAATGAAGTTGCTGAGAGGATGAATAGAACTATTTCTGATAAAATCAGATGTATGTTGGCTGAGTCGGGTTTGGAAAAGAAGTTTTGGGCTGAGGCTGCATCTACTGCTGTCTATCTGATTAATAGAACTCCAAGTGCTGCAACTGAGTTTAAGATACCAGAAGAGATGTGGTCATGGGTTAAGGTGGAGTATGGTCATCTAAAGAGGTTTGGTTGTGTGGATTATATTCACACAGTGCAAGACAAGATGAGTCCTAGAGCAGTTAAAAGGATTTTCATGGGGTATCCTCAGGGTACTAAAGGTTATCGAGTGTGGCTTCTGGAATCAGGGAAATCAACAATCACCAGAAACGTTGTATTTTATGAAGTTTTGTCGTTTCGAGTCGAAGTGACTTGATGGACTAATGGGTTTGAAGTTGGTTTATGGTGTTGGATCGATTTCGGTTGAGGTCCAAAACACATTTGATAAGCTTTCGTAAAAAAAAATGGAGCGTTTTGTGGTTGTTATGAGTGGGTCCCACGGGTTGTTACAATCATTGAAGTGTTCATAGCTCTTGCGATCACTCCTCTTTCTCCGTTACAAGCTCATAAAGCGAAGAAGAATTACAGAGAAGAACAGAGTTCAATACATAGAAATACAATCGAGAAAGAGAGGCGATTACAGCTGGGTGAGAAAGAGAGATCAAGACAGAGAGATTCTGAAGTGTTCATAGCTCTTGCTATCACTCCTCTTTCTCCGTTTCCGGCTACTAGTCTTCAGAAGGCTCAAAAGCGGACATAGGGTCGTCCTCGTCGCTGTGATAGTCTTCACAGGTGAACGTCTTGTTTATAAGCTTGTAATAATTGCACAAGAAGAAACGATATCATTCTTGGTATTATCTTCCTTATTGTATCATATCGATCAATAGTGGAAAAGCTTGAGAGTCTAAACTCTCCCTAGTCATTAGGAAACGAAGACTGGGTGAACAAATTGTTGTGTGTTCTTAATTGTCAAAACCTAGAACTAAATCAATAATCGAATCAAACAAGTAAACCTAAAGAAGGAATCAAGATCGTATTGAGTCTATGTTCTTAACAGTAAGAAACATATAGAGCCACTTTTCCATTACACTTAAAAATAGAGACAGTCATATGGACAATAAAATCTACAAAAAAATTACAGTCAGTTTAATGCTACATTTGTAATAAAATGTTATTAACTCGTGAAAATGGTTTCAGAATTAGAAAAATGATTAATTTTTGTAAATTATTTGGATAATCTCTCATACAGTGTTAAGAAACTACCGTCATTTGTCATTCACATAAATATGTAGAGTTGTTAGTTTGGTTTATGGAATTTTCACGAATCTATTTATGCTGAAGACAAAGAAAAATTATTTATTTTTTATAATTATATATTTCATTTTTATTTTTTGTCAACATATTTCATTTTCATTCTCGAATAGAAAAATATTAGAGAATACTACGATTCCATTATAGAATTATTTTCTTTTGAAAGAAAGAAAATGGAGTTTTATAATTCTTTTCTATCAAAATGGTAAACAAGTGTTAAAATTAGAGGCATACACAGATTAACTTGTCTTCCCCTTCGCAAACATAATCCAATACAATGGAACCCACTTCCTGAGTCAGAGGCTCCACACAAAGAAACGGCGGCCATCTTATGCTGATGTGTCACGACAAGATTGGTCAACCTACGTAATTCCACGAACTCAGTGTTCTTAAATCTGCTGCTTCGCAGGATCGCTAGAAAATAAATACTATACTTTCAGAGAGTAAGTGAGAAAGGAGGAAGAAACAATGTTCAACAAATCACCATTAACGTTGCTCACGCTTCTGTGTCTGTTATCTGGATTCTTCAATCTCAGCAGCGCGCTTTACGGATCATCGTCGCCTGTGGTTCAGCTCACTGCTTCTAACTTCAAGTCTAAGGTATCGCCACCTCATCGATTTCATCAGGAGATTGATTTAGTTTGCTGTAGATGAGAGTATGAGCTGGCTGGTTCAACCGGTTTATAGATCCGGTTTAGTTTTTTTTTGTGATTCTATACTTGTGTGATTGCTAATTTCAATGTTCCAAACCGAAATGAGCTGCTTAACATGTTCATTGCTGCTACAGGTTCTTAATTCAAACGGTGTCGTTTTGGTAGAGTTCTTTGCACCATGGTGTGGACACTGTAAAGCTCTGACACCAACATGGGAGAAAGTGGCTGGTATTCTGAAAGGTGTTGCTACTGTGGCAGCTATTGATGCAGACGCTCACCAGTCTGCTGCTCAGGTTTGTGGAATTTTTTTTATCACTGTGAAATAGTCATCCAATGGTTCTATTCTATCTTTCCGTGAGAAATGTCGCTATAATGTATGTACTCTCATTGTTCAGGATTATGGTATAAAGGGCTTCCCAACCATCAAGGTCTTTGTTCCTGGAAAGCCTCCTGTTGATTACCAAGGAGCGAGAGATGCTAAATCCATTGCTAATTTTGCTTACAAGCAGGTTCGTTACATGCTCCTTTGTTGATTCTTAATGACTTGATTTTGGTGCTTTTAAAGACCTGTAGAAGATGTTCCTGCCACAACAAATGAGATTGAACTCTACCATGTTTCTTTTGGTTGGAAGCAGATTAATCCTGATAAAAATGCGATAGTTTAATCGCACTGATTGTCCGTCAAACAAAACATAGCACTGATCTGTGTCTTTGTCCTTTTTGCTTTTTATATGTACAAATATACAACGGGCAGCAGTTGATGATCTAAATGGGATAGAATTTTTTCACCTTTTTTTTTGGTTTTGTAGTTAGTATAGTAAAAACGAATGGAAGAATCATAAATGGACATTATATCAATATTAATTTCGTTGTGTATATAACATTTCTTTACCAAACTCGCCACTCACATCACATTAACTGATTGCTGTTAATTTTGCCCCAGGTTAAGGCCCTTGTGAGTGACCGTTTGGAAGGAAAAAGTAAACCAAATGGAGGAGGATCTAGTGAAAAGAAATCTGAGCCTAGTGCATCTGTAGAACTGACTTCTAGCAATTTTGATGAGTTGGTCATCAAAAGCAATGATCTCTGGATTGTGGAGTTTTTCGCACCTTGGTAAGTTGTGACTTTTGATCCAATGGACTATTCTTGTCTTAAAACTTCATTGGTGAAACTGACGGTGTAAAACATCGTTCTACTTTCTTCCATAAGGTGTGGACACTGCAAAAAGCTTGCCCCAGAGTGGAAAAAGGCTGCTAAAAACTTGAAGGGGAAGGTGAACTTAGGTCATGTCAATTGCGATGTTGAGCAGGTAATCACTAGTAACAGTTACATTCTAACATCATTTGCTTTCAGATTTAATTTTATTCTATTGGCCTTTTTTGGGAATTTTACCAGTGCCTAGTCTTTTCCCATTTGATTTTGAAGCATATATCCTGACCAGCTGCTACAGTGTCTTTTTCTTGTACCAAAACTTATGTATTCATTTTGTCTCGTGATGCGTTCTGATCAAGACTGTTACGCGTTGCAGTCGATAATGAGCAGATTCAAAGTGCAAGGATTCCCTACAATTATGGTATTTGGTGCAGACAAAAGCAGCCCATATGGTTATGAGGGTGCTAGATCTGCGTCAGCTATAGAATCTTTTGCTACAGAACTTGTGGAATCTAGTGCTGGGCCTGTTGAAGTAACTGAACTAACTGGACCGGTATGGTATCGTTTTCACATCACTTACTTCTCTGTTAGATGGTACTCTGCAACAAATCAAAACATTGACATTTATTTTATGGTGATTGTGTAGGATGTCATGGAAAAGAAGTGTGGTTCTGCTGCTATTTGCTTTATCTCTTTCTTACCTGACATTCTCGACTCCAAAGCTGAAGGAAGGAACAAGTATCTAGAGATGTTACAATCCGTTGCAGAGAAGTTTAAGAGACATCCTTATAGGTATACTAAGAAATATTTTCTCTCTCTCTCTCTCTCTCTGCTGCATCATGGTCTGGTTTGTGGAGAGAATATATTGATGTTTTTAGAAGTGTTAGGACTTGCTTTGATGACATCTGGACAAGGGTCAACTTAGAATGAGAACCTAATGTAAAAATATCTGCAGTTTCGTGTGGGTGGCGGCTGTAACTCAGCCTGATTTGGAGAAGAAAGTTAGCGTGGGAGGATACGGTTATCCAGCAATGGTAGCGATGAACGTGAAGAAAGGAGTATATGCTCCTCTGAAAAGCGCCTTCGAGCTTCAACACCTCTTGTAAGTTTGGTTCAACCAGAGATTCAGTTGAGTAATTTATCCACTCTAATAACAAGTAACCTTTTGTTTGTGTTACGTCAGAGAATTTGTGAAGGATGCTGCAGCCGGTGGAAAAGGAAACGTACCTATGAATGGAACACCAGAGATCGTTGAGACAAAAGGGTGGGACGGTAAAGACGGGGAAGTAATCGAGGAAGATGAGTTCTCACTTGACGAACTCATGGGAGGTGATGACGATGCTAATGTTGGAGTCAAGGATGAGTTGTGAAGCATTGAAGGTGTGACCTGAACCGTTGAATGTTTCTCAGTCTTTATATTTGCTGAAACGAAAGTAAGATAAGAGCATTTTAAGAGGCATGAACCATCCTATATGTAGACTTACAAACATGTCTGGATTTTGGATTTAGATATATAGACACATAATCAGAACAAAATATTTGGTGGAGTGACAATAGAGTACACGCTCTTCACCTTTTATAGTGTTTGTCTTCCTAATAAAGATTAAAGTATACCAACTAGGCATGATCATCTGTAATACTAATAACTAATATCTAAAAAGGAATAAACTTAAAATTTGTATATAATATGTAAACATATTTGAATGAATTATGTAGGATAGTGTTTGAGTTTTGGATTTTATTCGAACCAATCAAAATCCGAAACACTGAATCTGAATATCTGATTCTAAAATAGATTTTAGATTTTAGACATGGGAACAATAAGGTTTAAAGACAGACTATGAAATTTCTTTGGATTATAAGATGCAAGCTCTCGAGATTCGCAAGTACTGTAGGTAGAGTAGTTAGTTGGGATAGTGTGCTGTGGAAAGATTATGTCTATCAAAAATGTTGTATATGTAAAAATTTCTGTCGATCCAAGTGTTTGAGAGTTTTATTGTGGAATCATTATAGTTATCTATACTATTATTTGCGATTTTTCGCATGAAACTTCCATATTAAAAGTTGGATTGGTTAATATTTTTTTATATCTTTAATGAATAAAACATATAAATTACACACAATATAAAATTTTTTTTTAATGATTTTGATTAGATAAGTAATTAAAATTAATAAAAATGGTAAGAATTATCCAAAATTTAAAGTCATAAGAATTATCCAAAATTTAAATAATATGTTTTTAAATAAGATAATTTCTATATATATTGTGCCGTTATTTGAAAATATATTTTAATAAAGAAGTTAAAAATTAAAACAATAGAAAATACATAATTAAATATTAATCAAGTAAACTTCTTAAATTTATATAATTGAAAAGAAAATATTATCTGATTTTTATTTTTATTTTTGATAGTAAACATAATGTACGAAAAAATCTATGTAAGAATGTTCAAATGAAAATATAAATATTATTAGTTTCAAAAAATAAAACATAGATAATATTTTGTCATTATAATCTTTCAATTAGTAAAAAAAATATATTAATAAAATAATTATAAAATATTAGGTCCGTAAATACGGACAAAACATCTAGTAGATTATCATTTTAACGTGTATCACGTCACTTAGTGTTAAAAAATAAATTTTAGATAGAAATTTGAAATATGTGTGAACCTAAAATTTTAACTAACCATCCAACTAGAATGTGCTCCTCTGTTCCTAAATATAAAATGTTTTAGATAAACACGTTTACTAAGATAGTTTAGTTAAAAAGTTATTTTTTTATTTAAAAAGTATAATAAAATTATACATTATAACCTACGCATCCAATTACAAAATAGAATTATTAAATTTATTTGGTTACCTAGTTTTGATGACGTTAAATTTGCTAAGAAACATGAGAACATAAAAATTCTTCTGAACATCTTACATCTTATAACAGAGGGATATAAAACTCGAAAAATCTGATCTAAAGGATATCTAAATATTATGCTTAATACCAATCACCATTATAACTGGTAACCATTTTAAGAATATTAGAACAAATAGGAAAAAAGAAGAGGAATAAATAATAGGAACTAGGTGTTTTGCCCGCACATGCGGGCTTAATTATCTTTAAATTAATTTAACAGTCATCAAAATAAATGATTATTTGCATCCAAAAAACTCGACTCAAAACATTAAATTTTTTTACATGATAAGTTATTCACAAATTAAAAAAATATATATTTTCCTCTAAAACTTTGAAAAATCTAAAGTGTATTTCATTTCTTCTTAATTGATAAAACATATGGAAATCTATCTTTCAGTTTGAAAAATTCAATAAATAAATATACATTCAAAAATTGATCTTACATAAAGAATAATATTAGTTTGGATGATAATACAATATATCTGAAATTATTTTTGTCAATCACGTATTTTTTTTTCTTTTTGAATAATCTTTAATTTTATATGATTAATTCATGTTTAAGGTTTAACTATATAAAATATAAATAAAAATTTAATTTAATGTGTACGTTCAGAGACGAAAAATAACTTTACAAATATGTATCATTATATTATATTCTTTTAATTTGAAAATAATTATGTATTATATTATTTTGAACTTTCTATTTTGAATTATATACAATTAAAAATTTTACTTTATCAATATTTATTTATGTGTTTTTAATTTTTTTTAATTTTTTTTATTAAAAATATATTTTCCGGATAACAACAGAATATATATAGGAATTATCTTTTTTTTAACTATATATTTAGATTATGGATAATTCTTATCATTATTATTAATTTAAATCATTAATCTAATCAAATCAAATAAGTATTAAATTCGTTTTTTATTTTTGGCTGATTTATATATTTTATTTATTAAGGGTATAAATGATATTAACTATTCTAACTTTTAATGTGGGAGCTTCGTTACGTAGAGCTTCGTTACGAAAAGCTTGTTTTGCTCTGCTTGATCCTTTAACTGGTTCTGTCTTTTTTAGGGAATGTTAATTCTGTTAATGTTGAGGAAAGACCCAAGGTTGCAGATCATTGGACAAAGGTATTCTCTTTTTTTTTAATCCATTTGTCTTTTCTTTTATTTATGTAACGCTACTCTTTTTATGTCTATAAAGGCTCAAGAGTTATAGTGGTTCGTCGTCATCGGCTTCAGTTAATCTTCACGCAGCAACAGCATTTGAACGTTTATCTGAGTCTGTCAGTAGCAAAACTCACACTCTAAGTAGTGATTCACCTGTTCTTCCAGTTTCTGCTGAGATGGCCAAGTTGCTCCCTCATCGTAAAGGTAAAGAAGATTTCTTTATTCTTCATTAGGTTTGAGTAAACAAACAAAAAAAGACTTGACACTTTGATTCTGAATTCATTTGGTTGTAGAGAGTGCGAAAGGGTCTGATTTAATGTTGGAGGCAGTTCTTGAAGCTGAAGTAGCACACAAAGCTAAACACTTTTTTGCGCAAGCCGAAAAGGAAACTCCAGCTTTAAAAGGTGAACCGAAATCTCTTCAAACCAAAGAACTTAAGCCGCTCACGTTTTTAAACTCAAATTACATGCTCTCATAATATAAACCTGCTTTAGAGGCTAACATACTTACTCATCGTGTAACCCTTTTTATAATCTTGTGACTGTTGCAGGGAAGTTTGTTGTTGACAATAAAGGCGAAAGTTGAAGTTAAAAGTTTTATGGATCATCGATTAACAAGTCACAAGGCACCAGCATGATCTTGGTTCGTACTTGTAGCGTGAGAATAGTGGTCCTGTCGTTCGAGTAGGCATTTATACTAACTGGGCGATCTTAATTCTGTTTCTGCTCCGGAAACAAGTGAGCTAAACCTGGCCGAGATTAGTTCAGTAATTGATCTTGTAATTTTGGTAAACGATCTTTGATTCCTGTAATTTATTCTGCGGCTTTGTAGGTTTGTAGGAATATGAATAAATGTGTGTTTTTAGTTCGCAACCGGTTGGTTATGTATTAACTTCTATTTACAAGCTTCAAAGGTGGGGATTTTCTATTTCCGTTGACATGGTGCAAAAGTATTCTTTGTTTTGAGCATTTTTCCCTTGTAAACACAAAAACGAGTATTGAATGGATACAGTGTATATTGTATAATAGTTGGAGTGTATATATAGAGTTCGATTGTATAATGTATGATTTTTGTTCACATTTTCCCTCACTTTCTCTTTGATTGAGCTTGGAATCTTTGATTATTTGCTATTCCAATGCTGGATTGATGAGTTCTTCAGCTCATTATGCGCTCTCTGAGCTTGTTTTCAACTTTTTATTGGCGATTTTGGAATTCTATGGCTTTGATCATCCATACTCTTCTTCTTTGAGCTGTTGGATCTTCATCTAGACAGTTGTTTTTACTTCAACAACTACATGTTTTGCCCGCACATGCGGACTTAATTATCTTTAAGTCAATTTAAAAAACATCAAAATAAATTATTATTTGCATCTAAAAAACATTATTTTTTTACATGATAAAGTTATTCACAAAATTTTTTAAAATTCAATTTTTTCTTTTAAAACTTTGAAAAATCTCAAGTCTATTTCATTTTTCCTTAACTGATAAAAAAAATAGAAATATATCTTTGAATTTGAAAAATTGAGTCGATAAATGTACATTCAAAAATGTATCTTACATAAAAAATATTACTAGTTTAGATAATAATACAATATATTTGAATTTATTTTTGTCAAACACATATTTTCTTTCTTTTTTAATGATCTTTTATTTTATATGATTAATTCATGTTTAAGGTTTAACTATATAAAATATAAATTTAAATTTAATTTAACATGTGAGTTCAGAGACAAAAAATAACTTCAAAATATATATATATATATATATCATTATATTAAATAATTATATTCTTTTAATAAATAATTACGTATTTTATTTTTTCAATTTTCTCTTTTGTATTATATATAATTAAAAATTTTACTTTATGAATATTTATTTATGTGTTTTCTGTTTTTGAAATTTTTTATTAAAAATATATTTTCCAGATAACAACAGAATATATATAGTTCTTTTAAATATATATTCAGATTATGGATAATTCTTATCATTATTATAAATTTAAATCATTTATCTAATCAAATAAGTATTAAATTCGTTTTTATTTTTGACTGATTTATATATTTTATCCATTAAGGGTATAATCGATATTAACCATTCCAACTTTTAACGTGAGAGCTCCATTGCGAAAAATCACTTCGCAAATAATAGTATAGATGAGTGGGAATTATTGTTCCTTCTCAGATTTGGTGAGAAATAATTTTATTCTACTATTTAAAATAAGAAAGAAAGAGAGAATAGAGAAAAAATTAAGGAATATATATAGTGTAATTTTAGAAAATATTACAGTGAGAGGCAGTTTTATGTTTTTAATAACATAAAAAGACAGTTTTTTCTACTCACACACTTTATCCTAACAGCTTCCTTTTATCTTGACTAACTAGTCATATTATAACTGACACGCTGGCTAACTAAATGATATTATTAGCAGGAAAAATTCTACACCGCACATCTCTCTTCCCTATAGATGGCCCAGATTTTATTTGATCTCATTGACAAGACTTATATCTGTCTCTTTTCTCAGCCATTAGATTTTCTTACACACATTTTAGATCAACGGTCCTAATTCCATTTCGTTGAGAAAATCAATTTCCTCTTTTTTTTGTTGTTTTTTTTAAAGTTCATCTCAAAACCTTTTTCTCCTAATTGATTACTTAAAGAAAAAGATTTGTTCTCTAACACATAATTAACCCATTTGGTTAACAATTTCACTCACTTCTTACAATGGACAATATATTCTGCTTAATCCAGTCATACTTAAGGTAGTCTAACTCGTATGCATGTATTTATTATAATCNTTTTTTGTTGTTTTTTTTAAAGTTCATCTCAAAACCTTTTTCTCCTAATTGATTACTTAAAGAAAAAGATTTGTTCTCTAACACATAATTAACCCATTTGGTTAACAATTTCACTCACTTCTTACAATGGACAATATATTCTGCTTAATCCAGTCATACTTAAGGTAGTCTAACTCGTATGCATGTATTTATTATAATCTAGAAAACAAACTTTAACAATGTACATGATTAAAACATGTACAAAAAAAAATCAATTATCACATTTTCACATGTCCACACGTTATTATATGAACCTCTGTTTCGGTACACATGTACATCACCACAACTTGTACTAAGTAGTATTGTACAAGTTACTTGGTGTATATGTGGTGTCTATGTATTATTATACAAGTTACTTGGTGTACATATATATCATTGTACATGTGGATAACATACAATTTGTGTACATAGTATCGTGTAAACACCAAATAACTTTTAAAGTTGTAATTTTATTTATTTTGTAAAATTTTAGTAGTGTTTGTCTTATTTTACAAACTAAAATTGTTTTTCTAGTTAAGTTGCAAACTAAAATTTATGGTTTCGGCCCCAAAAATAATATATGGTTTTTGTAAATAAAATTACAATTTGTACATATAAGTCATTTATTTAAGTTGACTAGTGTACTGTGTACATGTTAATCGTTGTACATGTGGATAGTTAAATTTGTGTACACAGTATCATGTATATATATGACTACATACATATACATTACAACAATGTACACAAACAATGGTGTTTACGACATTGATATGTTATGATTCATTGATATTTTAGCAAATTTATAAGTTTTAGACCAAATTCGTGAAGAAACTTAAGCATAGTAGAATTTTGGGAAAAATTGGAGAATACGTAAAAGTAGAGGGATCAGATGTGTAAATAATAAAAAAATGTCCATGGTTGCTCTGATCAAGCTTTGTTTCGATCTGAATCTGAAGTCACAGTGATTCCGGCGACCACAACTCTGGTCGCAAGCATGACGACGACGGTGAGGAGGAGATGAGTTGACCTTGAAGCAGATTGTGGTAGAACTCACTCGGAATGAAACTCACGGTTTGACCTTTGGATGTCCTTTCATGTTTTCTCCTTAATCTCGACTGAAGCCACGACGATTCCGGCGGCCACAACTCCGATCCCAAGTTTGACGGCCACGGCGAAATGGGACTCACGGTTTGAGGTCCGTCACGTTTTTTTTTCCGGATGTTCCATCACCTCCATATAACAGATCCCAGGTTCATGAAACTAGATAATAAAGGAAATGTCAAAAGTTAAAATAAAAAAAAATCTAATGGTTATAATTAAAAAAAGTAGATCTACGTCATCTAGACTTTTAAATTTTAAAGACAAAAACTGAAAAAAGTATTATTAAAATCTATGGGACCCTTTTAGTTAGATGAATAAACTCAGTTACTAATTGTTTAGCATATAGTTAAGAAAAACTACTATAAGAGCAATAAGTGCCCTATAGTGTAATAAAAACTCAGAAACTGCCTCTGAGTGTAAATGACTCGTAATTTTATAGGAATAATAAGCAATTGAGTACTACTTATCATTCCCTTGCTCACCATTTAAGAGGAAACAAAACTTTAACCGATCTAAACCGAAATTCATTATAAAATCGGTTGATTTTATAACTTAAACCGAACCGATAGTAACATACTCAGAACCGCTGTCC
This sequence comes from Eruca vesicaria subsp. sativa, assembly GCA_932364175.1. Classification (NCBI taxonomy): domain Eukaryota; kingdom Viridiplantae; phylum Streptophyta; class Magnoliopsida; order Brassicales; family Brassicaceae; genus Eruca; species Eruca vesicaria. The sequence continues at coordinate 330,354 of CAKOAT010580709.1, forward strand.
AAGGTTTATGTACTGTCGATTAATTAACAAAACCTAGTTTTGTCTCCTTCTCTTCGACTCCGTTAAACTAGAATCCTCGGAAATAATTGTCTACGGTGTTTAGATAGCGGCACAGTCCCTAGAGAACGAAGACCATGATGCTGTCTATTTCTATCCCTTTCTAAAGGAAAACTCATGATCCAAACGCAGAAACATGCTTTGATGTCTAATGAAGAAAACGACAATGACGCAATCTGCAAGCGAACCAGAGCTCAATATTCGCTAGCGAGTTCCACCCTCGATGACCTCGAGGCTTTTCTTCACGAGACTGATGATGAAGACGATGATGATAATGAGGATGAAGAAGAACAAGAATACCGTAAGTTTCTGGCAGCAACCGTTTCACATAGTGGTGAAGGTGATGATGGTGAGGTTCATGATGATGATGATGAGGATAGCGATGTAGACTTTGAGTTACAACTTGAACAAGCACTAGAGACTGATGATGACGAGGAAACAAGTATCCTTGAAAACAAAAAGCCTGTGACTAGACGCAAGAGACGAACCAAAATCTCCAACGATAGCAGATTGTTACGTCCTCTTGTACCTATCTTCCCCATTACACAACCTGTTACAAGGTTTTACACTGTTGGTGGCTTCTTCAGTCAAGCCCAAATAAGAGAGTTGCATTGTTTGATTCATGATCACATTCAACTTCTTATCCAAGTTTACTCTCTTTGTGCGTTTGATCATTCAAAGCAGAACATTGGGACACAAGTCCAAGGACTTATATCTGAGATGCTTCAAAAACAACAACGACCAAGTCATGTTCTTGACTCTGTTTCCCCGGTTCTTGATCTAGCTGGAAGATACCTAGTTGATGTCTCTAGTGCTGTTCAAGACTATAGAAAGTGTCAAGTGGAATCAGGTTTTGAAGCTATGTTTGAAAGAGTGCCATTGTTTGAATCAGGAGGAGGACGCAAGGATGATCCTGTTGGTGTTGTCCATAAAGATATCGCCAAGTTAGCTAAAGTGTTTTTGCCATTGTTCAAAGTATCCTTGTTTCCTCAGAACCCGCCACCTGGAGGTAAACGGTCTCTTTTCACCAGCGCTGAGGATGAGTTACTCGCTCTTGGGATAATGGAATATAACTCTGACTGGAAAGCGATCAAGCAGCGGTTTCTTCCTTGTAAAAGCGAGCATCAGATTTTTATTAGGAAGAAAAACAAGGGAGCATCTAAAGCCTCTGAGAATCCCATCAAGGCCGTTCTGAGGATGAAAAACTTGAAAAAGAACAGTGAGGTGTACCTACATGAGGGGTTTTTAGAAGGCGAGAGGCCACCAAGGCTCTTGTGTTCTGCTACATCTATGCACTCCTATGAGAATGTTCGCCTAGAGTCATGTACACAGAGGCTTGAACCTTGTGTCTTTCCTCTGGGATATCGTAAACCACACAAGAAAAGTGTTGTGAGACTAGCCTCTGATTTGCCTCTAGTTAGCCTTCCATCTTCAGCCAGTGTCATCTTGCCGTCAGGCTTAGCCATTAACCAGTGCTTGTCTGGGAGGGAAAATTTGAGTACTACCAATAAAGTTAACTCCTCTGAGAAGAATGACTCAGGTCTTGTGATGCATCCTTTATTGTTCCAAACTCCTGAGCATGGACAGATTACTACATGTAACACAAGGGGTTCTTGTTCATCTAGTTTCTTGTCTGAAACTCGACCTAAGCTGCTGAGTCTTTTCAACAACAGTCCAAGGGAAATAGATCACTCATCAGCACTTGGGGATAGCTGCTTTCATCCATTTCTTCGAAGTAGTGAGAATTTAGACAGCGGTATTGGTAAGAACGCCAAATTATGTCAACTTGAGGATGTTTCCGGTGCTGTTGACAATGCTTGTATACCTGTTGCTGGTCGTAATGATGGCTCTCAGGTGCCTGGATCAACTGCAACAAGTAGATGCATTGATGAGATGGGTGATCATTCTAATTTAGGTATAGTGATGGAACATGAGGAGTTGAGTGATTCTGACCAAGACATGATGGAAGAAGAAAATGTTGAGTTTGAGTGTGAAGAGATGACCGACTCTCAAGGAGAAGATGAGTCAGAATGCGAAGGAAATTAAAGATAACGAGATAACATATGTTCTGTGGGTAGGAATAGCTTTTCAACTATAGGCAATTCGAGTAGCCGCTGCTTTGAATATAGTAACCAGTAAGATAGCTTGATTTCTTAATTCTTTCTAAATTGTAAGATTTTGTTTCTTCTAACAGTGAAAGCTTTTCATTTCTTGCGCATAAAACTAGCTTGGAAGTTGAAAAACTTTCCCCTTAGATCTTATGACTAAATGTAAATCATGTACAACAAAACCTTGGAGACGCATTTAACCCTAAAGCCTAAACTCTCTTACATAGTACATTCGTACACACAGAGTGTGTGTGGATGATAGAAGTTTCACGACTCTTCTGCTAATAAGGCCCACTTTCCTCTCCTTCTTCTCAGGTCTAGGGGGATTTAGGTTTTATCTTTTCCTCCTAATAGTTGCCTACATTTTCTATCCTCCATAAACATTCTTTTCTCAGTGGCGAATCTGCAAATATAGCTTTGATGAAATCTTGTACCTGCAACGTTTTTCATCGCAAGGTTTACAGATGAGATGCAACAACTCGTAGAGAAGAAAAAACTTGTTAAACAATAGCAAATGTCTTCATGAGTCAAATCAAGTTAAAGAGAGATTGTACCTCTGTTCTTGTAAAATTGCAACTAAACAACTCGCCACTTTCCCAAGATGAAGTTATAGACTTAAGAGGCATATCCAATAGTTCTGTAAATGAGAAACAAAAACGAAAAACTCACTGAGCATATCCCAAGCTTAGTGTTAATTTAAGGGGGGAGAATAAACAAAGTTAGTAAAGACACGCCTGCTAGTTTTCTGGTTTTACGCAAAGATGGTATCAGATCATCAAGGAGCCGAGCAAAGACGAAATATTCTCCATCATGAGATGAATCAGTCTTTGTAACTAAGAATAAGCAAATCCATTTTTAGTAGCCAATTATAAAGCTACATTGCACAAGGGACTAGCAAAGAGAAACAGTTACCTGGAAAGTTTCATCAGCAGCCATGTCGTCAAGAAGAAGAATGTCTCTGGTTATTCTGCGAAAGACGGACTCTAAAACCAGGCACATGCTATGTCTGTAAATTTTGGGCCGTAAGACCGGCTCCCATATCATATGCACTTTCTCTAGACTAAATACAACCTATAAAACAATTGCATTGTCCTGATTAAACTGACACTTAATAGGACATAAAGTGCAAAATAAATTCAATAAAGAGTATGTACCTGCTCAATGCTAAATTTTGCAGATTCGAATTGCTTTATTTGATGAGTATCTTGAAATCCATCTGCACTGTCTATAACCTGATGATAGATGCAAAAATGTTAGATGAACTCTTTAAACTTCACATAATACTAGCTTTCCAAAGAAACTCACCTCTTGTAAACTAGAAACTACTAGCTGAACTTGTCTTTGTAAAACTTCTTCTGCCATCAGTTTAAATCTTGGGGCCACGTCAGCAAATACTGCATATTCCTTGATGGAGCTAGGGAAGCTAGCACGATACTGTGAACAAAAATGATCATATAATCAGAGAAGAAGCATGGATGGAACAAAACAGTTTAAGAAGAGAACGTTGGCTAATCAATCAAAGAAAGAAATAATATTCAAAACAGCTGTTTACATTGCATAAAACACATATCTGTCTCCATACCTCAAAAGCAATTCCAAGTATCTCTTCAAACAAATATAGACAATCGTTGTGCAGAAGAACAGCGGCCTGATTGATGCCATTAAGTTGTTTCTCTAGCTTCACATTTCGAGTGATCAAAGAAGAAATAAGATATCTGTTAAAGAAACCAACATTCTGTTCTTTGAAACTTTTCTTTCACTGACCTTGACGGGAACAACAGCTTCATATAGAAGTATGGAATCTCAAGCAGCATGGTAAAACTCTGAAGCAACTCTTGCAGAGGACACACAAACATCCTGCAGGAAAAATGAGTTTATTATCCCAACCATGTCTGAAAAATGCTCATATTGAAATATCAAGTCCAAAAGAGCTACCTCGAGAGTCTTATGCACCAAATGCATAAGTTGAGAAGCAGCTTCCGACACCACACACATTTCAGATGTAAAAAGTAAGCGAACGATGTGCTTTGACAAATTTTCATCTATAGATTCCACACCATCAGACTTGAAACTGGCATTCCTCATAGCAAGTCCCTGAAAAAGGATTACACAGTCATGATCTTTAACATGAAAAGGTTGATGCGATAGATAAGACGATAAGCAAAGCTCACCTTGGGAATCGTAAAGTTACACTGTAACAGCAAACTTCGTGCTTTTGCTAGAATTTCTATCTTCTTTCTGGATGCAAAATGAACCTCAACATTTTCAGCATATTTGCTGAGCCTCCCCTCCTCGTCAGATGGTGAAATGAAACTCAGTTCCTTCAGAGCTGTTTCAAATTGAGAGGTACGCTCAATAACTTTCTGAAAGTCAGCAAGTTTTGAAGCATCTTCTGGGACAACCTGACTCCAAAGAGAACAACAAGCTTTTAAACATCCTTCAGTCGCAGTTCAAAGGAGAGTAGTGCTCTCTCTGTACAGTTATAAAAACGAACCTTTGAAAGAAATTTAGATATAACTAGTTCTGATATCCTCGGCCAAGTCAATCTTCCGAAAGAATGGATCCATGTAACGTTTCCAAAGCACAAGGAACTGCAAATGAATTTAACAATCTTAAGAATTCCTGAATATATTGCATCTCCATCCACATCTTCAGTCTGCGTTCAAGAAAGTAGCATTTAGTGGATTACAAGACAAGGACCAATGCAGAAAACACGAGAAGCACATAACTTGGCTACAGAAACGGATAGAATTCAGAAATGGATAATGGGCAGATGTGCATCTCTACCATCGAAATATCAACCAACCTTATGATCTGATGACTGTTCTAGCTTTAGTACCGCTTCGGTTACATCCCCTGAGGTTTTACATGAATCTTCTACAACGTTAAAGGTAGATGCATGAATTACAGCTGGGGTAATGACATGCTTGAAGATTAAGTCCGCTGCTTTTGCAAGCCCATAGTCTAACATTCCAATCACCTAGCAGTATCCAGAACAGTGAAAACTCAAACTAGCCTGAAAACAAATGACTCATACAGAAAAAAAAAGTATTGAAATTGCTATGAGTTCCGGCAGATTAGAAGTCAAATCACATTCATACCTCCATTGCCTCGAGAACGGTACTAAGCGAAATTCCAGTAATCTCACCAACGCTTAGCTGATAACTAATCCTAAGCTTACACGACTCCAGCTCAAAACACACTGCACTTTCCATAAATTTTGCAAGCACCTCTTGAATCTACAAACACAGATCTTCTAAAGCCTCACATTCTTACCCAAACAAAAGCAAACACGGAAGACTAACAACAACAAAGCTTCCTCTTAAACAAAGCTTACATCTTTAAACTCATTGCTTCTCCTTTCAGAAGAAAGGTTATATTTTCATGATACCCATTGGCTCATTCCTTCTCATTTATCAAGAAAGATTAGATTTTTAAAACACCCATTGGCGCATTGCTTCTCGTTTAACAAGAAAGATTAGATTTTTAAAATACCCATTGACTCATTGCTTCTTGTCTCACAAGAAAGATTAGATTTTTATGATACCCAAATGGCTCACCTCGTCAAAGCAACAAGACCATTCTTTCCTAAGCAAAACATAAACCAAAGGCTCTCCTTCCTCCACCTCTTCACCAACCCTCAACACTCCTTTCATCTCTCTAATCCTCTCAGCAGCAAATCGAAACCTCCCTCTTTTCAAACCCTCCTTCGCTTCCTTCACTACCTCGCAGATCCCCACGACCACACTCACTAACTCAACCAACTCTCTCTTCAACCTCACCTCCTCGCTCTTCTCCCTTATCTCATCCACCACTTCACGAATCTCCACATCAACCGAACGGACGGAAATCAAATTCACGACGTCGTCGGAGATCAGACGAGTCCTGGAGACGGCGTCCTGACAGGTGGAGAAGAGGTTGGAGAATTCGGAGTGGTGGGAGACGAGGTAGGACTGGACTTTGGACTTGATACGGAGGGAGTGAGACTCTAAGCGGTTTACGAGGAGACGGAGATCCGGCGCCGATAGTGGAGTCGTCGGATCGTTGAGATCGTGGCCGGCGAGAAGGTCGTGGACGTTGATTGATTCAAACAACGCGTCGATCTCCGGCATGACGGTGGAGGTCGTCGTCGTCGGAGAAGAAGATGTTTACTGATCAGTGAGGAGTTCGTTACGTTGTGGTGCTACTGGACATTTATTGGACTCGATGATTTTTTTTATTGGGCCGATGAAATAGAATGATTAGGCCCATGTATTTGTCCTTAGTGGTCACGTGACTTTAAGGTGCCAAAACCGTTAAGCTGAACTAGGTCCATAGTTTCCCATGCTGTAAAAGTCTTTATTTGTTTTTTTTTTTTTTTTTTTTGCTAAACGAGTAACCTGACTCCACTGAAGTGGTCAAGACTAGAGACCCGCTGTCAGGATGTCACCATGTGGCTCACCTAAGTCTTTATTTGTTTTCTCTAACACAACCAATGAATCGATATTTGTTGTGTAGCTGCATGCATAAATGATAGATTCTTCAGGTTCTCAGGTGAGTTTCAAACTAGTTCCAATTGGGTAAATGAGTTTTGAATCCATTCGGTATTCAGAGAGTATTTCGGGTAACCAGTGGATTCGATTCCAAATATACATGAAAATATCCAAGTCATAGGATACAATAAGATTCTTTAGTTTAAAAAAAAAAAACCTAAAACCTGTTAGTGTGCAATTATGACAAAACAGTGTTTAAATTATAAGTTTACAGTTAATTTTTCATACTAGTTGAAAATGTCACAAAAGATAAAGTAGACAAATATAAATTCATTTTATTTTAACTAAACTATAATTAGAAAGATCGAAAAAAACAAAGAATAAGAATATATGAATAATTTTTTACCTAAAAAACATTTAGTTTTGGCCTTTGAAATTTTTGGGTAGGACTTGGGTAGATTTTTATTGGACATGGATATTCCTTGTAGAGAACTTTTGGAGGCATATGTATTATGTTGTTTCGATTAAGTTTTCCGGATCTAGGTAAAATATCGCTAATTTAATTGACTTAACTGTACGTTAAAATTGCAACTTTGAATAATTCACATCCAAACTGAAGAAATTCATTTTCTAAAGAAAAATGATTGTAGGGAAGAGAAAATAAGTGTCAAATACTGCAACAGGTGTTTAGCCTTAAGACCAGCGCAAAAAGAAACTCTACACCATAAATAGGGAATTTCAATTTCTTATATAAGCATAATCGTAAGAGAAAAACATAGCAGAAGAAGACAGTAAAGAAAAATACCAAAGCTTCTTACGCATTCGTTTAATCTATTAAAATTTGATTTAGACAAAGTGTCTGCTCCATGGCAGCCTCTAGAGAATTTATCATATGTTGCCTCTTAACACTTCTCTTGTGTACTTTCTTCATGAGAATCGAGTCTGGTGCTTCGGACATGAGCAGAGGAGGATGCGGCGGCGGCCATGACAGTATTCTTGATGATAATGAGCAGTGTGTAGAGAAGGTCAAAGATGACGACGATGATGATGTGGATGACGTTTTCAAAGTGATTAACAAGATGAGGATATATGCTTGATCATGTTTTATATTTAATTTTATATAGGGGACTTTATATCAAACATTTTGTTTGTTTTCATTTTATCTTCTCAAGTTTGTTTCTCGTTTTATTTTTTGTTACTGGAGTCGATTCTTATGTATTTGTATTAACTTAATTTTATCTTTACCTTTCCCGATCAATGAGAGAAATTGTGATCTGAAGAAGATAAGCCTGTTTGTTACGGTAGTGTTTTTTGGAAACTCGTTTGAGTGTCTTGGAAAATACTTACAAGAAACATGACCTAAGAATAAGACAAGGAGGATTTAATTTCTTTTACATTTTGTTTTTACTAAGAATTTCTTTTATAATAAGAAAAATGATTACAAAACGAATGAACCCTCTAATCAAGATTTATGTTTAAGACCATTCTCAAGCCCAAAAAAAAAAACATAAGAAAAAAAAGCTAAGAGGCTAGTTTTGGAAGTCTTATGGAAGAACCACCTCTTAGACCATATGCAATGGTGAGATTGTGAGATGAGTCCTTAGGATTAGAATATTAATATTTTTCTTTTTTTAAACTTTTTGAATAGTTAAGGATTGTAATCAAAATAGTGTGTACAATGGTGTTTCCCGATTCGGAGTCCTTAGAAATAAAAAAAATATTTTTTTATTTCTAAAAAGTGAAATTTAAATGTTGCCTATTTTTTTCTTTTTTCAATTTCTATAAGTTCAAATTCAATACAAGTCCTAAAATTCTTTATAAGTTCAAATTTTCTAGAACATGAAATTGATATTATTTACAAGTATATAATCTCACTTATGCTACCATCAAGTTTCGTTTGGTTTGGTCACACATGATCAAGAAGCATGAAGATAACCAAGTAATGAGAAGCATGATACTAATCATGATTCATAACCAAATTTGGTTCTTTTTTTGTCAAGAAAATTCCATTCAAATGTTCCAAGTCAAAAGACCCGGGAAGGAAACAAAGAGTTTGAACCAACGAGTTAACACAATTATTAACCAGCATCACTTGGCAATAATCGAACATATGCATCATACGTAGGAGATTAGATAGATCTAGAGCTATGTTTGGGAACTCCCTTGGAACATTGATAGCCCGGAACAGAGTTGGAGAGGATATCTCAATGATCACTCGTTTGAACCGCAGGTTATGGAGAGCTTCACTGGTCCACCACATGGTTCTCAAATCTGCAATTTCGACTTACAGCAAAAGAAGATTACAGCTCTGACAAAAAGGAAACAAAAGTAAAAAGATCTGGTGGAAACAAAGCACCCGAGATAACTACCTAAAGACATGATCGAAGGTAAACTTATAGAACATTTCTTACACCCATGACTTGATAAACCGAAGAAGATAAGTAAGCGAAGAAGATATATAAGCTTAACAATACGGTTAACCAACAACAATTAAAGAACAAACGAGAACAAAACAGCACCAAGTATATCACCCCATTGCTTTACTTACCAAGCTGCGTCTTTATGTTCAACAAAATACACTTATTAGAGCAAGAATCATAAACTAAAATGAATGCTGTGTTACATCAATTGATATAGGGTGTACAAAAAACTCTGTCCCAATCAGAAGTATGGACAAAATCCAACAAAACTCCAGTCACTGCAGCTGAGTATGGTATGTACCTCAACGTGTGCTTACCACTTACCTTATACCACTAATGGATTGTTTTTTTAGGGTCACAAGCTGTTGTTAGTATTGTATGACAAAGGGAGCTCAAACCTGTAACCCTCTCATTAGTAGCTCAAGAGAATCTCATCATCATCCCCAAAGAATCTACCTCAAACACTGATAAACCAAATAGCAACACACATATTTTCTGATAATCACATAATCATCCTATACACTGCATCATCATCAATGAAGCTACCTCAACTCAAACACTGGTACACCATACACAAACTCAAGATAAGCATATATTTTCTGAAAGTAGTACCTGAATCACTTAGCCACAAAGTTTAACCACCAAAAAATTAAAAAATTAAAATAAAGGAATGAAACAGAAATTGTCTTCTGCTGCTACACAAACTAACAAAGAAACAGAGAGATTAGTTAAAGTGATGATCTTAGATATTAAATTCCTAAGAAACTGAAAGAATATAAATTCCCCAAATAGACTCACATCTGAGATCAACAATCCAATCACAATTCTCCAGTAAAAATCAGTAGAATTCACAATCTGAGGATTAACAAAAGAGCCCAGATAGAAGCTATAGCTAATGATAAACGGATCAATACTGACCGATTTGGCGTTGATGTTCTTGTTTCCAGCGGTGGCCATGATTGTTGATCTGAAGCTTGGGAAATCAAACACCAAGCGTAGACTCCTTTGATCGAAGATTTTGCTTCGTCGTTTTCCGGCAAAGTGTTGGATTCTCTCTCGATCCAACAAGTAACGCTCTCTCTCTCTTCTCTTCTCTTCGATCGAGACGACGCCACGTCGAGACGGACTCGATCCGTAAAATCCTTATCTAAGGATTACTTCTTACCGTTCCTTTTTTTTTTAATATTTTTCCACACGTGTGGTCATAGGTTCACGAGCTAAGGATTGTACATGAACCCCCGTTGCATGTGCCCTTACCTCGTCTCTTCGTCTTTCTCTCTCCCTTTCACAGAGAATCAAGACAACAACCTCTTTGTGATGCGTCAAGGAGATAGCATCGATAACTTCGAGCCACTCTGGGTCTCAACAGCTGCGAGGCCCTAGGACCCACCTCTCGTTGAAGACGGCATGATTCGAGCTTTCAGAACCGCATCTTCGTCCTAACGCCATGTCTTCCAAAGACGATGAAGAAAACTATTGGGGAGTGTGAAGCTAAAAGAGTTGGTGGAGAGGAGATGTATTGTGCTACGTCGTTTGAGTCAATGGTTGATTTTAGCGTCTCTAAACTTGGCAAAGATCATGTTCGTGCTGTTTAATTCCACTGAGGTAAATAAACTAGAGAAACCATAAAGCAATCTCTTATTCGCTTTAAGATTAGGGTATGTTCTAAAACTGGTTTAGACAATGCCTAAACGCCAAATTCCCCATAGTCAAAACGGGTTTATTGCAAAAAAATCACGTTTAGATTCATAAATCTAACTAAAGCCTAGCGAAAATTTCTACGATTTCTTAAATATTAAACTAAAATAAATATTTGTAAGTTGGTTTCAGTTTTTGCTGATGAGGTTTCAGTTATATTTACTTTACTGCCGGTTTGGATTTGGTTTGATTTCAGCTAATAGCTTCCGAGGTGTCTCAGCTCTCTCCGCGGTTAGTATTGACCCTAGCTAGCGCCATGTCTTCCAAAGACGTCCCTTCCATTGATACATCTAAGCTCAAGGTTAGATCATTTTTTGTTTTGTCGGAAAGTTTGAACATTTAATACATGTTCTGTTCCCTAATAGACAAGTGCTCTGTTCCTGATAGACTAGTGTTGTGTTGTACAGGTTGCTATTAAGTATGGGTTGTGTGAGATGTTGAACGCAGTGGCTATAATGCGTGAGCTTGCTCCTAAAGATGGAAACTTTGACTTCAGGGTTTCGGATCTTGAAGCTCTGTTTTCTGAGGGGATGGTGGATCATAATGTGGATATGGTTTCTAAAGAGGTGATTCTCTTTTATGACCTTTCAAAAGTTTCTATCAAAAAAAAAAAAAAAAAAAAAAAAAAAAAATTTTTTTCATATTTTGTGTTTTAGTATAAACTCTTTTGTTCAGATGTCACAATGGGAAGAGTCCGTAGAAGGTTGCAGAGATCGTGTGATTTGAGAAGAGAGGTCTCAAGTAAAGATGGGTCTGTTGAAACTGGGGAGTATGAGGTGGAGTATGAGGTGGTTTTGAGTCACGGTCAAGCTGGAATCAGGTTTAGTCATGATCATGTTTTTATTTTTAAGAACCTCAAATTAAGAACCCACCATTGAAGCTCAAAAAATAGATGTCTCTTAACTACAAATTCTTAACCATAATTTGCTCAACTATTTTCTTCTTTACTAGGTACCTGCAAGTGAATTTGCAGAGGATATAACCGACTAAACTTCAGCATAAATGTTAGTTTATTAAATAGATCAAAATGAATGTTATATGTTTAATTTCCATTTTTGTTTTGTATATATTGAGCAAATTCTCCCAATAATTTACATGCCAATAACTTATAAATAAAGACATTTAAAGCACTGATCTTTGGTCATTTTACTTGCACCTACGTGCGATTTTTTCTCACGTCGGACATTTCTTATGTTAACTATCATAAAGAAAAAGCATTGACCTTTGTTATAGGCTGAAGACGAGGAATATTGCATGTGCTCCTCTGAGTCCTCTTCTCTCTACGCATATTTCTCAACAATTGCAAAATTGATTGCCACTCATGATGTTCGATTCTCGATAGCGTTGGAATAAATAAAGTGATTGTGGAAGTAAACATGCATAAGAAACAAGTAGACAATAATGTGATAGGAGAATATCATTCTTTGTAGATATGCCGAATCTATTATCAATGTGAGAATCTATACCTCTTCGAATCCTTTAGGTTGATTTTGACAAAATAGCGTTTACTTTTTCGACTGAAAATGAATTTATTAACTTGAAAGTATGTTATTTAATACAAACAGGGGGTTAGACATCCCCTATATAATAATTGAAAATCATTTAAAAAGTTGTAACTATAAGTTTGTAAAAATTAAAAATAACCTCAATCATATGTGGCATAACTCTTTGTTTTCTATTTCAAATCTCAAGAATTCTAGAGCATGTGAAATAATGTATAGTCTAAAAATTATACTTTCTAGCAATATAATATTTTGTATGCTATAGTTGGTCGCATATATCAAATATTTATTGTTTCGCATGTTTTCCTTAAATAAAACCTACAGAATTACTTAATGTGATTAAAATATATATATGACAATTAATGATTTTAAACAATAAAGATCTGATAACAATCTGTATACTTTTTCTCATTTTGTTTATTTCTTTATTATTAAAATAAATTACACAATTACATTAATCATATAATAAAAATCTAGATTTTTTTGTGTATGTTGCATTTCGAATTTTTCAAAATGAGTATAAATTACTAAAATTGTTAAAAGTCCCACATAAACCTTTAGGATCAAGCTTTTATTTTTTTCTATACATATTAAATATAATGATTATAAGACCATATGAAGAAATAATTTTAGTTTATATATATTTCATATCGTTTTATTAAACTATACATCATATGAAAATACATATTTATATTTTGATATTTGCCTTGAACATATATTGAAAAGTTAATATTTTAATTTTAAAATATGTCATTGTTTTTTAAAATGATTATAAATTATTGAAACTACTAAACATCTCACATTAAAAAAAAATCGTTGGTGTAAAGTTGTGTTACAAAAATATGCAAATAATCATAAAATCATATGAGTAGAAACCTCATTTAATAAATATCCATATTAAAAGTGTGCTATATACTATGTTTATATCATTTAAATTTAATTATATATCATATACAATATATAGATTGATTATTTTGATTTATTTACCCTATTGCAAATAAACAAGAGTGATAGTTAAATTTATATGCATACGTCAATTTATTACATAATAGTAACTGATTTCTTAGTTATTTAATATATATATTTATTATTTTATTATTTTATAATATGCAGAAAATATAAAATAAATAATAAATATATATAAAATACTTATTGTGCATAAAGTGCATGTCTTAACCTAAGTATGTATCTCTTTATTTATTTCCGATCTTAAGTATTTTCTAAATTCCAAGGCAAAACAAACAAATGAAATGAGAATAAACTTCAAAATAAATATTTATATCGAGTAATGACCAAAATATAAAAAAACACAACAAGAGAAAAATTGAAGATAAATAGGATTACGTGAACGTAAACTTCTCATAACCATAATTAATTTTTAAATTGTTAAATCATGATATAAAACTGAGTGAAATTTTACTTTGTTAATTTTTAATTTTTTTTTTAATTTTTAAATCATTATGGTTATGTTAAATCATGACCATAATTAATTTAATTTGTTTATTTTTATTTGAAAAACTTAAAATATTTTTTTAAAATAATTTAAAATTTAACTTAATTTTTTTTTAAAAATTACTTAAAAAATATATTTTGTAAAAAATATAATTTTCTAATATTATTAGACAAATAAATAAATTATAATAAATTTGTTTTGAAACTTTATATAATTTAAATGCAAATATTTTACAAACTGCTTTTATAAAAAATATTAGAGAATTTTCTAATACTCTATCAATCAAGTTGAGTGACACTCCATTTATTTTCCATCACTCGAACAATGACAAGTTAAAAGATATATGAAATTGAGTTCTTTATATTCTAAGATTTGATCTACAGTTCTAACTACAATTTTTTCTGATCCTACGTATAGATAATTATATAAAAATTCTAAAATTATAAAATTTCAAATACATATAAAAAAACATATGTAAATTTTAAATTTGGCAATACTAAGATTTTATATTTTAATTATATATATTCACCATGCGCAAGGCGCATGTCTTATCCTAGTCTCTGTTATTTCTATATCTTTTACGTTTTTCAAAAATAATACATTTTATTTTTTATTAATTATAACTCGTATATTTGTCGCTTGATCATTTAAGAAATGACATTCCATGATTTTTTCTTGTGTGGCACTCTTGGGATAAAAATTGTTTTATTGCTATTTGAAGGAATTTTTAAAAGTTTAATTTATATGTAATAAAATATGTAAATCAGTTTTATGCTTAATTAATTAAATGTTTTGGGTATTCACAATATTTGAGAAATTCTCAAGCAAATTGTATGTTTGCCTAATTTAAAAACTAAGTATACTAGTAATATCATACTAGTAATAAGTATGTACAACTTACATTTTGTTATGGCTAGACAGACATTATCAGCACAACATTTTGTTAAAAAGTCCTATACAAAATTTATTTTTGTATTTATGAAAATTTATATATATTTTGATTGATAATTATTTTTTTATAAAAATGGTACATCTGTAAGAAAAACATTATAAGTACGTATAACTAAAAAGATAGATATTTTATAATTTTTTATTATTTATACTATTATTTGCGAAAAGGTTTTCGTATTTGAATTGGCTTTCGGGTTTAAATCAACAAATAAACTTTTCATTTGGGTTGTTCACAAATAATTCTTTTCCTGATCAATAGCACCAAACATGTTTGGACGTGACACGGTTGAATTTTAGGTCCTAGAATTTGATGACTTTAAGAATATATTCATTTGGCATATGTACATTCCTCTGAGACATCACACTCAGCTAGAATTGTTTGTGTTGATATTTTTTTTTTTTTGAGTTATTTTCATTATAGGATAATTTTAAGTTTTTTATTACACTCTAGAACAGTTATTGTTTTTTAGACACTTTTTTTTAAAACTTATTCTCTTCTTTTTCTAACTAAGATATAACTATGTTGAACCACTTAATATGTCATCTCCTTCCCTATTTTTTACAACAGTGGAAACAATAGTATAATTATATAATAAAAACATCGATAATGGGAACGAATTTGCCGGAAGCTACCAGAGCTCCGTCATGCTAATGTTGCAACTCTGCTTCCACCGCCGCGATCTCTGACTAAGATTCACTTTCGTCATCTCAATTCATCTCCTCCTCAATTCTGTTAGATTTCTACAATGATCCATGTTAAAATCAAATCGTTTCCTCCTCATTGTAGTCACAAATCGAAGAGAGTACCACCAAATTTTGTCGAAGATGTAAGAGAAAACTTTTGTGGAACAACAATGATGAACTTTAGATTATTTTTACATTTGGTCCTCTAACTCTTTTTTATTCTCCAATTTATCTCAAGTTTTTAACTTGTTCAATTTTGTCCATGAATTTCGCCTGAGACTTTTAATTGTGCAATCCAGACCAAAAAAATATTTCACTTTCACAACATTTGGTCCATGTCGCTTTGTTTTGTTTTGTTTCTACCACAAATGTTTTTGATTTTCAAATAAATTCTTTTATTTGGTCTCATACTTCCAATGTGCATATATATATATATATATATATATATATATATATATATATATATATATTATATATATATATATATATATATATATATATATATATATATATATATATAATATATATATATATATATATATATATATATATATATATATATATATATAAATGCATCTTAAAAATGATTAAAATAAGGTAAATGAGATAATAAATGAATATGATAAAATATCTTTAAAATATTTTTTTGTGTACATTGTTTCTAATAATATTTGTATAAATAGCATATGTACATGACAATATGTACACAAATTTTCTTTATCCACGTGTACACTAATTCATATGTACACTAGTAAAATGGACAATGAGTCACATGCACACATTGTAAAAAATATCCATATAATGTATTTTTGGCCATAAACATAAATCTTATTTGGTAACTTAACCATAAACCTATTTTTTGAAAAATACTTATTTTAGCTGAAATGATAAAGTGCTTATTTTTAGTTGGAAATGAAAAAAATAGATTTAATGATAGACATGATATCTTCATAATATTTGACAATATACACTAATATTATTTTAGTGTGATCTCTATGTACGATGATTCTTTATATATATATATATATGTACATATTACGGTGTACACAAATATTTATATATCCACATGTACAATGATGCATATGTACAAAGTGTACATAAATCCTTAGATGCTACATAAATAAAAAAAAACACTATTTACATGTGTACATAGATTGTTGGCTGGCAACATGTACACATGATAAAAAGAAAATATCCATCTAAGTAAAACATTCTAAACCTAGATTTCAATGCATAAATCCTTGAAGATGAGAAATATTTTTTTTTTGTAAATCTTGTCACATTGATTTATTCAATATTAAAACATGCATCTATGTAGAACGATTATTTTTTTGTGTACAATTGGACTGCGTACACCATGTGTCGAGTACACGTGTACATCAAAAGTGAATCAAAAGAAAATTAGTTGTTTGTGATAGATGATGAATTCATCAAGATTTATGGTGAAGCTGTACACATATAACACATGATGAAAAAATTAAAAAGATAACAAAAATAGATCAAGTCAGATAGAATACGGTGTATATGAGAATAAATGTACACATGGTTTTGTGTGCTATCTCTCTATCTAATGATTATAATAACTTTTACCATTTGATATTAGTTAATTCAGTTCATTTTGGGATGTTTATAGATGTCTCATGTGCATATATGTGTTTAATTGCATTAACAAAGATTATATAAATTAATTGATTAATTTGGAGTTAAATCAAAGAAAAATTGTTTATTTTAAATATTTGCGGGCGGAAATAAATGAAATAAAAATCAAGGACCATTCATGCAATTATAAAGATGGGCTGGAATGACTAATCAATAAGTTAGGGGTTTAATTCAAGTAGACAGATGCACAATTAAAAATTTAGGTTTAACACGAAATTATACATAATAGTAAGGACCAAAGGTGCAAAAAAAATCAAAAGTGGCCACTGATATTTCAAGTTTTTTTTGCAACGACTATAGGTGAGATAACGATGTTGAGAATAATGAGTCACATTGACGAGCAGATGTTTCTGGTAGTCCAAAGACGAGAGTCGTGATATCTCTACTGTTGATGTTACCGTCAAATACACCACCATCAACCATATATCTTAACATATCTCAAAAGATAGCTTAAAAAGAAACAATGATTAAAGATATTTTTTCTGGAAAAATAAATTTGGAAGAATCCAATTTCAGTTTATAAAATTACAAAGAACTACAAAAGGAGAGAAGGATTTCATTTTCGAAAGTTACAGAGAATTACAAAAAGAGAAAAGAAGAAGAAAGTTATAGGGTCTCACTTTATTTTAGTTAGCTTAGTGGATATTAGATGTCAATGTCTTTAGTTTGTTTATGAGAGAAAATGAGATTTAGTTAGACAAAAGTGTCTGAGTAGTGATAATTGTCTTATTGTGGTAATAAAATTCATATACTGTCTCTCACTGTAATTTTTTTTTTTTTAAACTGAACTGATAATTTTTTTTTCTACTTTATCAAAAATCTGTAGGTGGTTGCCTTTTTTTTTATTAATCTGAGAATATTTCATGAAAGAACCTAAACTAATCACTAAAAGCTTCAGACTTTTTACTCATAATACAGCAGAACCTCTATAAATTAATACTCGATAAATTAATATACACTAAATATCTCTATAAAATAATATAAATTTATACTCCTAAATTGAGTTTTTGGTTCAGTTAGTATATCGATAAATTAATATCTCTATAAACTAATAAAAAATAAAATTTTGGTGTAGTCCCAACATTATTAATTTATAGAGGTTTCATTGTAACTTGGAGACCGGAGTTTTAACATGTTAGTGTTAAGTACTATTGGCATTTTCAAATCTAAACAGTAGTTTGTATACAAATTAGAGTGTTAAGCTGATTTGTTTCAAATTATTTTGTTTTTAATCATACAGTAAGGCAGTAAACAGTAAACATAACTGATGATCCATATCGTATGAATAAAAAAATTTTGAGTAATTAATCTTATTTTTTTGTGACCTAGTTTTTAGAGTGGCTATTGACTGTAATATAAATAACTTTTTTACAAAGCAATAAAATCATTAAATAATGGTAAGTTTAAAAAAACAATTTTTTTACTGAAATAGATAAACAATGTTTAAAAATTATATTTTTTTTTGTTTTGATTGCTTACCTTCAGTTTTATGAGGAAAATCAATTTAATTTCTTATACAAAACTTAATTAATTTTTTTTTGTTCAACTTAATTTCTAAGAATGAAAAGTTAAAATATGTCTTGAACTTTAACAATAAAATTCTCATAAATAATAGATGAAATCACATTTTGTTTCTCTTTTCTTTTTCTTTCCTGTAAGATTTTGAATGGTGGCCACTTGATGAACCCAAAGAATAGAAAAAAATAATAAACAAAATTTCATTTATTGAATTGAATAAATAAAAGTAAAAATAAATTGTTCACTTCGTTTCTCATCAATAGTGCCGTGTCTATTACACATATAACATTATTATTAAAATTTTATTTTTATTATATAATAAATTATTTATAAAATTCATTAAGGTATTATTATTGACTTTAACCAGACTAAAAAACAGTAACAAAATATCATGTTATAGAACCTCTACTAGCTCAGTAGTTTTATTAAGATTTATTAATATATCAACATCATATTTGAGTTTGGAACCTTAAAATGCTATTTATCATTAATTATGCAGATTAATAGAGGAGTTACATGAAATTTTAACATAGTACAAGCAAAAGCATCGTATATAAATGGCTCAGTGTGATGTATGTAGAATAGTTGGTTTTAGAGTCATTTTGTAATAATTGTCATAATTTGTAACATATAAGCCAGTGTTAAATATATTTAAGATTTTTTACATTTATAATTTTTAAAATAGTTGATTTGCTTCTTTTTTTTTCCTTAAATGGCTGTGACTTTTATAGTTGTATTTTTTTTTTAAAGATTGTAAGTGTTTTTACAGATTTTGAGAAAGTATAAGAAAGTAAAAATATCACTGGTAAAATTTTTAGTTTTAAAAGTTATCATTCATTTAACTTCTTTACAGAATATGAATTTTGATCCCCAATTTAAACCCTATTGAAAACCCCTTTGTCTAGGAATTTGCCTATATATGCACGCATACATACCACTTCCTTCTCAATACAAACTGCCTAGCAACAATTGTTTAGAGAGAGAGAGTCTCTCTCTCTCTCTCTCTCTCTCTCTCTCTCTCTCTCTCTCTCTCTCTGAGAGAGAGCTAGTGTTTCAGACAATCACCATCTTGAAATGGGTCAGGTTGTGTCATCAATTGAAGGTTTGTTTACTTGTAGTCATGGATATTATAAGTTTAACTCATTTCTGTCTATATATTTTTGCCCATCTGCATAAATATATATATATTTTGATATCTTCTATCTAGACACCGTAAGAAAAGAGGCAGATAAACACAAGAACCTTCACTTGGTAGTGGTTGAAGGAATCACTAAGCTAACGGCTGGAAAAATTGAGAGCTGTGTGTCATCGGATTTCTATGTTGGTGGTCTAAAATGGTGGGTCTCATTCATTCTCTTGCCCAACACGATTTAAGCAAGTTAGTTTATCCTAATAGGCTTGTTAATATAGGAACATCATTCTCGTCCCAGTGGGGAATAACTCCATATCCTTTGGTCTGATGATCAGTGACAGCAAGTGTGTTGGTTCTGATTGGAAAGTCAGATGCAACGTCAAACTTACCTTATACTCTCAGCATTCTTCAATGCTTAATCTAAACGAAAGTATGTATTTAACCTTTTAACAAGTAATAATTATATATTTAATGGTTGTTGTATGATTTATATTTTATTCTGATACTTCGATATATGCCATATTATCAGCGCCTTCGGTTTGTTTCGATGCAAACTGTAAGAAAATAGATGTAGCCTTCACGAGAATACATTCCTATTTAGCACACGACATAGCTGTTTTCTCTGCCACTGTCACAAAAGTCAAACCGATAGGCCTCAACGTTACCAGCATCCCTCGAACAATGGGGACAGCAGAAAAAATTAAACTGATGGAGGTAGAGAAGAACAAGTCTAAATTCACCTGGAAGATTACTCACTTTTCCTCCTTCGTTGGTGAACATCATTCCTCGTACCAGTTCACGGTTGGACCACGGAGATGGTATGCGAATTCTGTGCTCTCTATGTTTTACGTTTTAAGAACCAAGTTGTTATCGGTTGGTCACATTAATATAATTATGTTTTAGGTCTCATTTGAAAATTCAGGACTAGGTAATGTAAATTAGTTGGCATCCGATCCTAAAAAAATCATAATAAATTTTGGTTGAATACACACAAAGTAAAAATTTATATAAGCTAACTCATTTATCTATACTTTACAGCTAATGTTTCATACGTATAAACAGTACAATACTGAAGGGATAATAAGTCCAGAAAATGAATGAACATTTTAACTTTGAGTTACAACACATGTGGATTAATAAACTTATATATGTTGTCGTTTCCATATTAACCAGGTTCCTACGGATGTGCCCAAAAGGAACCTTAGAGGGGAAAGGAAATTCATTGTCTTTGTTTTTGCATGCGTCCGATTACGTTACCAGCCCAAACACAAATACATTGGCTGTCTATAAACTGCGAGTGTTGGACCAAATCAAACGCAATCACCATGAAATAGGTACTAAAGCATGATTAGTGGGGATTCTGTGATTCTGTGAATTTCTTAAGTGTTTTGAAATATCTAGCTACTAACTAAATATTAGTATATTTTATGTTCACAATTAAGAGATGCCATTAATAATGCTCTAATATCTTTAATTTCCTTTTTTAAAATAAGCTGTTAATACTTGTTTGATAAAAGACCAGCAGTTCTGGTTTGGCTCTGATGATCATGAGGGAGAACCCAAGTTTTTGGCGCTGGACAAACTGCATAAGGCTTCAAACGGATTTCTGGTGAACGATCAGATATATATCAATATTGAGTTCTTATATGTCGCCACTTCTGAGAATATGCTCTGATTGGTATCAATGGATTCGATCAAAAGACCACAAGAATAAACAGCTCCTGTAGAGGAACTTATTATTATGCTGCTTTGCATATATATCATGGTGTGTTTAGATATGCAAAATTAAAACGATAAAATTGGTTGCTTGTACTGTCTGTCACGATAACATTCAACCGAATCTGATGCTATGTCTAATGTCTTAAGTATTTACTTAAGGAGGAAGCTGCATTACATCTCTAGACTTAGAGCAAAGCAACAGGCAACAAGTGCATAACATCTCACTATTTAACAATTAAAAAAAAGTATCTACAAAAATTCTGCCTTATTTTCTTCTTAGTATTCAATATAAAATATTAAAATAATATCTAATTTTCACATTTAAACCTAACTAAATTAAAATATATCTGCAAAAAATTAATAATATAACTCACAAAAAATACATAAAGTAAGATTTTGGTTTTTTCACGACTCATCAAATAAGGTCCAACAAAATAAACAAATATGTGTCTTTGGAAATTTTCATTGTCGAGGCCATCAGATTCAAATAAATTAACAAGAAATGACGAACAACCACATTAAAATTAATCTATAACCAAGAAAGGTTCAAAATCAGTTTAAGAAGAAGTGAACATGGTATAGTATTATAAAAAGTACTTACCCATATGTTATTCACAACTCAATCAAATAATTCAAGTCTTTCACCCCGTTTCTCATAACAGAAACCACCACTTACATAAAAATAAAAAAAACATGTCATCTGTAGTAAATAAAAAGACAAACAACAAAAAAAAATGAAAATGTTTTAAAATAAGTTAATACCCTTTGGTATTTGTCACGCACGCAAACATGGAGCTCCCGTACCGTACGAACTCGACCCACAAGGTTGATCATAAAGGAAAAGGGATAGTTAGTGATGATGATGATGAGCCTATCAGATTAACTGAACAAGACAACGCTTTTGTAATAAAGGAGTATAGGATGTCTCTCATCGGAAAGATCCTGAATCCTAAAAAGCAAAACGTTGAGAAATTGATTCAGACAATGCCTGCTCAATGGGGAATGGAAGAGAAGATTACGGCAAACGATCTCGGCAATGGAAAGTTCCTTTTGAACTTTACTAATGAACAGGATCTCAACTTTGTTCTTTCCAAGGGTCCTTTCCACTACAACTTTTGCATGTTTGTCTTGGTCCGTTGGGAACCGGTGGTTCATGATGATTATCCCTGGATTATACCCTTCTGGGTTCGGCTTGTTGGGATGCCCCTCCATCTATGGACTGACCGAAATCTACGCGACATTGGAGATAGACTTGGATATGTCGATACGATTGAGCTTACGGAGGGTAGGATGCTTGTGGGAGTCGATTTCACCCTACTGTCAAATAAATCGTAAATAAGGAAACTTCGGGAAAAACCCTAAGTTTCCAGAGGAACCGGCTATCTGCGAGAACCGCACAACGAAAATAAGAAAACGATAACTTAGAATAAAAACGAGAATAAACGAAAAACAAAGAGAGCAAAGAGTTTCTTATTCCGAATCTGCGTAGAACTG